>CM031234.1:256413738-257013738 GCA_018340775.1 Taxus wallichiana var. yunnanensis
TTCATGTTACCCAAAAACACTAATTTATCATTAATGATAAATTAGAGGGTGCTATTTTTGGTGATAGTAGTTCTAGCATGCCAAGTGGGACTGTTTAGAAGTTAACCTCTCCATTTTTCTAAGTTTGGTGTGTACTTGGTAAATTTATTGTGAAAGTGGTAGAAAATTATATAAATGAGTGAAAATAAATGACAATAAGTTGAGAATCAACACGGGACTTAATACAAAACTTCTCGCATAGTTATGTTATTAGGGTGTATAATGAACTTCATTTGCATAGATAACTATATAATAAATTAGGCTATATTATTATAAGGCCTATGTTTTCATTAGCATCTCCCCACTTCATGAATGAATGTTAAAGATTAGCAAACTTGAACCAAATTTTATTCTCACAAAGCTTACGAACTAGTATAAGAGAGTGGTTAAGTAGTTTGAAGGTTATGGTAAATAGAACACCTTTGGTAATTGAATTGGGTATGGTGCACATTAAAATGGAAGCATTGGAACATGGTATGGATATCCATTACAAAAATGATTGAGAGTATTTTTCTTCTAAGGTTGCGAATTGCAAATGTTACGATAAATATGTATGTAATATGTAGAAGGATGCACAAGGTATTTTGATTGGGATATCCTATTCATCACATGTGTTTGTAAGGTTGAATGTTCAACCAATCAATGGATTGTTTACCATTTTTGGAGTGGAATTTTATTAATTAGTTGACCGATTTAGCATACAAGCATATGCAATCTTTATGTCGGGCACATACAAACTATTTGACAAAATACCTTAAGGAGCCATGGTCTCGTGGGGCACTTGTTGATTACGTTGAACCAAAAGCATTCATGCCGAGTGAAAATACCCTTTGCCTTCTATAAGTTGTAATATAATATTCCATGAGATGGCATCCTATTTAGTCTTTTGGTCAAACACCTTGCTAGATTTCATTATATTATTGCACTCGCCATGCATGCATATAAGGTTTTCTTTTTCTAAGAAGTGTGCGAGGAATATTATATTACCTCTCATCGATGCGGAAGTGGATTTTATTTCCCTCTAAAAGGGATTTATTTAAACATAGGACCGCATTAATCGAGGATACGTGGAAGAGTTTTTAGGGTGTGTGTGACCATGTGATGTAGCAAAGAGAATGTGAAGCACCTCCTTAACCAACACTCTCTACTTAATGTTTTGAGATTGAGATTGGTGGGGATGGCATTGTAATTTTGTGATCATAATAGGGTCTTGAAGATTCTTGGTTTAATTTTTAGGGATAAAGTGGCACAAAACCTATGAAGGCTAAGAACCAAACTCTTTCCCCAAGATAATTTTGGAAGGATTCAACCGAGTAGTGAGAAAAATGATCATGACGAGGATAACTAGAAAGATGTAATGAAAAATCTACAATGTGAAATAATAACTCAATCATTGTGTAACTAAATGACTTAAATGTATGAAGTATGCATAAAGTAAAATGAAAGCATACACAAAAAAGAGGGTAGAGTGTAATAACATTTTAGATGTAAGGATTTTATGGATTTTTGAACTCCTCATCCTAAAGAGTACATATGTAGAAAGATTTATTTTGAAAGACCTCAGTAATGAACCATGGTATTTTTTTGTCTAAAATAACACCCCATACTATTTTGAACAACTCATCCAAGTTTCAGATTTAGGTGGCTCCCGATTGAAGACTTGTGGAATAAAGAAGTTAGAGGGTTAGGGTTCATGACGGTGTGAAAAGCTTAGTGCTTCATGACATGAAAATATAATGTTGCCTGAGACTTAGAAAATATGGAATTTTATGGAGTTGGTTAATTCTATGCAAAAATCATGAATTCCAATAAAGAGAAGCCATGATTAAATGAAATGTGCCTTGAGACACCCCTTGGAAAAAATCAAGCAAGTTTGAATGCAACTAAGGTTATAAACAACAAAATAATTATTATGTGTTCCACAATTTCTCCAAGAACAAGAGACATTACCACATGACTAAAATCCATGAAGTGAAGAAGTGGATCACTACAACATGTTGAGAAGGGAACTTAAATGTAAAATACATTGAGGCCATAGGTCATCAAAAGAAAACAAAGACGTGGAGCATGAAAAGTTTTTAAATGAAGGAGAAAGCTGTAGATCAAAGAAAAATCATCTAAATTCCATGAGTCATGACAAATCTTTTCCTATTTTGAACCAAACATTCGACCACTTCACTAACCTAAATTTAATTTTGAGCGGTGTTGTCCTCTTGACCTTTGGCGATTTGATGGCATGTGATTGGAGAGATGTTAGGCACCCATACATGACCTACAAAATATATGGCGATTGGTCCTTGGTGTTGGTGGGTGGTTGATTTCATTAATCACTAGATGTGATCAACCTCTTCTCCCATCTCTCTCAAATTCTATAAATGTAAGTTCTTTGGCACATAATAAGGGTTCACTTTCTATAACATTTGAGATACACCTTTTGAGCTCGAAAACTCTTGCTCGTGACCTCTGTAACTCATATGCGGAGATTTCTTGCCTCGGATCTATGTCTATGAATGGTTAATATTTGATATTAAAGCAAATGTGGCTTTGTTTCTTAAATGATTTACATTTAATGTGAACATCTCTTCCCTCTTGCATGCCTTCACTCTTTTCCAATTTATTTACCTCAAAGTTGTGTGTGTTTCTTCAAGTTTCAGTTGTGGGGTTCACATTTGTGTATTTTAGATCTAAAGTTGACCCATTTTACAATATAGTGCATCACCTCCCCTTTTGTTATCAATTTTACTTCTCTTAGCCTTGTCTCCTTCAATTCTTAGTTTAGGAATTAGATAGTGTTAGAAGAAGTTGATTAGTATAGTTGTAGTGATTTGGGAAAAGAGGATCCAATCCTTTCATCTAAGGATAGACCTTGATTGAACCCATGCCTTTAAGGTCCCTCATTATTTCATTGAAATGTTGAATTCTGATTCAACAAGGGTGCAAATTTCAGTGACAACAATTTTGGCATGCCCAGTGGGATGAGTTTGATGAGATTTACACCATTTCCACTAAGATTGGTGTGTATCTTAATGGATTCCAACCTTTGGAGGCACCTTTATACACATATGGTGACTCCCAAGTTTAAATCTCTATTTTTAGACAGTCTAGTTCCATTCTTTCATGAGAATAATATAAACAAGGCAATGTGTGTCGGGAGGTAAATTTTTTGAGAATTTGTAACTCTCATTAAGAAGAGAAAGAGCAGAAATATTAGTTCATTGATCTCTTTTATCTTCAAATATAAGTCTTTCTACTCCTCCCCTGGTAGACCCTTATTTTTATCTCCTATAAATTTAAGGCCCTTTCTTTTCATGGCACATCATAGAAATCTCCCCTTTATAAGTTTTAATGGTAGTAGTCCCTTGGCTCTAAATGCCCAAAATGATATACCAATGTCTGATTTGAAAATTATTCCTTTCTTCATTGGTGAAAACATTACAACCCCTGTAGATCATATTCATGATGTTGTAAATGTGTGTTCAGTTCATCTTATTACTGAAGATGATGTTGCATCTAGGATTATTACTTCTTTCCTAAAAGGAAAAACACTTCAATTTTACAAGAGATTACGAGCTGCTTCCATTCACACATGGGATGAACTTGGAGCAACCATTTTCCAGTAGTTTGATGATAAAGAAGACAACATATCTCTGTTATAACTACTAACAACCATAAAGAGAGCCCTAATGAACTCATTGTGGATTTCAACTTCAGATTTCAGAAAACATGGGAAAAAATTCTAGTTCTTTTGAGACTAACTCCACAAGGTGCTTTCTTTTATTTCTTAAGAGCTTTGAATTATGATATAGATATAATGATACAATCTATGGGTGCTATACAATTACTTAATGCATATCCAATAGCTATTAGGGATAAAAATTGTTTGATTCAAGTTGAAAAGACAACCCCTATATTTCCTATGCCTATTTTTCTTGAACTTCCTCAAAATATTCAGCCTTCTTTTGCTCCCATTCCTAAGCCAAATGCTTCATATTCTACCTCCACTTCCTATTCTTCCCAAAAACAACATGATGATGATGACCTTAGAGCCCTAGTTAGAAACTTGTCTAATGAAATTGTCTCTCTGAAGAGGAAACAAGATCAATCATCTAGAAATTACCCAAGTTTTAAAGCGGGGCCAATCTTCAAGCCAAACTTTTAATCAAGGTCATCAACTAAAAAGAACCTAATATCCAAAAATATATATGACCAAAATAAAAAAATTGATATATTACAAGGCCAAAACCCACATCTACCTCTTCAAACGGTTGTTCCTACACAACCAATTTCTACCTCCAACTCAAGAAAAGTGTTTGTTCTAGTGAAAAATAATGTAATACATGCAGATGAATAGTGTTTTCTATGCATTCAACCACATAATTAGAATAATTATGCAAATGACGTTCAATTCAGACCCTCATGGTGTAAAATTATTTCATTCAACAAGAATCGTTGATGGAATTGGCAAGTACTAGCACAAAATTAGCACAAGAAGATGTCCCCAAGCCTAATTTCATGTTTTTTTAGGTTTGACAATTTTTGTGGGGTTACCCAAGCCACATGTAACTTGAGTAGGATGCAACCTCATGTGGTAGATCATACAAGGTCAAATAGGGGAAAATTGAAATGGATTCTCCATCCCCTTCATTGCAAATTTAACATTTTCAAGACATAATCCATGGACTTAGGTGGAAATATGGCTTCATCTAGTAATCCACGGTACACACAAAAACATGCAATACACTACAGTCCATGGAACAAAAAAATTATGATAATCAAAGATCTTCCATGGATGGAGAAAACAAGAAAGGAGAATGCCACACCTTTGACATATAAATCCACAAGTATCCTCTTCAATAATGTTGAGAAGATGAAGAAGACAAATTTTAATGTGAAAATGTGGGATGCCCTATCTATTCCATCTTAAAGGGATCTTCTACAAGAGGATTTGAAACAACTTCCCAATCTGAAATAGCCGCATAAAAAGTAGATTCCACAGTCCACAAATGCCAACCAAAGGAAGAATGAGTAAGTAAGGTTGAGAATCCCCCACCCTTTTACATGTCTCTAATTGTAAGAAATAACCTAGTGCATAATTGCATGATTTAATCAAGTGATAGAACCTCTCGTAATTCTAAGAAAATTACCGATATTTTAGTCATTGAATATAAGCTATTTTCTACTGGTGTCCTACAACTTGATGGATCAACCGTAAACATATTAATATTAATAAAAGATATTGAGTTAATCCTCCATGCTTGTCCAAGCCTAACCATAACTCAAGATTTATTAGTTATTGACTTTCCTCATTTGTTTTCCATTTGTCTATCAAGAGATTTTACAACCAAAGTGGGTGGATATTTTTCTTGATTGGTCTCACATGCTCCTAAGAACTATATATAGTAAAAAAATTACCATTAGAGATGATCCAATATTTTGTTATCATGCCAAATCTTATGACCCTATCCCTCTCCAATCTAATTGTATGATACATGAAGATCAAGAGCATGAATCAGTGTCAAATATGTAGCTTACTCCTCCTTGTTCAATCCTTGATTTCTTACTAGATGAATGGGCTAGGAAAAATTATGAGTTTGATCCTTATGACATAACCTGTTTAAACTAGTCTAAGTACTTATTGCATTCATGAAGTAGAATTTACAACTCCCACACCGCATAAAGAAGAAGATAATGAGGATTGGTTTATGGAAGATGTTTTTTTGATGGTTATGTGAGAGAATGTGATAACGAGGATCAAGTGGGATGGTGCACACATCAACTAAGTTATACTTCAATGAAAACATGAAAGAGTTCCATGTAGTAAGAAAGCATTCAACAATGAAAATGTGCATGCAAGAGAAAAGGGTCTACTAATTCTCATAGATAAAAAATATTACAAATAGGAGTGTTGTGTAACTCCCAATGCAAGACCAATCATACCTCCACAAGGGAGAAGAGGAGTTACATTCCATAAATGGAAAGTAACTCCTGTTTGACACTCTAACACATACCGAAACGTATGATAGAATCTATAATATAATATTTCATATCCCCTAAGATACCTATGACCTATGATATCACCTAAGTGAGATGACTCACAACGTGATGTGGACAATTACCCGAGATGACAAAGAAAGTGCCCATACCAACACCTCCATTCATCATAACCTAGGATGAGGT
Source organism: Taxus wallichiana var. yunnanensis (assembly GCA_018340775.1). Taxonomy (NCBI): domain Eukaryota; kingdom Viridiplantae; phylum Streptophyta; class Pinopsida; order Cupressales; family Taxaceae; genus Taxus; species Taxus wallichiana. The sequence continues at coordinate 256,419,955 of CM031234.1, forward strand.
GATAAGTCGAAAGCAGAAATGGGTCTCGACACCTATGCCTGATGAGGTACCCATGTACAACAAGGATCTCAAGTAATAGAGGAAAATCTAGTGGGAAAAACATCCACTTACAAGAGATAGAAGAATCCCTAAAAACCTAAGAAAGATGCATCAAATGGGTCTCGAAAACTAAAGGCCTGATAAGGTACCCATGTACAAACTGCAATCTTTCTAGAAGAAGAAGAAGAGAAGAGAGGAAGGAGATAAGAGATACGAAGAAGATGAGAAGCTACAACTTAATATGAAATCAGTAACTCTATGAAGTCTCCAAGAAGAGTGTTGATGATGTGGTCTTCCACCTGTAGACTGAAGAAGGTCCATCCACATCAAACAATGTTCATGCCCTTAAGAAGGACATAAATGGAGTACTTGGAATTCTACCTACTCCACGAAGCAAACCGAAGGTAGTAGTAGTAAAAACTCGAATCGGTCCATTGAAATGTGACATAGGTCTAACAAACGAGTGTAAAGGAACCAAAGGTAATGCCACAAAAGTATATCTATTAGAGTATTAGAAGAGAACATCCACCTTTGAAAGGATGGCCAAGTGAAGTGAAGAAAAAGTAACAACCCCTATAATAGTAAAAAGAGGATCCACAAGAGGAGGTGGATCAATGATGGTCTCCGAAATAGTGGAAGTGAAAAAAATTATGAGAAGGGGAACTCCCAACACAGGAGATGAAGGACTCTTGTAAAAACCTATAGAAGGAAGAGAAACTCCATGTACTACAACACAAGTAGGCACTATGAAGAGATGATGAAGGTCTAATAGATACTTGTCCCAAAAGGTTTGCTTGATAAATAGAAGAGAAATGTTTGACGTGTATGAATCATCAACACATAAAGGAAAAGGAGTGGAAGAAGCCTCACAGACTAGATGTGGAAAGGAGGCAGATGTAATGATAATATGAGGCTGGGAATAAAGAATGCATGATGTCTGATGGAAAAGGAGGAGGTTCAACATTATCTGAAAGGTGGCTGAGAGAAGGAGGAGAGGAGGCCTCATCATTAAAATTAGAAGAAAAAACCTCATCATCAGGGATAGAAACAAGCAAATCTGTGTCTACAAAATTGTCATCACATGAAGAAGGTGATGAAACATTTGTATTAGAAGAAGAAGAAATAATGAAAATCTCTCGAAGGGTCTCCAAATAAGGGCTCAAGAATGATCCAAACAGTGCGAGGACACTTTGTGTGCACCATATGATGGTGGAGAGTCTTAGAAATGTACATCAACAAATGACCAATGACCATGCTACAAGTGTCAAGCTAGTCTTTAAGCTAAACATTATCATTGAGGGAATGTACTCATTCATACAAGAACATATAGAGGTCATCGTGAATGAGGAAAAATTCCATGCTCGAATGCCATAGTGCATAGTTATCCCTACCAATAAGGAGAGACATAGGCTATAATACAATAACGGTCCTATGAAGCATGGGTATGGGAAAAACATTCTCCACGGTGCATCTGTGAAAAGAGAAAAAGTGCAAAAGAGTCACAAGGAAAAACACACTCAAATGGATCTTGGACTCGAGTTAAAAATGCATTTGGAATACAAGAAAATAAGGGTTTGAGAATACACACAAGGTTATAAGATGTCGAATCAACCAATAATGCGTTTGTATGCAATTACACCACCCAAGAACAATTATAAACCCTTGTTTATGACACTTTATAAATAGTGCGTTGATTATAATAAAGTGTGTTCGTGTGATGTGAAACGGTTGACCAATCACCTTACAATAGGTGAAGAATCTCACAAGAGTGGAGGCCACAATAAGTTTCAGTCGGAAGCATAGGAACAACACGTAAACACACACAAAAGGGTGAAAGAAATGAACAAGGGGAAAAAACAAGGTTCGGTGTGAGAAAAAGTGTCTCACATTACATAAGGGGGCTCTCTTCTCGTAAGGTTGTGGAGGATGTGTTCACTAGCCCGAAATCAAAGAAGATCTCTACAATAACGACAAGTAAAAAAAATGGACTAGAAAATGCCAATAACCCTATTTTAAATCCAAAAAAAAGACATTATTTTCCTTTAAAAATTAAATATTTTCCTAATTTAAGATAAGATTAATTAATGTTAATAATCTAAATTAAAATAACAAGGAGAAATTTTACGTTTTTCGAAGGTCGAGAGCCAACTCATCTTTGTGAGCTGGTTGTCAATTAGGAAAAGTCCGATTCGAGGAGCTTAAGACCGAGTTGACGGGTTACACAGGAGTTAGGTAAGCTACTTTGGGGACTGACGAGCCGGGAGTTGGGTGCATGAGATGGAAAGGCGAGTCAGCCGGTGAACAAGGAGTCAGTGCTTGAGATGGGTGACGAGATGAACGGGCCAAGTTGGAAGGTTTGAGTTATAGTTAAGCCATGCAATGATGCCGAGGTGTAATGCAGACGAGGATATCAAAGATCAATTCAGAATCTCAATGGATGTACAAAAATAGGGTGATAAGTAGCTCAAGTGTTAGATGCGGGAGGGAGGGTTAGAATGACAAGGAGCTTGGCATTGGACACAAGAGGCAAGGCTAGAATGACGAGAAGATGCGAGATGGGTGTAATGGAGATGCAACAGAGGAGCTTGGGAGTGGAAGATAGTGCGCAGGGAAGAACCAGACATGGGTGAGAAAATCCCAAACCAGTGAAGAGAGCGGTTAGCTCGGGATGCACATAACATAGGGGAAGTCGAGAAAGGTAATCTCGCAGCACAAGGGGAAAAAGGAGAGAAAACGAAGAGCTTGGGAGGATCTCAAATAGTGAGGCCAAGACTCAAGTCCAATAGGGTAGGATGAACTAGGAAAGCCGAGACGAGTGAAATAAGTCCAACAGAGTTGATGCAAGATGGTAGAAGTGACTTGGAAGTTTGTCTAAGGAGGTGAAGGTAGAGGTAGCATAACGAGCCACAAAGTAGGTAGAGAAAGGGAGATGCGAGTGATCTATAATGGAAAACCAGTGAGATGGGTGGGTCAACTTGGTTCCTAGCTTGGTGAGATGGGGCCAAGTTGGGCCTAGAAAAGAGTGAACACACTTCCCAAAAAGCTTAACAAACTACACTTGAAACCTGATTTTTTCCTACAAGAAACTACACAAAAACACCGGAAAACACACAAAACCAAGCACATAACCAAAAACAACCAAACCAAGTGTAATACCTCTAAAAATAAATTGAGATAAATTAAGTCAATGTAAATAGAGCACAAATAGAATACATATTATGAATCTTGCACAAGAAAGTAGTAAGAACACGAAACCAAGAGTAGTAGGTAACATATGATAGAGAGTGACACGAATCCCAAAAACATGCTCGATATCATATGAGAACAAGGATCAAGTGGGATGACGTACACATCAACCAAGTTTCACTCAAATGGCAACATGATGGAGTTCCATGTAGTAAGCAAGCATTCAACCATGAAAATGTGCATGCAAAAGAAAAGGGTATACTCATTCTCATAGATCAGAAAAAGGAGTAAAAATAGGAGTTTTGTGTAACTCCCAATGTAAGACCAATCATACCTCCACAAGGGAGAAGAGGAGTTATAATCCAGAAATGGAAATTAACTCTTGTATGACACACTAACACACATCGACGCGTATCACATAATCTCTAAAGAAATTTGTCATACCCCTAAAACACCTATGATCTATGATCTCACCTAAGTGATATGACTCACCACGTGATGTGGAAAATGCCCCGAGATGACAAGGAAAGTACCCCACACCAACAGTTCGATAAGTAAAAATGGAGTGGGGAGGGGGTGTTGTTCTCATTTCTCTATGAGATAAGAAACTCTTCTTTTCCTATAGATTACAATTTGCATGTTCTAATAATGTGGCAGAGTATGAGGCATTGATCCATGGATTACTCTTAATAGAGAAAATATAGATTAAGGCCTTACATGTGTTTGGGGATTTTGAATTGGTTATTCACCAAGTTAGAAGGAAATGTGTTATCAAGAATAAGATTTTAAAATCTTATAAACATAGAGTTTGGGACCTCATGGAAAATTTTGATGCTATCAACTTACAAGTAGTGCCAAGGAAGCTGAACAAAGAAGAAAATCAGATGGTGGCCATTGGATCACATTTTTCCCAACCTGATACGTCATCCAAGGCAATGAACATCATGTTAGAATGGTTGTAAGACCATCAATCCAGATAATGAAGTCAGCTGACAAATATTTGATAATGATGAAAAAATATTTCAGTTCATCCAAAATGAAGTCGAGTTCTCCTCAAAATTGCAATATGATTTGCAAGATGGTTATGGTGATCAGATCATTCAGCTAAGAACAAAAAAATTACTTAAAGGGTTGGTAACTCTTAAAGACAAATTCAGCCCAGATGATGAATACAAAGGGGAAAGAAAGTATATAACAAAAAAATAGGTTTACCAATCAATTATCATTACAAAGGAAAAGAGTTATTTCTTGAAAAGGTATGTGATAAATCTGAAAAACAAGCTTTTATCTCCTTATGTCAGAAATTTAATGATGTATTCTCATGGAGTTATGAATATCTTAGAGGTTTTGATCCCAATGTTTCTCAACACACTATAGATCTTGATCCTAGTGCCAAACCAACTAGACAAAAACAAAGGCATGTCAATCCCAAAATAGAGCCCCTCATGAGAAAATAATTAACCAAGATCATTGAGGACAAAATTATATTACCCATCAAGTACTCCTCTTGGGTGGCTAACTTGGTCCCTCGTAGTAGTAATAATGTATAAATTATGCTTTGTGTGGATTTCAGGGACTTGAATAAAGCCTCCTTAAAGTATCATTATCCTTTTCCCTATATGCAACAAAATTTAAAGACAATAGCGGGAGCTGAAAAGTTCTCTATACTTGATGGCTATTCAGGTTATAATAAGGTCAAGGTTAAAGAAGAGGATCAACATAAGACCACATTTACAAGAAAGTGGGGAACATATGCATATGATAATACTACCTTTGGTCTATGAATGTAGGTGCCACATGTCAAAGAGCCATTGATATTGCGTAGTTAAGGGATATATAAATGAATTCATCCTCATTTACTTAGATGATATCACCTTTTTCTCAAAAGAGAGTAAAGATCATATCACCATCATCTTGAGAGAACCTTTGAGAGGTGCAGGGAATTTAAGGTGTCTCTTAATCCCAAGGAGTACATTTTTATAGTTTCACAAGGCAGAATTTTGGGTCATGTTGTTTCAAAGGATGGTATTTCCATTGACCTTGAAAGAATCTCCGCTATCCTTTCTCTCTCCTTTCCAACTCATAACAAGAATTTGCAGTATTTCCTAGGAAAGATAAAATTTGTTGGGAATTCATTCCGATTGTGTAGGACTAGTCACGTCTATCACTCTAATTCTCAATAAGGATGCGGATTTCAAATGGACCATCAAAGGAAAAGAGAGCTTCGCCAAGATCAAGTAGGAAATTTCTCAAGCAACAATACTTACCAACCTTTAATATTAAAATAATTTTATCTTTTATGCATATAGGGATGAGGCAAACGTTTCCATGGTGTTGACACAACAAAATGATAAGGGTTTAGAGTAAACAATGGCCTTCTTCAGTCAAAAAATGAAGGATTATGAGCTAAAATACATTCATGTGGAGAGGAAGGTCTTCGCCATCATAATATCTATCAAGAAATTTAAGACCATGTGCTTGCTTCTAGTCACATTAAAGTTTTAGTAACACACCCTAGTGTGAGAGACTTTATCATGGGAGTGGAAATCAATGAAAGGAGAGCTAGATGGGTGACCAAGATTATGGAGTATGATGTGACCATCAAGGCCACAAAACTGGTAAGAGGTAGAGAAATTTGTGAGCATATTTCTTTGGATTATCAATATAATCAAGAAACCTCATTCTTGATGAAGGATGAATAAGGAAAAAAACATAGAATACCCATGGGACATAAGCAGTCCAGTGGAACGCAGAGGATCCATGAAATAGAGGAGGTCAACATAGCAGCCATGGCTGGATTGATAACATGACTATATTTTTATCCATTGGTGTATATCCTCCTAGTTTGAGAAAATCTAAGAAGCAACATCTAAGATTTCAATATGTTTCTTACGTGCAGATTAGAGGGTTCTTTTCATAAATAACCTTGATGGAGTGTTGCTAAGGTGCATTGAGGGTGAACAAGTGAACAAGGTCTTGGTGGAGTTCCATAATGGTTTCTTTGGTGGACATTTCTCAGCCAAGGCCACAATGATGAGAATTATAAAGGAGGGATACTTTTGGCCCACATTGTTCATGAATGCTCATCAATGGGTTAGAAAATGTAAGTAATGTGCTCTCTTCACTGGTAAAAATATGGTAGTCCTCTCACTTTATGCCATTTAGATAGATGAACCCTTTCTAAAAGGGGAATTTATTTTATTGGTATGATTAATCCTTTGTCAAACACATGTCATAAATGAGTCTTATCAACAACCAATTATTCTACCGTGTGGACGGAGTTTTTGGCACTCAAAGAAGCTACACTGAATCAACTATCCTTTATTTTATTGAAGATATTGTGACAAGGATTGGGGTTCCCTCAACCAACTTTTCGATAATGAAAAACCTTCTTATGTTCTAATATATATGATTGGGCTCTTAAAGATGGAATATACTTGAAGACCTCTTCCAATTATTATCTTTAGGGTAATGGTTTGGAAGATTCTACCAACAAGAACCTCATTGGAAGATTCTACCAACAAGAACCTCATTGGAATCATGAAAAGGAAAATGGAGATCAATCAAAGGAAATGAAACACTTAGGTTAAAAATACTCTATGAATTGACATAATCACCTCAAAGATAGCAATTGTAAATTCTCCTTTTGTCCTCATGTATGGTAGAGAAGAAAAACTTCCATTATATCTAGAATTACCTTCATTAGATATGGATCAACAGTTAGAGTTTGAGGATGAAGATCAAAGAATAATCAAAATGGAAGAATTGGTTGAGCTTGAGGAATTAAGGTAGTCCACCATGATTAGATTAGAAGAGCACCAAATATAACCCAAGCATTGGTTTACCAGAGAGGCCAAAACACACGATTTCAAAACAAGATATCTAGTCCTAAAATGGGACGAAAAAACAAAGCTAAACTAGGAAACACTCTAGGTTTGATGTAATTTGGAGTGGGAAATACATCATCACTATATGTAAGAAAGAAAACTCTTTTTAGTTTTCCAAACTTGATGGGGAGGCACTTAAAATCCCAGTCAATGAGATTTATCTCAAACCTTCCCTTTAAGTTAGTTTATTGCATCTTGTACATAATTGCTGTTTTGTTTCCTTTCCTTGTTGTGTTGGAGGTTCTCTCCTTCTATTGTGTGATGATCACTGATTGAGTGCCTTTTCCTAAATATTTGAGGTGATTATCTAAATAAGTTATTGTGCACACTTTGCATGTTTCACTTCGAATATGTATGCTCTTCATCTTTTGTATATAGGTTTTGGGAGTCCATTGCAACTATGTATAGGATATTTCAGTTTCTTCCCTCCATGGCAAAAAATTAGAATATTTTGGGGAATTTTCAAAGATATTAATCCAAGGATCCAAAATTTTAGCTTTAAAAAAATGTTTCAGTGGACAATTATAAACGTTTTAAAGATCAAATTCAAGTTTTAGGATTGATGCCATGCCTAATGGACATTTCAAGGCTATTAATATTTACACCTAACAGAAAGATGTACCCTAAAAGTCACCAAACTATTGTCCAAAATAAAACCCCATGCTATTTTGAAAAACTCATCTAAGTTAAATACTTAGGTGGCTCCATATTGAAGACCCGCATAATAAAGAAGTCAAATCGTTAGTTTTCCGTGACATGTGTGAAAAGACTAGTGCTTCACAATATGAAAATATAGTGTTACAGACTTGGAAAATATGGAATTTCAGAGATTTGATTAATTATATACAAGGCATGAATTCCACTCGGGAGAAGCCACGATGTAAGGAAACATTCGTAAGCCACCCGGTGGTAAAAAGTAATCAAGTTTGAATGTGACAAAGGCTAGAAGTTGCATAACAAGAATTACGTGTTATGTGGGTTCTCCAAGAACAAGGTACATTGTCACATGAATGAAATCCATGAAGTAGAGTACCGTGGCATGTTGATAAGGGAATTTAAATGCATAATACATTGAGGCCATGAGTCATCAAAAGTAAACAAATCCGTAGAGCATGAAAAGTTTCTAAACAAATGAGAAAGCCACATATCAAAGAAAAATCATCTTAAGTCCACGAGGCATGAAAAATCCATTCCTGTTTTGAACCACACATTCAACCACTTTAATAACGTGAATTTATTTTTGAGTGGTGCTGCCCTTATGCACAAGTGATCGATGTCATGTGTTTAGAGCAACGCCAGCTCCCATACCTAACATGTGAAATCTATGGTGATTGGTCCTTAGTGTTCATGGGTCATTGATTTCATTAATCATTGGATGTGATTGGCCTCTTCTCCCTTCTCTAAAATTCTATAAATGTAATCTATTTGACAAATAATAACGGTTTGATTTCTGCAATTCCAGAGATCCTCCTTTTGAGCTCAAAACTCTCACTCGTGACCTCTATAATGTTAGACATTGTCTGTGTAGTTTTCATTGATGTAAAATTGAATTTATGGCAAAGGGATATTTGATTTCTTCATGAGGTGTCATTCATAATCAATCTTGAAGGTTTATTGGTAGTGTCCAATTATGTTGTCTCCTATATTATTTTTCTTGGGGCATCTACATGGTTTTGTACATTGTTCTAGCTTGTATGGTCATAGTATGAAGCTCCAAAGTTGGTCAGATGTTCTCATGAGGTCTAACATGGTCAATATAGTGTGTTTAGGGTGTTAATGAGTATATAAGAGGTTGTTAAGGTTAGATCTTGTGAGTCATGTGTTGAGTCAGGTGATTCTAGGCCTAAATCTAGACCTAGGTCAAGCAGGATGAGTTGGTAAAATGAGAAATGGATCAGGGAAGACTTGTTGGAGCATGTGGAATGTATGTTGAGGTTGTAAAACATGTGTAGAAGGTGCATCAAGTCATATTTTGATTCTATAATGCATGTACAAGGTCATTTTGGAGCAAGAATACAAGACAAGGAAGGGTTTGCATGGGTAAGTCTTAGTTTCTGGAGAGATTCATAAGTTACATGGCATGAATGAGAGTTAGAATGCATGAAGGAGGTTGTCATAGTGATTTGATAAAATTTTAAGGTCAAGGAGTTCATGGAAAAACAAGAAATGTCATTTTTAGTCATATCAAGTTCTTAAGAAGGAAAAAACCAACTCGATAGTGAACTTTGAATGCTCACCCACATGTGTGAGATCTGCATGGGAGTATGATCCTTTGGGGTTGATCAGGTATGGAGCCAAGAGTGTTTTTAAAAAATAATGAGTTTATTTTATCGTCGCATCTTTATGAACAATCATTAAGAAACAGAGGTGGTCTAAAACCCTAGTTAAACCCTAGTTCTAAAGTGATAGGGAAGAAATGCATGATATGGTCTCTAAATGAAGTGGAAAGGAAAATTTAATGACTCAAGAATGTAGAGGACTCTTTAGAGATCATGATGGTGATGGTTTCATGTTCCATGTGTTTTGGTAAGCTGAAGAAAAACCCTAGTTTTGTGGAGATTTGTTATTTTAGGGATGAGAAGAAGGTTTCATGATGAAAGAATAATTGTTCCAGATACCTTGGGAGGTGTACTAAATTTAAATTATTTTTTTAGTATTTTGTGTGAAGAAATTTGGTGTAATAGGTCTCCATAGTTGCCATAACTCTTTTGGTCTAGAAAGTGCAAAACTAGCTATGGTGGTTTGAGATGAGCTTTATGGATTTGAATGTTAGAGAAGTATGATATGAACATGGATAGTGTGTTTAAGTATCTTATGATGTGTTGGGATCCTTGGATGATGAGAATGAGGTGTTTGTTGGGTCAAGCCCTAATGGCCTAATCAATCTTGTCATGCTTTCCAAGAAGGTCAGTTGGATTAGGTGTGCTAGTGTGTATTCCTACATGTGACCTATGCATTTTAATGGTTGAGAAGATGTTTCAGGTCATTGTTAATTTGTTCCAAGTGTTGGTTATGCGTAGAAGTAAATATTGAGGTGATGGAACATGTTTCTCTCAAGACTGTTTCTTGAGTCCTTATAGCCTGTTTGAGTAGTTTTAGAGATTGGTTTGTTTGGATGCCTTGTGACCTGTTTTGGAGGTTGAAGTGAGTTATTTTAGGCAATAAAAATAAGAAATTTCCATCCATATGCTAATTTTCCTTGGTGAAGTGTTTAGAAGTGTGAATCATATTGTTTTTGAATACCTAGTCTTGAGATCTATCTACTAGTTTGAGAAGTGTTAGAGAAGAAGATGTTTGGGTGCCTTATGTCTTGAGTTAATGGTCCTAATGAGTTTCATGACTTAGATGAAATAAATACCTTCCTGTTTATTTTTCATTTGTGTCATGATGATGATTTTTGGTATGTCAAATAATTCGGTCTTGTGGAGTGATTTTTGGGCGCTAGAGACCTAGTTTGAGGTGCTTGCTTCTTAGTATGATTCATGGTAATGATGCATGGTGCAAAGATTCTTGAGACTTCTGAAGGATATGATAGGTTATACCTAACATGTATGGAGCTGTTGGATTCTTGGTGAATCTATAGTGTGCCTTTGCAGTTCATAATGCATTCATTTGAGGAGGAAGAGCTTGTTATAATCCTATTTGAGATGCCTTGAGCTAGTTCATGTTTATGTGATATTTGTCAACCTACTTGGTCTTTATAAGTAATTTTTATGATATTTTAGATGTTTTTTAATGTTAATAATTCTGACATTATTGGTCTTGTCCGACCTATATGGTTGTATAAGCTAGTGTCATGTATAAAAGTGCATTGTATTTGCTCATTATGGTTAGTTGTGATGATGGGGATGTGAGCGAGCTAGAGGAAGTGAAATGATATTTGTAAGGGATAAAGGGAAGAGATGAGAAGAGGAATGAAGAGTTAATAATAATAAATGAATATTTATTGAAGGTCATTATACCTAATTAGCAAATGAAGGATCATATTTGAGCGAAGAAGGAGAAAGATAATATTGAGAGTGTTTTGAGTGCATAGAGTTAAACTTGTGATCACAATCAATTGTAGGAGAAATGATACATTGGTGATCTTCATCTTCAGGTGGTTGATTTGGTGTTTGATCACCTTAGGGGGTTGTAGCCTCCTTGTAGGATTGGTTTCCTACTAAAATAGGGGTTGGTGCTCCTTGTGGGGTTGGTGCCTCACTAAAGAAATCTTGTGTGATGTGTAATATTCACATAAGTCTTTTGGATTGAGTAATATATTCAAAATTTTTAGTGGGTTTTATTCCCCTTGAGGTTTTCCTACTTCATATTTGGAGTTCATGTGTTCTCTTTTGTCTCTTGCACTTGTGGATGGTTGATACACACTTAATAAACTCACAATTGATCATGTATGTTGACTGGTTCAATTAAATGATGAATGTATGCTATGCTAAATGAAGTAAATATTTTGTATGAATGATTCACCCTAGTCATTGCACTTATAATATATAAATTATTTGTGGAGATTTATTTCCTCATTCTTATGTCTGTAAATGGTCAAAAATTTATATTAATGCAGATGTGGCTTCATTTCTTAAATGCTATGCATTTAATGTGAACATCTCTACCCTCTTACATGCCTTCACTCTTTTCTAGTTTTCACCCTCAAAGTTATGTGTATTTATTAAAGCTTCATTTGTGGGTTCACATATGTGTCTTTTAGAGAAAAAATTGATCTATTTTATTGTTTGGTACATCACCTCTCCTTTTTTTTTTTCAATTTTCCCTCTCCTAACCATGTCTCCTTAGGTTCTTAGTTTAGGAATTAGATATTATTCAAGTAGAAGCTGGTTAGTGTATTTGCAATAATATGGGATGAGAGCATCCAATACTTTCATATGAGGATAGATCTTGATTGAACCCATGCCTTTAAGGTCCCTCATTGTTTCATTAAAATGTTGAATTCCTGATTCAACAAGGGTGCAAATTTCAATGATAATAGTATTGTCCACTTTGGCCTAAACTTGTGACATTTATCTATATTTTTGTATATCCTACTATCTTATCACGAGACAAGGTCACACACTTAAATATGATGTTTTAACATGTTTTTGGTATTTTTAATCCATGTAATCATCATAGGCCTCATTTTCTTGAGCATCTTTCAACCAATTTTATCCAGAATTTCTAGCTAAGCAAGGCATGTAAATCAATATTCTTATTCATTGAGTAAATCAAGATAGACCCAAACACTTAGAATCTACACAACAATTGAAACAAATTCCAAGGAATAGGGGTAGCTCCTATGGGCACGTGAATACTCATTCTATAGGACCATAAGGTAGAATACAATTATAGATCCCAATCCTTCATGTTTTTTTATGGTTTTGTAGGGGTCTTAACCTCACTATTGACCTAAAAATAGTGTAGGGACATAGTGTGAATTGAAATGGAAAATTTATTACACAACTCACACACCCGAGGTATCTTGAAAGGGAAATCATTACCAAAGATGATGACTTAAGGGACCCCAAACCTATAGATGATTTGGTTAAATGAACTTCATGATAATAGATATGGGTATAATGGTTAATTAGAGACATGGCCTCCACCCACTTGGTGAAATAGTTTGTAGCTATAAGAGTAAAGTGATGACCATTTAAGGATATAGGTTACAACGTACCAATTATGTCCAAAACCTAAGTGGAGTAGGGCAAAGGTTTAACGATATGTTACAAATTTTGGGATGGGACATGAATAATGTGGAAAAATATTGACACTTTGGTAATTTTCTAATGTAGTTAGTGTCATCATGTTCTAAGGTGGGCCAAAATTAGCCAATGTTATGGATCTTCCTAGTAGTTTCATGACCACCAAAGTGGCCACCAAAAACATCACTATGGCTCTGAAATAATTTTTTTAGATTCTTCCTCATTTACACATACAAGAAGTACTCCATAAAAGTCTCTTCGATAGAAAAATATTTCAAGAATGATGTAGTTTTCTATATGAACATACAAGTGCCACTTCTATTGAGAGTTAAAACCTTTAAGGTACATATGCTCAATGAGGTAATTAATGAGATTAAAATACTACGGGAGGTGTTATCATAGGATTTTTGAAGATAAAAATTAGGTCATCGAGAAATTTAGTCAACAAGATCACTTTGGAATCTAGTGGGGAATTTACCAACCAATTTGTAATAATCTTTACTTTAATAGACTTCTAATTAATGTAGGTCAACTTTAACTTAGTTAACAAATTGATTAGACAACCGAAATTCTTGGAGAGGGCCAACTAGGTAAGGAACATGTGAAGGCTTTAGGATTTTAAAATGACCCTCATTTCTTGATTTGATGTCTAGTGTTTCGAACACTTAGTGACATACATGATGGTGAGGAATTCCTTCTCATCACGATCATATCTTTTATCATAGTCAATAAGAATGAGCATAATGAAGTAGACCAATACCTCCTTACCATCATCATCCTCTTGGGAAAACATGTAGGTGATGGATACATCTATTCCCCTTATGTAAATAATTAGAGGCTTTTGAAACCATGGAACCATAAGTATTGGAGGAGATGCTTTGCATCCTTGAACTGTGTTGAAAATCTTGGGTCTATGTAATATATGATTTTTGAGAAATGTATTTATAAGATGTATAGTGTATGTTAGATTAGAGATGAATATGCGTATTTCACATAACTTGTCTAGTGATACAACCTAGAATTAACCAGATAACACCCTAGACGCATTGACACATCACTCAACCTAGACTGAGTGCTCACCCGAAGCGCGCAAAGGTACCAGGTCCCTCTTTAGGGTTCTTTAGCAGGATGTTAGCGTGATGAAGGAAGAAACATATAGATCCATAACTAATCCATCATTCTACAATGCATGCCATATTTAGATCTAGGAAGAACAAACTTAAACAATAATCATGATTGAATCAAGAACATGCACTACTCAATTACACAGGAATGACACTTAGATTCAGCCAATAACTTCCATCTATTAATAAACACATAAGCTCCTTACAATAATGGCATTCTATACCGATGTGCGCATGGATCTGATACAATAATCCAGTCATATGCACATATCTCTTTATGCTTACCTCTTACACTCTGCATATACCTATATATCTCTCATCTCTTTCTCTCGGGTATTCTATTATATATATATATATATATATATATATATATATATATATATATATATATATATATATAGGGGAATTTCCCTTCACCGCTTATCTATTCCAAAAATAGGCTGCATGCTATTAATAGCCATGCACCGTTTACAGGCATAGCCACACATGCAAGTGTGCTATCTATAGACCTCTTATAGTTAACTGAAGTGACAATCCTATTCTTAGCTCATCTCCATGTAAAATGCTTCGATCCGATCCTCCAAAGATAGACAATGCGTGGTGCGCATGTCTCTGCATCGTTGGTGTGTTCCGCATGCCCTCTTCTAAAAATAGGTCTTCATGCTCAAAATCAGCTAAGTCTTGAATGCTGAACTTCTGCTCCATGCATGTGTTCTTCCTATCCATTCACGCCCTTAAACTTGGCCTATTTTCCCATGTAGACTTCTTGTGTGAGTTCTGTCAAGTGTTCTTTGATCAACATTACCCCACACTAATCTCATTATCGCCCCGATAATGGGTATCTCCAAAATTGAAGTAAAGAATAAAAGAATGGAAAGAATAAGAATGAAAGAATGTAGATGAATAAAAAAGTTTTATGAGGCAACCTCCTCTGTATCAGTTTGAAGTATCAACTCTGGATACTCCTCCTTTATTCTAGCCTCCAAGGCCTGCCATTCAAGCGAAGTGCTTGTTCTGCTTTTTCTGGAATGTCCACAACAATGGACTCCAATTCATCCCTTGTAATCTCCCCTTTTTCATTTTGCAGAACCAACACAATGCTGGACATTGAGGTCATTCTTCCTTCTAGAAGATCCATCTTCTTCTTTCCTTTTTCTCCTACTGCAGCTACCTTCTTGGGTGCCATTTTTACCTTACAATCGTCTCCTCTTTAACTCTGCAATTTACGAATCAAACCCTAGCTCGATTCAATCATGCCCTAGGTGGAAACTTCATTCCCTAACTCTTCACTGTCACCTTTCTTCACTCAAACCCTTCACCATTGGGGATGCAAGCTTATTTTTGCATATATATGTTTTTCATGCTTGGTTTCACACCCTTCGCACCTTAACCCAATCACTCGGCTCTTCGCACTTAACTCTTTCCTCAAATACTCTTAGTCGCATGGCAGTAAAAATGAATGGTGCATCCCATCCTTATATAATTTTAATTTTTTTGATTCATTTATTGGTCTTTCACCTACCAAATATCCTCTCATTCATTGACCAAATTCATTCATTCCATGTAGTACATCTTTACGCCCCAACTATAACTTTCTAGTGCAGCTTCCTACCCTCTTGTCATAGACTTCTCTTCAAACACGCGCATCCTTGCACCCAAGTACCTCGTCGTCGCCGTACCTTCTCCCGGTAGTTATCATGGCATCCTTACCTCATGTTATACTATCCTTTCATTCATCTCTATCCTTGGTCACTTTTGAGAAGCAATCTCCTTTTGAATTAAAGCACACCCATAGCAGCTTATTCCTTTCACCTTTCAATTCCCACAGTATTTTACTTGGATAACTACAACCACCCCACACTAAAAGTATGTGCGGTTCTCTCCGCATAAACATTATTCACACATAGTAAGTAGCTTCATGCGCGCAAGACTTATTTACACAATAATAATAACTAAATTGATAAACCATAATGACAATGAAGGAAATACATTAAGGAAATACATAATTGAAAACCTAATCTAAATGGAAATACTACCTTATTACAAACACCAAGAAGACTTATTTATAGTAGGGCTTCACCTACTCTCGTTGAACTAACCGAGGTAGCCATGTTCCATCAAGTGCTTATAACTGGAAAGCACTGATTAAAGTATATATGTGATGACATACAGCCCCAACCAATGTACTTTGAGGTTTCCTAGATGGTGCAATAACTTAGAGTCATAAAGAAGTACCATTTGTCTAATCTCAAACTTTTTATCCCTTATGTTTCGTCATGCCATGCCTCTACGCTTGGCCTTTTTCGCTTCTAACTCCATCATGCTATGACTTGTCACTCATCCAACTAAATCATATTTTCAATCCGATCTTCTAAAGTGTGCTCATGCCTAGACCTCAAGCGTGCGCATTCGTTAATCTCTTATAAGTTGTTCATATGCCAAAAAATAACAACCGACACTTTATCATCCCAATCATCGATGTAGACCTGTAAGAAGTTGTGAATAAAATCTTTGAATGCTACGAACAACTATGTGCAAGAATATAATAGGCACATTTTTCAATCCAAAAGGCATCATAGTATAGGCAAAACTACCCCATTCAGTAGTAAAATTTGTCTTTTCTTGATCCTCCTGAGCAATCCTAACCTGATGATACCTAGAAAAACCATCTATGAAGGAATATATTTCACGCCCTGTGACTCCTTCTAGTATTTTCTCAAGTACATGACATAGGTAATGGAGTGCATTACACATGTAGCATTTAGTTCCCTGGTAGTCCACACATATTCGAATTCTACCATCCTTCTTGATATTGATCACCATTGGACTAACCCATTTTGACTCATCAAGGGGATTGATAATTCCAAATTTCAACATTTTATGAATTTCTTCTTTTACCTTTTCTCACAAATTAGGATTCATTATGCAAGGTATGTTTCACACTAGAGATGCACCTTCCTTAAGTTTTATCTTCATTTCCCCAAGTGATTCATGCACACCTTTAAGTTCATGATACCCTTGAGGGAATAAGTCTTGATAATCCTTGAGTAACTCAATGATATTTGCCACTTCCAAATTTGATCCAAATTCTCCAATTATGACCTCCTTAGGCTTAGGCTTTGATCCTATATTGACCTTCTTTGTCTTCATTGGTTCATGGTATGCGCACATATCCTTATCTCGCACTATCGAAGACCTCGCGCCCCTTGTGAATGGTCAACATCCAGGTTTTCAAGTTCCTTATCATCCATGATGTACACCATCTTTCATTTTTATTTCTCAAGGTAAGCACGTTGAAGCAATATGGAGTCTTCTCCTTCTTCAAATGCACGCCTGATTCTGTCTCGCCAAATAATTCTGTATGAGTTCCTCCGCCTTTGCACTATCTCCCATGGTTAACCGCTTGACAAATTTTAATGCCTCTTCTATTGGAGGTTGGGAAGAAAAGTAGTCAAAGGTCTGGATCATTCCTGCAGTCAAATTTTTCCAGTTTCTAGTCTCTCGATGTAGTTCTGCGTATACATACCAAGCGCATGCACACCCTTGTAGAGTGGAATACAATTTATGCACCCAAAGTGAAGGTGGTAATGCTTCCTGTCCTGCTGTCTAGAGTCTCTCACACTGTTGAATGTGGTGTTGAACAGGTTGATCACCATTATAAGTGCAAATCTACATAGGTGCATTACTTCTTACAAACCTGGTAGATAAGGTAATTCTAATCTCCTTCCACTCCATAAGATTATCTTTGTGAACTACCCACAAAGCGTTGTTGTCCCACGTAAGATATATGCTAACATGTCTCTTCTCTTAATTTGATCTATCCATTGTGCTTCCATGGCTTTCAAAAATACAGAAGATATTCTGCTCTTGTATACCAAGGTACTACGCCACCTATCCATCGAATAGAATGAAGTCCATTCTTGTGCACAATTGCGCTTTTTACCTTGCATCCTACTAGTTCATATGTACCATGAGCCCAATTGTCACAAGCAATACTCATAGTATCACTAATAGAGTGAGAATCCTCCCACTGTAGGATGCCTTCCTTTGATGGCTCATTGACCTCTGGGTCTTGAATAGCGCGTACATAGATTCTATTTAAGTCCTCCTCACTTAGAGGCTCAACATACGGTGTAGACTTCCCATATGTTAAAGGTATCACAACCCTTTCCTCTTTGTTCTCAAAGCTGATATACCCCTTATTGAATCTCAAATCAGCATTATTCACATAACACCAAGGACATCAAGCAAGGCTAGAAAACTGTTTGCTTCTGCAAGTGTTAATACCTCAAAATCCTCAGTGAATTTGGCCGCTTGTATAGTTATGGATGCATCCTTAAAAACTCCTATGGGAGTGGCCTTAGTCCTATTTTCCATAAACAACACATTAGATGATGGCTGTAAAGGAGGTATCCCCATTTGTACCCATGCATCTAAAGTAAGCACATTGACTTCTGCACCTGTATCATTCAAAATATTTCTCAACCATCCATCTACAACAACATTCAGAGTGATCTCTTTATTATAGTCAATGCTATTAAGGGGAAGATTTACATGTAGGATCTACCGTCTGGTCTTAATACTTGCACATGGAGTGTTCCCTTTTAACCAACTTCCTAACAGTGGAATGACGTTCTCATGGCACAACATTTTACACACTTCTCTCGGATCATCAATATCAACTTGGGACCTATCTCGATGCTTTCTTCTCGCTCCTTTAAGTAATGTATCTCCCCTTAAATATTCCTTAGCACTTCCATGGTATCCCGATAAACATCCTTGTGATAGGTAGGATCTGGGTACCGGGCATGAAGGACATCATCCTTAGTGATGGTAGGTTTCTACTTTAATGCTTCTCTTGTGCACACTACTTCAGCTTGGGTAGTAATCTTCACTGTTAATGCGTCGGAGTTCGGTGCTATCTTGGGCATCCACTAATTTTCCTCTTCTCGCTGGATCCTAACCATCCATATGCCTTTGTTTTCCTACTCATGTTGTTTACTGAGATGCTCATATAAGTTTGGGAACTCCTCATAGCTATGATTATTTCTATAGAAAGAACATGTAGCATTCTGGGGACATTTGTGCCTATAATGATTAGGAGATCTGCACGTATAACATGTTCCATGAGGGAACTCACCTCTTCCTCCACTGTGGCCTCGTCCTCCATATCCACCTCGATATCCATGTCCTCTTTCATGACCTCCTTTGAAACGGCCCTAATTCTTGTCATAGCGCGGTTGATTGTGATCCCGACCCTGGTGCTCATTCTTGTCCTTAGAGTTATCTGTTGCACTTGTCTGTTGTACCCCAATGTCTATAACATCACGTAGATGACCAATCAATTGACAATCCTTAGTATCATGGGTCATGGACCTGCAAATCTCACAAAAGTAGGATACATTCTTCCTTATCGTGTACTTGTAATAAAGGATAGTGGCTAGCATCATGATTCAAATGAAAAATTTCACAGTCTAACAATAATAAATGTATAGATCTACGAGGGAAACTATCCTTGGTGTGACCTTCCACTTCACAATTTATACACCAAATCCCTGAGCACGTTTCATGGGATGAATTCACTGATAGCTTATCTAAGTGTTTTTCCATAGCTACAATCTCTACCTCTAAGAATGGACTAACACCAGTGTTAATGCTCCCAATTTCCTCAGCACATGAAGTTTCTTCCAGTGCTTTGCACATATCAGTGTATTTCTTATGTGACATTGCTCTTTTGAATGGTATAATCAATCCTCCAACAAACCATTGTGCATGCTGACTGGCATGAATATCATAAGACAACTTAGATAGAAGTGTCTTAAAATGGGCATCATACTCACGTACACTCTCAGTAGTGCCTTGCTTGATATCTTTGAGTGCGCTGATACTCTTTTGCTCAAACTCTGGGATATAGAACTCTTTTAAGAAAGCATCCTTCAATGTTGCATAATCCACGCAATTTTGATAAAGGGTAAAACTTCCTATACCAGCTGTGTGCACATCCTTGTAATGTAGTAGCAAATTGACTTGCCTTATGCTTAGAAGCCATTATCCCTTTTGTGCTCCATAATATTTCACACGTACGCATATGTTCGGAAAAATCCTCTATACCTCTATACTCCAGGAGACAAAGAGTCATCTCCATATAGATATGATGTGTTTTTTCGTGAGCCTTAACACCGATCCGTAACCTCATGTGTTTCCTCCGCCTCCGTAACCACCTATACCTTCCGATCCTCCACCTATAGCTGGAATAGGACATGTAGATGTACTCCCCTGTGCTCTGACATTAGTACTATACTAAAACCCTACATTCTATGAGGTAGTTCCACTTCCAGAGGTGAATCCAACATTTTGCGCGCTCACGTTCATTGTAGATGATGTGGCTAAGAATGTTCCTCCAAATAACATTGAAGCCGTTTATCCTGCCATTGATGTACTTGCTCCCTAACTTACTCCTTCTCTCCTACTTCCTAAGTTAGCTTGCTGGTTACTTGTCGTACTAGATATTTGAAAACTAAGTGCAAGGGCTAGGTCACTAGGTGGATTAAGATGTGCACCGTGGCCTGTAGTCTTTCTTTGGTGCACTTCGTGTGAAGCCAAGGGGGATATCTTCCATGATTTCCAAGATGTGGGAGTTCCTGATGCTCTGGCTCCATGTCTTCTATGTGAGCTTCAAATCCTTCACGATCCATCTCTCTCCTCAATGCCATACTTTCTGCAATGGTACACTTCTTCTCTATCTCCCACTCACATGCTTCATTATACTTAAGATGTCTTTCCTCTCTCTCGCCTTTCTACCGCTAGGTCTACCATCCTTCACCAAACATGTTCCTTCCTCACACGTGGTGAAGTTTAGTTAGCCATCATTTCACTCTCCAGGTTCAAAATTACCATCAAGATCTTGATCACAATGGAATACCTTGCAATTATACTTCTCGAGGATACCGTAAAACTAGAATTCACCTACCTCACGGTTAAGAATACGTCGAAATTGAATATTCTAGAATATAATGTTTAGAACACCACAAAACCACGTATCCATAGTGCGATTCCATATCAGATCAACATCATAAAGGGCATGAAATTATTCATGTGTCTAAACAAGTACGCGATACCTCTAATTCCACTTAGATGCATAAGCGATCAGCCACTTGTGTAATTCTACCTGGAAATATGGCAAAATATCTCTTATATAGGCTATCATACATATTCTGTTTCTACCCAAGTGCATGTGTTAAACTCAAGTCCACTATTGAACCGTTGTGCATATTCTTCTTCTAGATCGTGTTGTAGACACCAAATTCGTGTCTTACGACCCCTTGTGACCCGCATCCCATTTCACAACCTAACCTCATTACCTAAACCTTACACAATTATTTATTAATTACCTCATAATTGATAAATCCACATCGCCTTACCCGCCACCTCACTTGGCCACCTCACCATGACCTAGCCCTAACCCTAAACTAACCTAATTAGGACCCATGACTTGGTCTAGACTCACATCCATAACTAATGCCTCCTTACTCGCACCCAAAGCCGACCTTCTAGCCACTTGACCAAGCCCGCAACTGATCCCTCGGGAGAAAAACAGGGAAGGTGGGCTATTTTACTAAAAATAGCCTACTTTTTCCTAACCGATGCCGGTTCCTACTCGACCGCCGTCGGTTACGCAACCGCCATCGGTTCCCTGTAAATGGGCTCCCCAAACCAAAACAACGGATCGGAATTTCATTTTGGAGATCAGTCGAAGGATTGCTGGATCAACAGAGAGCATTGCGAGCGAGGAACAGAGTCCAGATCTTCACTTGACCAAGCAGAGACGAGTGAAAATACTAGACGTGTTTACAGCAAAGGAGATCAACTTGCACCTTCGTAAAAACCAGTAAGTTACATCTTGCATGTCCTCCATTATAACATTTCTTATGCTTTTGGAATTACAGTCCTCCCAAAATCCGTTTCTGAATCCATTATCCAACGTACCATTGCCTCTAACTGCCATTCTTTTGCTTCTAACCATCCCATTTCCTAATACTATCCAAAAACCAGCCATTACAAACACCACAACCAGCCCAGAAGATCCTAGAACCCACCGGTATCGGTTATCAGTAACCGGCATCGGTTATAGGTAACCGGCATCGGTTCCTTTGATCAAAAACCAGGAAAAACAGCCTTTTCCCTACCCAGTTCAGCCAAGCAATTTAATTGATATTTTACAGTCTTTTGTGTTAATTCACGTTAGCAGGGAAACTGACCACCTTCGAAAGGAAGTTTTACATTTCCTGGGCCCAAGGCAGTTTCCTCATTTATTGTTTAATCAAATCTTGTGGTCTTGTGTTCTTATTTGCAGGTAGTCCTTCCCAGACAAAAAGGAGTTCTCCGCAGTCAACCTGATCTTTCTCTACGGTACGCGCACATCATCTCGACATTCTACAGGTATTCCTCCTAACCCTAACCTTATCTGTTTCTAAAAGGAACGAAGCATTTCCGAGTGAAACATTTTGGCACGCCCGGTGGGACCCATTTTGGGTTTATCTTTATTTCTTGCTTGCTTTCATATAGGGAGCATACTTGCTGTTTTCTTCTTCTAGAGATATTCACAAGGTATTTTATTATTCTGGTAAAAGAACTTGCTTTGTTTTTGCATCTTGCATTAGTAAAAGTCATCTCTTTTGCTTCATCGAATATCACTTTCGATTTGGGTTTTAAAACACATGCATTGCATTCCTGCCTGTTGTTTTTCAATTCTAGTGAACATAGATTAAGTAACAGGTCGTACACGTGGGGGTGATATCCACGGTATTGACAGGAAATTAATCTTACATTCACTGCACAACACATACCGAATCACTTCACAATTAACACAACAGCTCAAACATCCCCCTTTTTCCGCGGTATTCCTCCGCCCGATTGAGGTAACCTTATAAGCCAAAACAACTTGACATTTCCCCTAAGTCTCTTGTTTAGGATTCTGACATCATTCTACGTCTAAAGGCATAAGCCCACAATAATTAAAATTAACCCTAAGGTTAATCTCTGGATTTGCGTGTGCATCTTGCTTGTTTGCTGTTCTGTTTTCTCTGTCATACTCTGTCTTTTGTGATCAATAAGTTGATAAATATACTCAACGTTGCTAAAAATCAAATTAGCAGCCCTTTGTATCTTCTTATCCTAGATTTTTGACACCGGCATCGGTTAAGGGACCGACGTCATTTCCCCTGTGACCGACAGCGGTTAGTAAACCGATATCGGTTACTGTCTCCATCAGCCCCTGACAAACCAGCAACTTGCCAAATTCATCATTCTGGGGTTGTTTTTGTTCTTGATAGATTGAAACTTTACCGTGAACTGCTGTCCATGGTTGTTATCACTCGAAAACAAGCCGCCGCCATGGTTTCACACGCTTGCTCTGTTTCTTTGCCTGAATCACCCCCTTCACCTTCTATGGGGAATCCTACTGATACCAGTGAGGTTCCAAAAATTTCTGTGGGAGATAAGGACTTTGCCAAGTTTCTGGATGCTAATTCCAGCGCTGTACAATACTATTTGTCTCATACCCCTGACCGTACACCTGATGGTCAGCTCCTTGTAGGTATGCCTATCAGTATAGCTGCTCATTTAGCTCCCACTCCTCCTGATAATACCGCCTTGCTTCCTGCATCTCTAGCCCCGTCTCCCAATCCGACAGCTGCAGAGGTTCATACGACCCCGATTAGCTTTCCTTTTGTTAATCTTGGACCCCACGTTTCGTTACCACCAACTGCCCCTACCTCATCTCTTTTGCAGACTGCTCCATTCATGACTTGCTCTCTGCCACCTATCCACACGAGCTTTCCTTCTCAAGCTCCGCCTACCTTTTCATTCCCATACACGTATCCAGTAACCTCAACACCTTATATGGGACATCCCTATTCTGGTGCACCATCATCTCATCCAACCACTGATTTCATCAAACAAATGATGGACAAAATGCAAAATTTGGAGGCTTCGGTTTCGGGAAGTCGTAGCGCCTTGACATACGAACAAGTTTGTCGGGAGCCCATTCACCCTTCTGTCCCCCTTCATTCATATCCTCCTCAATGGGAGTTGCCGAAATTTACTCGTTTTAATAGTAAAGAGGATCCTCAACAACACTTGCGATCATTTAGACATGCTTGTTATTTGATTGCCCATAATGACGCCTTGTTACTCCGCACCTTCCCTATGTCCTTATCAGGACCCGCCCTAGAGTGGTACAGTGCTTTAACCCAGCACTCGATCTTCTCTTTTAACCAACTAGCCCAATCTTTCTTGGATCATTTCTCCATTAACATTGCTAAGAAAGTATCTATCACCGACCTTTATGCCATCCGACAATTTGAGGACGAATCTATCGCAGATTTCGTTGGACGATGGCGGGGCCTTATCAACCAACTTACGTATGCCTTGCCTCAAACCGAACTTATCGAACTCTTTACGCGGGCCTGCGCTAAGCACATCTCCCCTACCCTCCAAATCCAAACTTTCCGTACATTCGACGAGGCCTTTACTATGGCTCGAAAATTAGAAATTCGAGCCTTAGAGGAAGAGAAATTGCGGTTGCGCAACAAGAACTCCACTTTCCGAACTCCTGATTCTACCAATAAACCAAATACCACCACTCCTCACGCGTCCACCTCTTCTAAATCAAAAGGAGCTGTCCACGCGGTGATGGTCAAATCCCAACCACCGTCCAATACTCCACCAAAAACCACCTATAAATACAAAGCCGAACCCATCAACTACACTCCCTTGGGAGAAACCTATGGTGTCATCTTGGAAAAATTGCTAAAAGCAGGAGCCATTACCTTACCTCCTGTTAAACCTCATTCTGGGTTTGATTCCACTCGCGCCATACCTTCCTGGTACAAAGAAAATGACTTTTGTAACTTCCACCGCGTGAAGGGACACAGTCATGAAAACTGCAAGATGTTGAAAAACATAGTGCAGGAAATGGTTGATGCGGGGGATATAGCCCTCGATAATCCTAACGCCCCTGCTAACCGAAATTTGAAAATTTTCAACAAGCCATTCCCGAATCACTCGTCCAACAGTAACGTCAACCAGGATATCTTAGCCGAGGAGAGTGTTCATGAGATCCATGCAGTATTCGATACCCAGCCAAAAGCCTCTATCGAGAAAATTTTGAATCAAGCCTCTTCACTAACACAGGAGCCCGAACCTCCTTTACCACCATCAAGCCAAAGCGTAATCGTTCCTTTACCCATAGAAGAGTTAACTGCCCAGGCTTCCCTTCCCATCAATGAGTCTTCTTACACCACATCCCTACAAGATTGCGAGCGGATGTTGTCTAATCTATCCATTTCCCAGACGTCTCCTTCTACCACTCTTGCCGCACAAGAGGAAGGTACGCCACTCCCTTGGACATCCTTAGACGAGAAATCTCTTGCACCGACATCACTAAATTCTTTAGCCGTGACAGACCCTCTCCAACATGCCCTTCTGCCTATTAGTCCCTCATCACCTAAATCTTTTCAACGACCAGTCGACCTCTTAACATCTATTGATACAGTGCCTCATCTACCCCCTGTATCACTCCCACAGTGGACTGGAATTACAACCCACCTTTCTTCCGTACCAAAATTACAAATCACACCTGGAGACTGTCATTCCACAGAAGATAGACAGGCCCTATGGGAACGTTTGAGTACCCCTTTTCTACTCAAATGCAAATGACTCGATCCGATGTCTCCACCATCTACCCAAGTGCTTACGAAGCTTAAAATGCCCATGTTCTCACCTTCACCCCCTCACCTCTACCAAATGCCCCTTCCACTTCTATTAACTTAGCCAAATCTTCCCCTACGCTGGGACCTCACCAATGCCGGCCTAACACACCCGCCTAAGCGACTCGATCTATCCAAAAATAAATCCGTTCCGCCACCTAGGAGACGAACGCAATCCGGGCCTCTATCACAATTAAAACCCTCATCGTCACACCCACCTTCCATATTGGGACCTCATCCCTCCACATTACACCAATATATCATACCTCCTTTGTTTTCTGCAAAATGACCTACGCCTTCTACACCTATACAGAGATCAAAGGGTATCACAACATCGTTACCCCGCGTATCCGGTCCACCTATCAACCCTAAACCAATCCCATCATCAAAGGATTTATTTTCTGTCACTCCCCTTTCTCCGTGGTTGTTTCCCGCTACGCCACGCCTATGCTCACATCAAGACTGAACGCCGAGAGAAAGGCCGTTTATTATATAAGTCGTACCCTCGTGGATTACGAGACTAGGTATACACATGTAGAAAATTGTGCCTCAAACATTATCATTCGCCGCCACCGAACTCCGACATTACCTCCTGAATCACAAAACTTTCGTCATCACCAACCGGACCCCATTCATTATATGTACGGAGAAACCACACCTAAACCAACGCACTTAGCTCGATGGCTCATGCTCCTAAACCCCGACCTTGACCTTGAGTTTATACCGCACACCAGAAATCAATCAAAGGACAAACTCTTAAAGACCAACTTCACGACTCTGTGGAGGCCCCTCTACCTACGGGAACAATTTACCAATTTTACCTTCCCCGAACGAACTCATCGCCACTCTTTCGCCTCGGAGAAGAGTCGTATCAAATGACCCTCTTCTTCGATGGATCTAAGTGCCGGCGCGGCGGAGGTGAGGAGCCGGCGTTATTCTCATCCCTCTTGGACCGAACCTATGCCTCTTTCATTTCGGCTTGATTTCCCCGCACTAATAATACAATGAATACGAGGCCCTCTTCTGGGTCTCAGTTGAACCATGATACACTTAGGCATTAAATCTATCAATATCTTTGGTGACTCTCATTCGTAGTCAATCAAGTTATGGGCATCTACCAATGTACAAATGAGGAACTTCGAAGTACAAACACCACGTGGAATCACTTCTAACCTTATTTACTCACTATTCTATCCAAACCATTCCCGCTCCACTAACAAATTTGCAGATACTATGGCTTGCTTAGCCTCGCAGATTCCCGTCGCACCAAGATGATCAAACAATTATTCGTTGTGGTCCGAAAACACTTTTGCACCATCCTATTCAGACCCTGGTAGTTTGCATGATAAATAGAGTGTGTCTACTAATTCGCAGGATACCCGGTACCACCAATTTCACGACTACCTTACAATCTCGGTTCTCTCCCCCGACCTTACTAGTAACGGAAAACGTGCTTTTCTTAAACGTGTTTCGCGTTATGTTGTCATGGGAGGACTCCTCTATAAACATGGCTTTGATGGCATCCTCCTTTTGTCTAATGAGCGGAGAGGTCACCTATACCATCCAACAAGTACATGATGGGATTTGTGGTGGACATTTTAGTGGCTTTTTGCCGTGGCTAACATCGATCCTTCGCCTAGGTTATTATTGGCCTACTCTAATAACGATCTCTTGCTACGAATATGTTAAGCCCTTCTGTGTCATGTGTCAACAACATGCCAATCTTCAACATACTCCTAGCCACCCGCTACAAGTCGCTCGTGATCTTTGGCCTTTCTCACAATGGGGTTTAGACCTTATTGGTGAGATTAAAACCTCGCCTCACAACGTCACCGTTGGATAATCATTCTGATGACCGAATATTACACAAAATGGGTGGAGGCCATCCCACTCATTTCAATCAAAAAATAAAAAAAATGTCGAATTCATTAACCATCACATTATCTGTCGTTTTGGTATTCCTCATCGCCTAATAATGATAATGGTAAATCTTTTCAAAACAAGTTGTTACAAAACCTTTGTGACAACTTTGGTATCAAACTTAGTTTCTCATCGCCTTACTATCCATGAGGCCAATGGAAAGGCTGAATCTTCTAATAAAACTCTAACCAAAATCCTCATGAAAGTTGTCAATGAATCTGGAAGAAATTGGCACGATCACATCCCCTTTGCCCTTTGGGCTTATCGCATCAAGCATTCGTACCTCTACTAATGCCACACCTTTTCTTTGGTATATGGTAGAGAGGCTTTTGCCTCTCGAAATACAAATACCCTCCCTTAGAATATCTCTTCAGGATATTCTCACCAACGATGATTTCCGCCAAGAGCGGTTAGGGTGGAGCTTCTTGACGAACGACGTCTTACTGGCTCTCGATCACCTTCAAATCTATCAAAACGCATCAAGCGTGCTTATGATAAGCACCTTCAACTTCATGAGCGTACCTTTAAGGTTGGTGATCTTGTCCTCAAAGAGAATCAACATGTCACCAAACTAGAAAAGAGCAAACGTGGAAAATTTGCTCCCAATTGGATTGGGCCTTATATAATCACTCACACCTATGGATCAGGCACTTATCGTTTAGCTTCGCTTAATGGTAAACCTGAGCCTGAACCCCTTAATGCCTTACATCTTCGCCCATTCTACTGTTGAATCTAGTGTTATATCACTTCTTATCTACCTACTGCTCGTCCCTTGAGCTCATTTACCGCTACATACACTTTGTTTTCTATATCTCTAAATAAAATCGAAATCACTTCGCACCTCCCCTTGATAATGCCTTCCCCTTTTTTAGTCTAGTCCATGACTTCAAAGTATTAAAATAAGCCGTATTCTTATGGGATTTTCTTGAGTCAAACTTCCTACTAAACTAGATGCTTCACGCCAAAAGAACATCTAGTCATCTAAAATTAAATATAGACTGCTCCCTCGAAGGACAGCTATATGCCAAACTATTGCTGCTACTATAAATAGACTGCTCCCCTGAAGGACAGCTATGCACTAAAATCATCTCTGCTACTATAAATAGACTGCTCCCCCGAAGGACAGCTATACACAGTCAGCCTTTATCAGAAGCTTCTCGCATTGATCAGCTTCGTGAAGACCTCAAGAATAAAACAATCAATATCCCTTGTAGACTTCCCGCATCGATCAGTCTACATTCAATAAAATAAAAGCCTCATACAAAAGAACTTTTTGGGTCATGGACTTGTCTATTTAGGGTAGGTTCTCTTTCGTTGTAACAAGTTCTTTGTACCTCAGCTATATCATCCACATCACCTCACCATTTGTTTCAACTCAAGGGACGTAACGTACACCTGATATATTGTGATCATACAACTCTTTTCAACTATGGACTTCTCGTCTATACACGGCACTTAGGGCTTCAGGCTCGTTCTACGTTGTGTGGTTTGTTTAGCTCTTTTCACCTACGGAGCACTCTTTCCGCTTTGCCTCGCATCTAGAATTGTGTGTTGATCTTAATCAGGACACTATTCCCTACTACTTGGGTATGCTAACCTTTGCTTTACCTATACCTACACCAACAACATTATCCTACCAGCACCAACAACATTACCCTACCAACATCAAATTTTTACCAAACGACAAATTGCCTAAACCATACCAAATTGCCTAAATTCACCCCTCCCTGATCCTAAGGGAGAACTACATCGGTCTGAGGCCCTTCCTTGCTTTGTGCAATGGGCTATGTAGGCAGCACTTCGGAGACATGGGGTCTCCCAAGGTTAGCTCGACCATCCCCTACCATAACCTATCATGTGTGGTAAATATAAATATTTTGGTGTATTTCTATTTAATCACATTCCTCTTTGATCCTTTTTTAAAAAAAAAACACCGAAAGTCAAAACGACAACATTCTTATTATTATAACGCAAATCAACATACATATCTCGTTTTATTTAGATGTTAAACAAATACATCTTCTATATCATCGACACGCAGGTCGGTACTCTTATTTATCCTCATACCTTGCTAACATTTATTTAGACCCTCACGCCTCATCCCGACCTAGGTGATGATCGTGATCGTCGACCCCTCTCGCCAGGCCTCTCTGTCCTCAAAGGTACCGCGGCTATTGGTACCGCCCACTGATCTGCCAATCTCTCCTGTAACATATGAATACGCCTCTCGCATGGAGAACTCCAGCCTCTAGTCTCGCGCCCGTGACTCCGCAACCACTAACAATCCTCTTGTCTCATTCACCTGCGTTTGGAGCTGCTGAACCAAACGCTGCAGACGATCCCTCTCTGCTGTAATCACCGCTATGTCAGGGCGCTCACGTACACCTCGCAGTTCTGCTACCCACCATAATCTATAGGCCTCTGTCATTCCTGCATCCATTACACTGCGATCGGCTGCTATCTCCTCGGGCCCTTCTGGAGGTGTTGGCCGGGGTGGTGAGAATGCTGCCTCGGCATCGATCCTCATATATGGTCTATAAGCCTGTGGTATGTCCTGCACAAATCCAAATTGTCGCCGCACGCGATCTATAGGAATCCTCTCATATTCACCTGGCCTGTGCCCCGCGATCCACCTCAATCGCTCTACACCTCTCAACTCCTCAGCTATGTTCTCGGTTACCATATAGTTCCCGTAGGGCCTCCAACAGATATCCGCAACCGTCAACCTCTCCCATACCTGCCTGTAATACTCAATGTCACCCGGCACGGCCTGAGATCTTGCCTCTTGTTCTGTCTGGACCCATCGTCGGAATCCCAACCTCTGTACTCCGGTCTCTCCTGCCTGGATGGATCGGCCTATTGGTCGCACACAAACAATGTGCTCATAGGCCCAACAGTGTAATAAGTATGAGCAATCCAACGTTGTCCTGTGATTTCGCCTACAAGCCCATAAACCCCTGTATAGCTCCGCCAAATATGCAGGTGCCCATGCAAAAGTCACGTTCCTTTCTATCATCTCCCAAATAACACCCATCAATGCCTTTGGAAATCTTCCCCCTTCTGCCCTCGGTAACGCATAATACCCTACCGCTATCAATAAAATCACTGCTAACCTTGTCTCCTCAGGGTGTGCTGCATACATTACCCCATATGTGAATGACAAACCTCGCTGTGTTAAGTCCCGTGCATATGGACCAAACACTTCTGTTATCGCTGCCCGCCCCGCGCTAGGTAGTGCCTGATATACTGGTTCTCCTGTAATAGGGAGTCTCAATATACGAAACACATCTTCCAAAGTTACTGTCATTTCACCTGTTGGCAGATAGAAGGTATTTGTCTCAGGATTCCATCTCTCAATCAGCGCCTGTAACATACCATGGTTACGTGCGATTCGTGAATAATAACGGATTCCACTTAACCCCAAACGATTTATCAATGTCCATTCCGCTGGTGTTACATCCGCTCGGATTCGCGACAACAGCGCTGGCACACTATCATTCATCCTCAACCCTGCCTCTGCCTGCATACACCAAAACAACAAACAACCATTCAATCCATTAGGGTCTTTTTCAAACATTCTGGAAATTTCTCCAGTAACCGGTATCGGTTATACATAACCGATATCGGTTGAATAACCGATACCGGTTCTCCTAACCGCTACCGGTCACTGTCAATTTTATACACCTTCCCTAAAAACAACCACCTACGACAATAATTTGCTCGTTTATTCGTTTTTATACATACAAACATACCTGGAACCCCTGATTGCCTACCCTGTAACACTTACCTCACCTGCAACCCTTGTTATCATGTTTTCTTTCTCATATCTACCCACCTACTCTCCCCCATCTTATTCACGAAACATGCAGTAGTCAAATCACAAACAAAACAATACCTCTTGGGTTGCAGCAGCTTGAGGTGGCCCTTGTCTTCCCTCATGTCCTTGCCTGCTGGATGCTTCTCCTCGTTCTGCCATGATCACCACCCTTTTCAACTTTGTCTTTCTGCCTTCTGAACCTCGGATCACATTTACTTTCCTTGTCTCTTTTCTCCTTCTCACCCAAATCTCTCATGCAAATACCTGTCTCAGTCGTCAAAAAGCGTCGCGTTCGCGTATTTAACCTCTTGCATGGCTCTAAAATTAAAACTTAAGTTGCCACCCTAGCTTTTCTATTTTTAGAAAAGCTCATACCTAAATAACCGGTATCGGTTACTTAACCGATATCGGTCTATTAGATACCGATATCGGTTCCTTAACCGATATCGGTTACACACCTATCTTTTCTCAACAACGTTCTTTTCTTCATTTCTCACCTAAATTTTTGTCGCGCCCGCCTCTTTTCCTGCATAAACCACACAATTTACCACATTTTGTTCATCCACCACATATAACATTACATTTTCATTAAATATCATTTATTTTACACAAATACACAAACCATCAACTACGGATATCAAGAAACTATCAATCTATACATCATTTGGATCCAACTCATCAGTTACATATATCACAATGTCACAAAACCACCAATTCATCACATAACCTGACATTCATATATACGTACAAACAAACAAAAACATCAGCATCATCCATCTATCAACATGTCAATTAAACTCATCACACATTCTATCTATTACCAGCCATTAACCACATATTTCAACACATTTTGAACACTGCATGTGGATCAAAACATCGTCTCTATATATATACAAATTTTCAAAAATACAATGTGCCCTACATCGGGGCCTCTGTGATCTCATACAATACCAAAGCCGGCACGCAGGCCGCAATACCTACCAAAAATCTCGACTCGGCTCGCAGGCCGGTCTCTCATATCAAAAATATACTCGGCTCGCAGGCCGGTATCAAATATACAACCCGTACTCGGCTCGCAGGCCGGTATATAATAAATAAATGAATCAAAACAATGAATAAGTGTAGGCACGCAGGCCTCTATCAATACAACCGGTTCGCAGACCGGTGCCCATGTCCCTATACAAAACCATGTCGGGGATCTATCAGCTCTCCCCACCGCCCTCGGCACCTCTCCCCGCTGGTCCCTGTGGTGCCTCTCGCCTCCTGCCTGTCACGGACACGCCAGCTGTGGCTGCTCCTCCCTGAGATCTCTGGCTGTGCGAGGTCTCTGCTCTATGAGCTGCATATGCCTGATACTCGACTCCGGTACTATCAAGAATATCCTGATAATATCGGGCCTCTGCTCTCACCTCCATATAGCGATCTCGCGCCACGGAAGGAACTGGGGCTGGTCCCCTGGCACCTAACACCAATACCCCCCGAGCTATACTGCGCTTTGTGGGTGGTCCGTGGTGGTGGTGGTGCTTGCCGTGCTCGTACTCGCACTTTGTGTGGCCGTGGTGGTGGTATCTGTTGGGCGGCCGTGTCGTACTGTCACTCGCACTCGCGTGGCTGTGTCTTGGTGGTGGTGCCGCTCGTGCTCACAGCTCGAGCTCGGGCTAGCCGCCTCGTAAGACCCCTATCTCTGCTCGTGCGCAGCAGCCAATTTGTCCCTCGTAATATTGCACTCGCCGGAGCTGATCTCTCTGCTGTAATCGCAGCCAAGTCTCAAGCACGCAGCGTGTACTATCTCTCATTTGCTCTCGCCTTGCCCCACCATACTGTATGCTCCCGTGCACCCGGCATCATCCACACCCTCACCTGCTGGTCTCTCCGCTACCCAGTCTGGATCCCAAGGCTGTGGCGCTGGCAGTGGGGCCTCTACATCATCCCTCCTGTACTGAGGGAAGGGAGGTGGCTCGTCCTGTCGCAGCCCCCATCTACCTGCGTACCCTCTCTAGGGGTATCCGCTCGTACTCTCCCGGCCTCCGTCCTGCTATCCAGAATGTATACTGGATCAGGCGCAGCTGTACGCGGGCTCCTCTGCCAGGCTGGTGACCTCTGTAGGGTCTCCATACAATGTCTACTGCTGTAAGGCCCTCTAGCAAGTGTCTATAATAGACCACATCCCGACCTGCAACAACCGCGCTGTGGTGGCCCACGACCCCCAACCACCTCTCGAAAGCCATATCGGTATACGACTGTGGCCCATTTCTTGGGTAGCGCTATCGGGCTCGATGCATACGATGTGCTCGTATGCCCAACAGTGCAACAAAAATGTAGAACAAATACCAAATCGCCTCCTCCGGCGATAGCCCCATAACTCCCTGTATAATTGCACCAGATACACTGGTGCCCATGCAAAACAGGTGTGCTCCTCCACCATCTCCAGCAGCACCCCCATCAATGCCCGTGGGAAGCGGCCTCCCTCTGAATCCGGGAGGGCGAAGCAGGTGATCCCTATCATCATCAACACGGCAAGCCGTGTCTCATGTCTGTGTGCGCGGTACATATCACCATATCCAATGCTCGCGCTATGATACGTAAGAAGCGCGGCTGCATCCCCAAAAACCTGCAGTATGCTATCCATGGCAGTCTCTGAATCTACCTGGAAAACGGCCTCTCCCTCGATCGGTAGCCGCAGGATGCGATACACATCCTCTAATGTGACGGTCATCTCCCCGGTCGGCAGATGGAACACATTGGCCGCCGGATCCCATCTCTCGATGAGGGCGACCATCAGACTGTGATCTCTCTCTATCGCTCTGTACCTCTGGACCCCGCCGAGTCCCACCTCGCGCATGATGGCCCAATGCGCCGCAGATATGTGTGGCCTCATCCGACTCAATAGTGGAGGCATCCTATCACGCATCGTCAACTGCTGACGTGCCTGCAAAACCAACCCACATTCTTAGACCCACTCTTTATTATAACATCTACTTTACCATCTAAACCCCCTTTTGTAACACCCAAAATCTAACCCCACACCTCACCCTTCTCCAACCCCCACACCGACCCTAAACCCCATCCCAAACCCAAACACCCAACCCCACTCCACCCACACCCCAACACGCCACCCAACCCACCTTCAAACCTAAACCCTAAACTCTAAACCCCACCCCAACAAGCCACCCAACCCACCTTCAAACCTAAACCCTAAACCCTAAACCCCATCCCAAACCCAAACACCCAACCCCACTCCACCCACACCCCAACACGCTACCCAACCCACCTTCAAACTTAAACCCTAAACCCTAAACCCCATCCTAAACCCAAACACCCAATCCCATCCCAACTCCACCCTCAACCTTCCCACCCACCGTCTGCCGAGACTGCGACCGATGCCGTAGCCCCCAATTCAACCTCACCCTATGCTTTTGCGACCGATGCCGGTCGCCTATTGACCGACATCGGTCACTGTCTCCTGCCCGAGCCGAACCCCCGCGCGGCCCCCAAAAACCATTTTTCACCTATTTTTACCCATCTACCCACCCAAACACCCCCAAATTTTACACACCTAGCCGCCTTACCCTATCTTACCTATCTACCCTCTCTCTTTTTCAAATTACGTCTATTTTACTCCTCATTTCCTAAAACAACTAAATTCCTACCCAAACCCCCAATCTCACTTAATACAACCAAATGCATAAAATAACGAGTTTAGAACCTACCGGTACGACGACACGTCGTCGTGGTGGGATGGGTGGTGGCGGTCCAGCCTGGTCGAACACAGCCCTCCTCCGCTCGTGCCATGGCTCCAATCCTGATCTGCTGGGTCCCCGGCCAATCACCTGCTGCCTCCTCAACTATTCGGGCCCACTATCAACTCTCTCCGCCAATCAAATAGCTCCACCTCACTCAATACCCCTCCAAATAAACTCTCCACGTCAGACAAGTCAATTTGGATTGCAAATAACAAAAGTGACAATGACAGGCCGTATTTTTCTTTTTATAGGTTTTTCGACCTTAACCGATGTCGGTTTCTTTTTTGCCCTAAGAAACCGGTATCGGTCCCTTAACCGATATCGGTCATGCGGAATCGACATCGGTTTGATACCCAACTTTCACCCCATTCTTTGCCGTTCTTTACTCCTTGCCTCTTTTTCACCAATATCGCCTCTGTCCACCTTTGCTGCACAACATTTGTTCACTGGTCCGGCCCGACCTAAGGCCTCAACCTACCAATTGGCCCGACCCAAGGCCTCGCCCTACCTATTTGGCCCGACCCAAGGCCTCAACCTACCAATTGGCCCGACCCAAGGCCTCGCCCTACCTATTTGGCCCGACCCAAGGCCTCAACCTACCAATTGGCCCGACCCAAGGCCTCAACCTACCAATTGGCCCGACCCAAGGCCTCGCCCTACCTATTTGGCCCGACCCAAGGCCTCAACCTACCAATTGGCCCGACCCAAGGCCTCGCCCTACCTATTTGGCCCGACCCAAGGCCTCAACCTACCAATTGGCCCGACCCAAGGCCTCGCCCTACCTATTTGGCCCGACCCAAGGCCTCACCCTAACCATTTGGCCCGACCCAAGGCCTCAACCTACTTATTTGGCCCGACCCAAGGCCTCGCCCTACCAATTTGGCCCGACCCAAGGCCTCACTCTACCGTTATGGTCTGCCCCAAGGCCACAACCCAACAACTTGGCCCGACCCAAGGCCGTATCACTTCCATACCATACCCACAATCAACGTTTTATTTTATCCATCCATCATGTACCTTGTGTTCAATCGAGCTCACCTGTTCGTGTTTTAGCACGATTAGGGTCCTTGACTTGATCTGTCGACCAACTTTGCCTAGACCTAGACCGTGACGTTTATCTCAACCAAACCAACCATTTGGTACTGCCGAACATGCCTAAACGTTCCTGTACCTTACCTGTTATATACCCTGGAGCTACTTCCTATGCCTTGGATACCAGGATTATATCACCCTTGTTTGGATAAACTATCGACCTTTGCCTATACATCGCTGGTTTGCTCGTCAAATCATATACCCTAGTCGTACTGTTGCATTTCAACATGCGTCTGCTTCCTTGGACCTTCCCTACCACCTTACCATCCTCTCTACAACATGTACCCTTTATCAACCCTATCCCTGATTTCCCGTTCACTCCATCGGTGATAGATTTGAGGGGGATTACCTATATCCTTAACATGAGAAACCACTTCATATTATTGTTCGCGCAGCTTTAACAAAACAAGCTACACGACAATAAGGGGCTAATGTAGACACCAAATTCGTGTCTTACGACCCCTTGTGACCCGCATCCCATTTCACAACCTAACCTCATTACCTAAACCTTACACAATTATTTATTAATTACCTCATAATTGATAAATCCACATCGCCTTACCCGCCACCTCACTTGGCCACCTCACCATGACCTAGCCCTAACCCTAAACTAACCTAATTAGGACCCATGACTTGGTCTAGACTCACATCCATAACTAATGCCTCCTTACTCGCACCCAAAGCCGACCTTCTAGCCACTTGACCAAGCCCGCAACTGATCCCTCGGGAGAAAAACAGGGAAGGTGGGCTATTTTACTAAAAATAGCCTACTTTTTCCTAACCGATGCGGTTCTGCTCGACCGCCGTCGGTTACGCAACCGCCATCGGTTCCTCTGTAAATGGGCTCCCAAACCAAAACAACGGATCGGAATTTCATTTTGGAGATCGGTCGAAGGATTTTGGATCAGAGAGCATTGCGAGGAACAGAGTCCAGATCTTCACTTGACCAAGCAGAGACGAGTGAAAATACTAGACGTGTTTACAGCAAAGGAGATCAACTTGCACCTTCGTAAAAACTAGTAAGTTACATCTTGCATGTCCTCCATTATAACATTTCTTATGCTTTTGGAATTACAGTCCTCCCAAATCCATTTCTGAATCCATTATCCAACGTACCATTGCCTCTAACTATCATTCTTTTGCTTCTAACCATCCCATTTCCTAATACTATCCAAAAACCAGCCATTACAAACACCACAACCAGCCTGAAGATCCTAGAACCCCACGGTATCGGTTATCAGATCAAAACCGGCATCGGTTATAGGTAACCGCATCGGTTCCTTTGATCAAAACCATGTGTTTAAAAAATAGCCTTTCCCCTACCGGTTCGAGTTCTCCAAGCAATTTAATTGATATTTTACAGTCTTTTGTGTTAATTCACGTTAGCGAGTGAAATCCACCACCTTCGAAAGGAAGTTTTACATTTCTGGGCCCAAGGCGTTTCCTACACATTTATTGTTTAATCAAATCTTGTGGTCTTGTGTTCTTATTTAGCGTGATGAAGGAAGTAGTCCTTCCCGGATCTAGGGAAGAACAAAAAAGGAGTTCTCCAATTACACAGAATGACACGACCAATAACTTCCATCTATTAATAAACACGATCTTTCTCTACAATGAGTGCATGGCGATACAATAATCCAAGGTCATATGCACATATCTCTTTATGCTTACCTCATCATCTATTAATAGCCTACATGCTTATCTATTAATAGCCACATGCTATTAATAGCCACACACCATTTACAGTATAGCCACACATGCAAGTGTGCTATCTATAGACCTCAGTAGTTAATCAAGTGACAATCCTATTCTTAGCTCATCTCTATGCAAAACGCTTGATTGAATCCTCCAAAGATAGACAATGTGTGGCACGCATGTCTCTGCATCGTTGGTGTGTTCCACATGCCCTCTTCTAAAAATAGGTCTTCATGCTCAAAATCGGCTAAGTCCTGAATGTTGAACTTCTGCTCTACGCGTGTGTTCTTCCTATCCATTCACGCCCTTAAACCTAGTCTGTCTTCCCACGAGGACTTCTTGTGCGAGTTTACAAGTGTTCTCTCGATCAACATCTAGAAAATACCTATTCCAAGTTTCATTATTTCGAGGGGGATCTCGAGAATGGTTCAAATATTTATAGGGTCAATATGAATCCCATGTCGAGAAATGATAAAACCCAAGAGTTTCCCATGAATAACAATGAACAAAATATTATTTGGATTGAGGGTGACATTATATTCGATGAAGAAGGTAAGAATTGTATGATAAACATCAATATTATCCCCCGTATTCTTTTATTTTCCTAGAAGCCATGCATATAAACCTTGACTATTTTATGGATGAGGTTATGTAAAATCTAAATCATGACTCATCAATAAATTGCCCTATAATTTTTAAGATTAAAGGGTATGAATATGTTGTAGAAATATTCCCTTGGTTTAGTAAAGGAGATCCCGATTTGATCACTTTCCAAAATTTAAATATAGTTATCGCTGGAAAAGTCATATGTGAGAGACTACTATATCCAATTGTTATGACTATAACATTAATAGATGGCAAATTCGTAATGACCTCTCGAAAGGTGACCAAAAAAACATAATAGATTTTTTTTTTGAATTGAAATTTCAAATCACTCTTACACAACCAAGAATTGAAATTTACACCCTATCGATTTTCTAGTCATACGATTAACAAAAAAACACATACATGAAGAAATATGGAAGTAAAATAAGTAATCAAAGTTTTATCCCACATAGTAGATTAAGTGTGTCATTAAATTTAACTCATATAATGTGCTTTCATTAAATTTCATAAATGGACCATCAATTTTTATAACATCAAGTAAAATTACTTAGATGGTTTCACATATATATGTTCATCCAATTTGACTAAGGCTATTGCGGTTAATCCATTAACATGTGCATTTATTTTCATCCATTGAAATAATGTTTAACAAGAACATGAAACATATATTTCCATACAATGATTCATTTATCACTTAGTTTTTAAAACATCCATAATTTTTTAATAATATACTTCATGAGTTCACAATACCACAATAAGGTTTACAATAATAGATAGGTTTTACAATATTTCCATAATGTATATGATTTAAAATACAAAAGGCCTCCATTTCATAAATCATGTTTACAACTTGATAAGTATTTCAATTTACAATACGTTCCAAATATACAATGTTTACAATTCATCTCGTATCAATATACAATACAATGAATATCATGACTACAATATATCACAACTAGGTCATAACAACACTTGTTGTCTTTTTCGAGATTCCTCCCGATGCCAAACTACATAATGAGAGAAAGACTATCATCGAGTGATTTACGTAACAACCAAGAGCCTTAAGGATCCTTGCACACCTCTCAAATAATGAGAGTGGCCATACCCTTCACAAGAAGGAAGATTCAAATAATAAATAAGGCAAAGAGAGAGAACCACAAGTAGTTTAGTCACAAAAACTAGTAGGCCTATGAATAGGGTATGAAGATAACATCCTAAAAATAATAGTTGTTGTAGAAACCTAAAATCTATACCCTTCATATTTATTCAAACAATTACTTAAATACATCGACATTTCATATCCTAAGTCATACACTATATCTCTCACCTTTGTCCAATTAATTAAATATATCCTTATTTAATAAAATCAACATGTCATATCCTAAACCCATACTTATTAGGATTAATTAAAATCAATATCCTATCATTATCACACTTATCTCATGATTATCCTTTCGTACAATTGATAAATCCTACTTAATCACCTAGGAATCTTTCTAAAAACCAACTAGGCAATATCTATCTTATTTTGTCATCATATCTAACCTATTTTTTCACCCTCCAAAATAAACACAACACGCCCCCAACAACTTAAAAAATTACACCTCGAAATCCAAACCAAATAGCCTTGATTTGGAAGTTGCTTCAACCATTTGCCTCACAAAGCTCGAAAAATCCAAAATCATCAGAGATTCGTAATCACCAACGATTATTTAAGCCATTTTTCTAGCTTCTCTCTAGGATCCTCAACTTTCATTCATGAGTATTAGCTTTTCTTCCGAGTTAATATCTTCCTGTAGGTCACCACTGAGTATCAAGTGACTTGAGTTATCAACTAACATCATTACTCAAAATCATCAAGTGTTCTCAAGCCATTTCAG
Source organism: Taxus wallichiana var. yunnanensis (assembly GCA_018340775.1). Taxonomy (NCBI): domain Eukaryota; kingdom Viridiplantae; phylum Streptophyta; class Pinopsida; order Cupressales; family Taxaceae; genus Taxus; species Taxus wallichiana. Next base: position 256,460,405 of record CM031234.1, read on the forward strand.
AGTCCTTGTAGATCAGCATCTCACCAGTCTAGGTACATGTTTAACCAACTTCCTACATCATCTTTCATCAAGGTTAGAGACTACTTCTCACCCCATATCATTTTCAGGTATTTTTATCTATTTATTCATCTATTTACATCATTTCTAATCTTCTGTTAATATGAAAGATCAAGTTTAAATCATTAGACATTTGATTTTATTAAACTATTCAAAACCACTAGAATCACCAGCGATTCCTGTTACTTTTACCTTCATGCAATTTTTATCAGTTTTCATTCAGTATCTTTTTATTGATCATATTAAACTATTTGCTTCTAACGTATTCTTGAGTATGGATTACTTTTAGATGGAAATTGGTGGGCCTTCTCATGAAGTCACCAAAATCCATTCCTTTCGATAACTCGACACCCTTTTCACTGGGAACAATATGATATCTTGCATGATCAAACTTTTTTGCCATCCATTGTGCCCCTTTAGAAGAATTGGACAACATTTTTGAGTTCACTCATGAACTCTGTCAAGTAGTAGAAGATTCATTTGGCAAGCATAATTTGATTACATACTCATCAAAGCTGAACTTTCTTTGGCTACATACATGGCTGAATAGGATATCCCTTTTGAGCTTGAGTTCGAGCCATAATCTATTTCTAATCCATCTCTTATCCATCTTCTATCAACATTTGTATCAACTTATCATTTTTCATATCTATATCTTGTATCGATTTATCATGTATTATTTATCCATTTTTATTCAATTGATTGTTTAAATAATGAGCTGACATCCTTCAAGGAAGCCATTTGGATTACTTGAATCAGTCTTTACCGAGCAACTCACTTATCTATCTTATTAATCATATCTTGTGTAGTGTCTTTGATCGTAGGTTTCTTCATAGGAAAGGATCTTGTACACATATTTCACGGAGCATAACATTGAGCATCGGATGTAAACATATATGAGTATCGCTAAATCCCATGTCTTCTCGAGGATGGTATATTTCTATTTTCTTGATTTGTTAATTCAAGTTAAAGGAGTAGAAATATTTATGAACAAAGTAGTAATAAATATGCGTTTGGCCAAAATACTTATGAAAAAACTAGGTACACACTCCTAATGGAATACGATAACATATTGGGGCATGAAATAATATAACCCAACAATCATGAGGGAAGACTAATTCTATCTGGAACCAACTCTTAACCCCTAACACTTGACATATGTGAAACTTACTTTAGGTAAACAAACCTATATATATAAATCACTCCCTAGTCCATATATACATCTCTTAAAAACTTCCATTCCATATATGCAACTCGAAACATGACATCTCTATCTTCTAATATCATAAAAACATAAGCAAAATAGAATTAGGATTCATGAAATAATAACCTTCTAAATGTCCCATACCACCCATTCACATTATAATTTCAAGGAACGTAATCATATTTTGATATTTCAAAACAATACGAGGCAATCCATGGATAGGAATCAAACAATGACAACCCTCTTGAATGCCCCATACCATCCAAGAACATTTCCATTCCATGAATCCTAAAGTTGGTTTTCTAATACATGCAAGGGAGATATACATGCCCCGTAATAGTTTTTAGGTACATAGTTTGATTTTTAAATGTTCAAGGTTTTTAAGTTCCTCCAAAATATTTAATATTCATTCAAAAACATAATTTCATTTATGACCTACATCATGATCTTCCATTCGTATTTTATGGTATACAAATCTCACCTATATATTCCTAGATTTTCACCATCCATTTAACCTTGTTCACCTATTACCACCATCTTTACATAATTAAAAATTCATAAAACATCATTACTCATTATACAATTTTATAATAATACATAAAGAGAACAAGTGTCATGATATTCTTAAGGTAGTTGATGTCTTTATTGCTAGAATATATAAAACAATACAAATACATGAGATATAAAATGTACATAATTAGAAAAACATGAATTACCAAAGACACATAGATTAACATTAGAAAACCTAGAAAGGTTAAAAACCCAAAAATATGATATTCGATTATATGAGAAAATCAACCCTAAAAGAGTTTCGGATCTCTATGAAAAATGAATGCATGAGCAATTACATAAATTGAAATAGCTAACAATAAGATGCAATATGATCAACACTCACATGGAAAGAATGGATCCAAATCAATTCAATGCTCCATATGCTCCATATTCCATAAGATAGAATGATGAAAGAGATGTACATATAGGAGGTGAATGTGTAACCTCCTCCTAGATTAGTGGGGAATAACTCTCACTAACTGATACTAGAAGTAGAGTTGACTCCACACAACTTAGTAGGCCAACTCAATAGAATTGGTAAGCTAACTAAACATAATTGGTACACCTAAGCAAGCATATCCCATGAGTGTAGGAAAGCTCCAAGTAAATAAACAAATACAAGGAAAATAAATATCCTACACTAACACCCCCATAAGCACATCTTAGGTGGGCGGTGAAAAGGAAAGTGGGTCCCGAAATTCACTTTATATTCCCCCACACACAACCAAATCACTCAAAACATCAAACACACATTTAAAGAAATTCTTCCTAGGTGATAATTATTGGGATCTCATCACCCAATAGGGAAAATGACTCGGTGTTATGGCCAAGTATAAATAATTGTCCTGTCACAAGATATTGGCCAAGCATTTGACTCTCTTATCACCATAGGACCATGAAGTGAGAGGTAAGCCCCAATACCAAGCCCCATACCAGCAACAACATAGATTTGGGCCTCATGTACCTTCAGGTATATCAAGGATGCCAACCATAAACATTCTGAAACCATCCATAGACTGCCATTTCCGAGGACCCATCAACCATTTTTCACATTTCACTTTTCTTAATTAATCAAGATAATCTAAAAATTTATTTTTCTTGTTTTGTCTATTGTTTGTAATCAACCCACTTAGTTATTTTTAATTTCTAGGTGCTTGTGTGTTTGTTTATTATGGTGCTTACTAGACAACAATCTCGTAATCAAACTTTAGAAAACATGTCTATACCATTATCTACACCATTACAACAACATATCCCATTATCTATTCCATTATCTACACCATTACCTACAACATTATCTACACCATTACAACAACATAACCCATTTTATCAACCAATCACATCTACTCCTCTTACTGATGATCAATGAGCTTGGGATGAAATAGAGGAGAAATATAATGAAGAAATGTGACAACATCTCTTAGATTTTTGCACGCCAATTTCGTAGTCAAATTTTCCATAAACTTGAGCAAGAAGAAACCGAACAACCATATTCTCCCATATCTCAATCAAAATTATCTGAACCTCCCTTCTTTGATAGAGGAGACCCTATTTTTGAAGATATGTTAGATTCAAACCCTATTTCCCTTAACACTTATCTTACAAAGCTAGGGGTGTCCAACTCCAACCATTTATATCCAAACCACACATTCCTGATCCTTCATCTAGTATTGCACGCCTTATTGATTCAAACCAACAACCCGTTATCCAACAAATACATTCATATCAACCCATAAGTCAATCTGAAACATCAAATGTTGAATCTTCCATTCCTATTAGTCAATCCAAAACATAAAATGTCGAGTCTTCCATTCCTATCGTTAACCCAAAAATATCAAAGTGTCGTGTCTTCTATTGCTATTTTTAGTCTTCATATGATCTCTTCTCAAGACACATCTACCCAACAACCCACATCTTCACCCGAGCCTTCTATTAGTTCCACACCTCCTCAAAATAATACTAGTGCTTCCTCGTCTACCCTCGAACATCTTCAGCCATCCGACACCACCAACAAGTTCTATTACCACTTTTGTCATCAGATCTCACCACCGCATTCTCAACTAGTCAAGACTCCCCATTCAAAACATTACCATGTATATTCTTGCATCTATTCCTTAATCGATACTGGTGCCATCACCACCACTCATCATGTTTCCATCCAATCCTCTCGACTCCCCTTGTCTCACAACATATACCATAACCATTAATTTACATATCATAATCTATTCCTATTCATAACATCCCGCAACAAGCACCATCTTCTTCTACCTCTGCAATATACTTTCAAAGCAACCAACTCCTTATTCACAACCTTTTACCACTACATATATCCCATATCCTTATCAATACATTCAACGTCATTACAACCGTTAGTAGCATAAACTACTTATAACATCCCTACGAGACATCCCACCTCAAAAACATCCCATATCAACAAAATATTCTCAAGAAAAATTCCCCAAAAATGTTTTTCTGTCTCAATGAACATTCCATATCAACAAAATATCCCTACCATTATCCCATATCAACAAAATACTCCTCAATAAAACATTCCTCAACAAAACATTCTTCAACAAAACATTCTGTCTCAATAAAACATTCCTTATCAACAAAATATACCTACTAACATTCCTTATCAAAGCAAAACATCCCTTAGCAGATCAAACATACTCACAACCTAGCCAATTCTCATTTCAACTGGCTCATCCTTGCAGTAACCAACACAACCTGATCCTCTTCAAGCCCTCATGAACCACATAACTAATCTTGGATCTTCCTCATTAGGACCTAATAATGTGATCTCTTATGACTAAATTTTTAATAATCCCATTCACCCTCAAAGTGCCATATAAAACATATCCACACACCCCATTGGGAACTTATAAAGTTTATCAAATTTTATAGTAAGGAAGATCCCCAACAACACATCTGTGATTCTGTCATGCCTCGCTATCTAATAGCAAATGAATAAGATCTCATGCTGAGGAATTTCCCCATGTCCCTCGCTGGTCCTGCCCTGGATTGGTATAACAACATCCCTAAGTATTCATTTTTCTCATTCACAAAACTCACACAAATTTTCCTAGAACATTTCTCCATAAAAATATCCCGTAAAATCACTATCACCGACCTCTATGCCATAAAAAATTTGAGGATGAGTCCATTTTTGACTTTGTTTCCCATTGGAGGGGTATAATCAATCAACTATCCTTCCCATTACCACAAACCAAACTGATTGAACTTTTCTATCACTCATGTGCTAAACACATCTCAACAACACTACAAATCCAATATTTCCAAACATTTGATGAAGCTTTCACTATGGCCCGTAAGTTAGAATTCCAATCTCTAGAATACGGTCAAGTTAAACTTCATCCTAAGAAACCACGAACCAAATTCCCATCTAAGTCATCATCCAATTTTGACAAATCCAAAGCATTTGCTAACGCCGTAATAGTAAAATATGATCCTAAGGAAAATCCCACTACTAAGCATTCCCTGTCAACAACATAATTATACACCCATAGGAGAAAATTATAGTGTGGTTTTTGAAAAGTTGTTCATTGCAAACATGATATCTCTCCCACCCATCTCGACCTATCAATACATCCGTATCCAAACCCTCTTGGTATCGAGATAATGATTATTGTAAATACCATAGGGTTAAGGGAAATGACATTAAAAGGTGTCACATGTTCCGTAATGTCCTTCAAGATTTGATTGACAAGGGTGAACTCAACTTAGACAATCCAAATGCACCCCTAAATCAAAATCTTGACATATTCAAACAACCCTTTCCAAATCATCCCCCATCTACTAATCAACCACAAACAAATGCCATTCATGCTCACCATACTATCAACACCATCACTAAAACATTACCTACTCCTGAGTCCACATCAACACTTGTTGAATCCAAATTCACATCCACATAACTTACATCATCATCTACTAAACCTACATTTACATCCACCAAGTCCTCATCCATTAAAAATACTACGAAACCATTCTCCCATCCTTATCACATGTTATTACTAAATCCACTTCCACACCAATCACATCTTATAGCATAACCACACCTACATCTACACCTCAATTTGAAAATATAACTATGATACCTCTCAAAACATTTATGACACAAAAACCTCCACCTAAGGAACCACAAACCATATTCATCCCCCATCTACAAAACCAATTATCTCTACACCAACCAATCCAAAATCTACAAAACCTATTAACCAAATCATTCAAACTCCTCTTCCTTCATCAACATCTACCTCTACATCCACACCTAGCTCATCCAAAACCAAAAAAGGACCTCATAAACAAGGTGTTGTTTAAAATTTCAAAATCCCTTACTATACCTTCCCTGAATAATATCATTTTCGTGGTCCTCGGTATTTTCTTCCACCTTCTCTTAGCAAGGTCATTTGCTCACCTAGTAATCACCCTGTCATGTAAAGACCAAGGCCGACCTACCAAACCTCCACATTGGGCCCTCATCCTTTATCTGTCACACCACCTAAGAATCCTCAGTAAAAAACAACCCAACAACCCACAATCAAAGTCTTACTTGCTCTCGAAGATAAGATACATAGAAATTTGTTACCGTCACATCTTTACCTAGGGGGAACTATGCAACTATTCTAGATGACCTCCTTCAACAATCACTTATAAAATTACCACCTCCCAAATTATCTGACCCTCCGGATGGAACATTTCTTGGTATGACTTGAATGTCTCTTGCAATTATCATAGAACACGAGGTCATTCTATAGAGGATCTGTAAGGCCTTTCACCTAATTTCTCAAAAACTTGGTAATCTATATTTCCTTCCTTCTGAACCACACAAAACATCATCAGCCTCGTCTAAAACTAAGGAGCCCATGTCCAAAATCTCTACCCATTAGGTTGATGTTGTGCACATAACTACCCGCTCACAGAACTATGACATGGATCCATATGAATCTAAGAAAGCTAAAAATTTTGTAGCCATACCTCCACCTCATGAGTTATCCTCTTTTTCTAATAAGAATAAAGTATCTATCTCCATAGCTCTCTCAAGCATCTAACCCAACAACATCACCAAAATTCAAGATTTCAATACTCATCGCACCACCTTCATCATCCACCTCAATATAAAAGGTCGTTATTAAACCATTACACCAAGCTCCCATATAAAATGTCACTTTATGAGCTGGTGCAGACATCACCTTATCATAAAAAAGCCACGATAAAATCCCTCCAATTAATAATAGTACCGGCAGATGACCCTTATTATTTCAAAAATTTGTAGGGGCCCTTAAAGCGTCTATAGCCATATCATTCGAGCCATATGAGATTCCCTCACTTAGGCCTGAAGAGCATGACTTACCACTTTTTATCACCACTCAAATCAATGATGTCCTCATCAGAAGGGTCATGATTGATGGGGGTGTAGCCATCAACATTATATCATCCATTGCTTTCAATCAACTTAAACTATCTCCTTCCGTCGTTGGTCAAACTCTAGTTTTACTACGATCCTTCAATGACACTATCACACCCACATTAGGTACCGTTATCCTACCACTTAAAGTTGACATTAAGACCTTACATGAAATATTCTACATTATAGAAGGATAGTTCCAATATAACATGTTGTTAGGACGCCCCTGGATACGTACTATGAGGTGTGTTCCCTCTACGCTTCATTGGTGTCTCAAGTATAAACATGAGTGTAAAATGCTCACAGTCCCCTGCAGATCTAAATCCCTTTGCTAATCTGTTACATGACATATCATCCAAATGACATCCTTGTACCTAAATCCACATCAAAATCATCTGATGAAGCATCTACTAGCATGTCCATCCCTTCATCCAAATTACAGATGATTCTTCCCTTAGTGATGTTATGTAATGCCTCATGCTCAACTCCATCCCCTCACCTAAGACTTATGGTCGCCCTAACAGAAACCCATGTATGAGCCTAATGTAGGGGATGTTATCTCTTATGGTCCCACTTATCTTAAAACAAACCTTGTCTATGGGGGACTTGATCATCCTTCATCTCATTTTATCAATCCACACCATGCCATGCCTTTCACATTAGACTTCAAATCCCTAGATAATCTAGATTTTGTTTATATGTACCTTCACCATTGTGCATGGAAATTTTTGGCCTTGGCCGTTATGAACAAGGAACACATGACTTGATTGTCCAACGCTCCCTTAAAACTTATGAGAAATATGGCCTAGGTTATGAGAAACCCGGCTCTGATCCATCCAAACCCACTACATCCGTACATATCATTGAACTTGAACCGTCATCACCTATGAACTCAAGATCCTATGGACATAGACAATATCGTATCCATCCCACTTAAATTTTTTTAGTCAATATTATTTCCTTAGGTCCTTTAACTTATCAATCCAACCACGTCACTAAACAATTTCCTCTCATTTGGCTAGAAATGATTGAATAAGATTCACCCACCATTAATATCCTTCAATGTCATGATGATCAAGACATCCTTTCCCATATGGGAGTTGAGGATCATTTCCTTCAGAAATCCTTGCCACCAGACACATCAACCCTTCTTAACGAATCCACTATCAATGTTAACTTAGGAACTCCTCACAATCCCCGCATAGTTAAGGTCGGTCAATCACTTAATCCACAAGAACTTGAGGATTTTACCGCCTTCTTATCAAAATATAGTCAGGATTTTTCCTGTTCATACAATGATATGCCTGGTATCGATCCTAATATAATAATACACAACATCATCACATATCCATATGCCAAGCTTGTTAAACATAAAATTTGTAAAATGCATCTCCGTATTGGTCTCTTTTTTTTTTTTGATTATAGGTAAAAGGGTTGAGGGGACCCTACCCCGTATAAAGTAATACATAACAATAGAGAAGGGTCAAGGGGATGGCCATTGAAACCCTCTCAGAGAAACAAATCCATACAAAGAGCCACCACTAGAAACCGAAGCCAAAAAGGCCAATAACATAATAACTAACAACAAAGACATAGAAACTAACAAAGAACCAAAAAACAAAAGAAACAACCACCAAAGAGGAAGCCACCTTCATTCATTGATCAGTTCACCCACCGTGTGCATGCATCCATTCCATTCCTTAACTAGGCTAGCAATAGTGGATTTCCAATATTTATAGTCCGGTTCGCTATCTCCACTTTAGGACCAGACCCCTCTTTTTCCTTGTTCTTCACTATTTCCATGGATTGGATCATCTCAACAAGGAGTTTGAGATGGTGGATTGTACTTTTGACATTTAGGATGTGAACATCCCTGATCTGAAGGATAATACCCTTCATCTTCAACATTTCATTCTCCATAGACATGCATCTTTCATTTGCATTTTTAGTTGTTCGCTAAGAACAATAGAGGTGAGATTCTCCACTTTTTCCTGCAACTCCCTCAAATCAATTGTCACCATGCTTATCTTGTGTCTGTTGATATTGGTGTCAAGCCTACAGTTCTCAAACTCCCTCATGAAAACATTGGATTTAACCACATTATCCTGAGCATTAAACAAATTCTTCTGGGAAGTTTTAAGTGCATGCAGACTTTCAATGGCTTCCTCAGTATTTTTGATCTTTTATCCTCGGAGGAATCAAGGTCATGCTCAAGATTCTTCTCCTCCTCACTCACTGTCGGCGTGGACAACATCTACTTCCCGATTATCCTCTATCTCTATCTCGACCCAAGTCCTCGATCCGCTACTCCCCTAAGTTTGAGATAACCTCCAATTTCTCACATGGTTCAGAAGCTCCTTTCTCCTATCGCTACTTTTTAAAGCTATCCTTAGCCAAATGAGATCTAGTTCTTTTAGCCACGAGACTTCCCACATCCTCCCTATTAACAACATCCTCCTCGACATCCAAAATCACAGTCTTCCCCAAAACTGGTAGAAGTCCATTTAGCAGAAGCCCCAATTCTTTCATTTTTACCAATGAGGGGGGTACCCAACTTTATCATGGATTTGATAAGGCCTTGATGCAAGGGCGGGAGAAAGTTCCTTTCTTAACCTGAGTGACCGACTTAGCTAGAGATAGGAACAAAAAATTAGGGAAATTATAGGGTCTGTCATTCTGAATGTGATTTAACATGGGAAAATGATACCCATAAATAAATTTATAACACCCTTCAAGGGTAATATAAGCCATAAGAAGCTGAGCAATTTCATTGTAAGGATGGGGCAGATCTTCTCTTGCATAACCATTGTGGAGAGTTTTAGGGATCCCCTTACCGAGCATGAAACAATCTATCTCCTGGCTATAGTCCGACTTGGGCTTGAACAAAATTTTTCCCTCCTGAAAGGGACCGTGATTTTAGTAATGAACTTCGAGAGAGATAGTGAAGGAAAATTTCAAACCTGAACATGGCCATCCTTCCGGTATTCACGACAACTTCACTCAAATTTTCATCAAACCCATCGAAAATGTTGAAATTTTTTAACAAGCCAAGCCCTGTCGAGCAGCTCCTCTACCTCTTTGGACATTTCTAGGACCTTACTCGGTTCATTCCTCACGAGATCACCGCCCATTGTGCTTGAGTAATTCTTCTTCCTATAGAGAAATGTGCTTGATATGGTTCCTTTTAACACACTTGGAGGGATGATTCAACATAACAAGGAAAACCACCCATAATTTGAAATGATAGTAGATAAAGGATTGCATGAGTTCAAGATTTAGAAAATCAAAGTGCATCACCCAGAGGGCATTATTACCTATTGCCATCCTCATTGGAAGAAATCTTTGATAGGGGAACTTTCTTGATCCAATATATCTATGAAGTTGGCTTCCAAAAAGTTAGTTCCTCAACCACCTTAAAGGCCTTAGCTTCCACCCCCTTATTTTCCAAAACATTGGCCAATTTGTTTCCTTCTCGGAAAACATGACAAAAAGAGATATCAAAAAAGAAGAGTTGCAACATTTCTCCTTATGGCTCTCCTTATTAAAGAAGAGTTACAACATATTTTATCCGTAAAATTCATCATACCTATTGATTATCCACAATGGGTCTCTAATATCATTCCCATAACCAAAGCTTTGGGAAAGTTACGCATCTGTATAGACTTTAGGGATCTTAATCTTGTTTGTCCTAAAGATGATTTCCCTCTTCCAAACATAGATCGGCTCATTGACCTAACAACCGGCCATGAAATGATCTCCCTTATGGATGGTTTTTCAAGTTATAATAAAATTTTTATCACTACCGAAGATCAACATAAAACATCTTTCATCACTCCTTGGGGAACCTTCTATTACCATGTTATGCCATTTGGTCTTAAAAATGTAGGAGCTACTTACCAACGTGCCATGACCTACATTTTTCATGACCTCATCCACAAAATAGTCGAAGACTATGTTGATGATATCTTAGGAAAATCCAAACAATGTAAATATGACCTTATCATCCTTGAATATATCTTTACTCATCTCATTCAAAAGATTGTCTTCGTCCCAATATTGCATAGTGTGTTTTTGGTGTTCTCACGGAAAATTTTTAGGATTCATCATATCTATTCAAGGTATTGAAGTTGACCCAAAAAAGGTTAAAGCCATTATTGAAATGCCTCTGCCATCCAATCTTAAATAACTACGTAGTGTTCAAGCTAAAATGTAGTCCATCCAATGTTTTATATCACAAATTTCTGATCATTGTCAACCATTTCATCATCTTCTCCACAAGGAAGTAGAATTTCATTAGGATTATGATTGTCAGAAGGACTTTGAAAAAATTAAACAATATATCCTATCACCACCTATTCTTACTCCACCTCATGAGGGAGAGCCATTTTATCTATACATATCTGCTTCAGAACATGCTCTGGGAGCCATGCTCATTCACCATGATAACAAATGCTGTGAATAAGTCATATACTATATCAGTCACAAACTCCATGAATATGAAACTTGTTACACCAAAGTTGAAAAGATATGTTGTGCTTTATACTTCACCACTTCTAAATTACATCATTATCTTCTCAATCACAAAACTTATGTCGTCACTAGCTTCAATCCACTCAAAACCATATCATAGTGATGTATCACTCGATGGCTTATGTTTATGATTGAATTTGACCTCAAGTTCATATCAAAAAAATATATTAAGGGCAAGGCTATTGTAGACCAGCTCATTGACGCTCCCCTTCCGAAAATCAACTTCCTCATGAATACTTTCCTAATGAATCCATCAACAATGTCAATGAATATGAATTTATCCCTGTCAAAATGAACCTCTTCTTCGATGGTTCTAAGTGCAAGCAAGGGGGAGGGGCCAGTGTCATTATCATACCTCCTTGGGATATTCCCATTCCATTATCATTCAAACTCAACTTTAAATGTACTAATAACATGACAGAATACAAAGCTTTAATCATGGGCCTTACGACCGCTATTCTCCTAGGTGTTCACATTTTAGAAATCTATGGAGACTCACAACTTTTCATCAGTCAAGTTAAAGGAGAATATCAATGTAAAAAATAAATCTTACAAAAATATAAAGCCAATGTTGAATTTCTCCTTGGTGCCTTTGATCATTACACCATCCAAACTATTTCACGATCCTCTAACAAATTTGCAGATACAATGGCCTCCTTAGGATCCCTCATTCCATTAAATGAAGAATCAAAAGACAACACCCAAGTATTCATGTACATTCAACGATTAGATTACCCCTCATATCAAAATGAACTCCCTCCTATCAATGTCATTAACAATGATCCAATTTATTTGTGGTATACAAAAATCTACGACTACTTGGCGAATCTAAAATCCCATCCGACTTATCACACAATGCTAAATGATCTATTCTTCAACATGCCACTCAATTTTTCATTATAGGTGATGTCCTATATAAACATATTTTTGATGGTATTTTTTAAGGTGCCTTAAATCACATGAATCAATCAAAGAAATCGAAGAAGTCCATGATGGTATTTATGGTGGAAATTTCAATGGAAATTCCATCGCTAAACGTGTCATACGACTAGGTACTACCTTGGCCTATTGTCACTAAATATTATTGTGCTTATGTTAAGAAATGTATCAAATGTCAACTTCATTCAGATCTCATCCATGTCCCTAGTCAAGCGTTATAACCCGCTCAGGACTTATGGCCTTTCTCTTAATGGGGTTAGACCTCATTGGCGCTATCAATCCAAAATCATCTTAACAACATCACTCCATTATTACAACTACCAAATATTTCACTAAATGGGTTGAAGTTATCCTTGTAACCTCAACTAAATCAGGACCTATCACCAATTTCATATATCAATACATTATATGCTATTTTGGCATTCCCCATAAGCTCATCACAAATAATGGAAAATATTTTAAGAATAAAGAACTTAAAAACTCTATGACACTTTCAACATTAAACTCAAATTTTCATCACCCTATTATCCTCAAGCAAATGGAAAAGATGAAGCCTCTAATAAAACACTTAATAAAATCCTTATGAAAATAGTAGACGATGCATGAAGGAATTAGAATCTCCAAATCTCATTTTCTTTCGGGCCTATCAAACTAGCATCCTTACTCCTACAAGAGCTATGTCATTTTCACTCATCTATGGTTTTGAAGCTTTCCTACCTCTTGAAGTTAAAATCCCATCACTTCATGTATCACTTAAATATTTTATCCCAGATGAAGAATATCGCTAAAACCACTTAGAACAACTTGAAATGTTAAATGAAAAATGTCTAATGGCCCTCGAACATCATCAAGTCTATTAAGAACACATTAAAATATATTATAACAAACATATCAAAGAGCGTGATTTTAAAATTGGTGACCTTGTACTCAAATAAAATCAAAATGTCACTACATTAGAATAGAGTAAACATGGAAAGTTTTCCCCTAATTAGATCGGTCCATATGTCATCACTCACAAGTATGGGTCGGGAGCATATTGTCTCGCTTCCCTTGATGGTGAACCTAAAAAGGAACCTCTAAATTCCTTGCACTTGCGGCATTTCTATTGTTAAATGATTGATCGTTATGATGGTAGTTACATCTAAGATTTATCACTTCATCAACCATCCACCTTATCACAATAATGATTTGAAAGCATGTGGTTATCCATCATTATCCTAAATACACCTTAAAGATGAACACCATGACTTTGTTCATCACATCTTTCACTATGGACAAGTTCCTCCTTTGTAGGAACCCCTTAATCATTATACCCACCTACCATGTACCAAATGAAAACATGACATGGGGCACATGTGTGTAGGTCATATATATTTTCTCCCATTCTCAAAATAGTCTATTAGGATATTTCCCTAAGCTCAAATATGCATATAAAATCCATTGGATGCTTCTTATCAAAAATAAAAATATAATAGACTGATCCCTTGAAGGACAACTACTAGTTGAAATCATAGACCGATCACTCGAAGGACGACTATTTTGTAAAAGTCAATAAATAAATAAATATAGACCATACCCTCAAAGGATGGCTACCCATATAAAAGGATTCCCGCATTGATCAACCTTAAAAATATCAATATCAAAAGCATCCAGGAAAGCTTCCCACATCGATCAAATTTCTCATTATAGAAAACTTCCCGCATTGATCATTTTGCATCAAAATTCAATATGTAAAGATGGGGAATTTCCTATGAACCCATTGAAAAGGAGAACCCTTTCCTCAAATTAATCTACACATACAAAACCCCTTTCATGTCCTAGGAAGGTACATTTATCTCATCCCACTTTTTATCAAAATATTGTGTAACTACCTATTGATAATCTCATTTAACTTTCATTATTAAAAGATACAAGTGCAAGTGTTTTCAAAATTTCAAAACCCATCACGTATGTCTCAATCCATAATGAGGTAATCATTTCATTTTTACCTTATCTTATTAATCACTTTTTGATAAGAATCCATTTCAAAGCATATTTTTGAAAGTCATGTCATACATAATCATTTTATATCATCACATTTATCTACTTACACATATCAAAATTATTTAGATTAAAAACATATACAATAACATCATTAACACATTAAGTTAAAAGAAATATAGACCTTAAACCACATCACCTGTCATGTTTAAAAATAAAGTCATGATTTAACTCATATAACAAAGTCATACATCATCATCAATGTCATATCAAAATAACAACACCATATATATCTAAGGCTTCTAAGATTTGTACATCAAAACTATCATCAATACATATCATGAGTCAGTAAACTAGAAATATCCAAGGAACTCACTAGTAAGGACAATCTGTCCTCTCCTCCTTAAAAATTTGCATCACCAACACCTCTAACATCGCCATTAGATCTTCCTCACTGCTGCCTCCTCTCTATGATCTTCGAGGTGGGTGATCCACACTCCCTGCACTTGCACTAGGTCCTACCACCTTCGGGGCCAAATGATCAGCATATAATACAACATTAGGGTAATCACATATCACCATATCAATGTAATATCTGCAGATCTTCCCATAGTGTTTGATAATGGGCCATATAAATCATCCGGAGGTTACGGATGCTTCCCTCTACCAACTATCCTATGCTCTCGGTCCACTAGTGAGGCCATTCTTTATTAAATTTTTACTAGAAATAAAATACCCTATAAACCCCAAGGCCTTTTGTAGTGCATCTGCTACTCTGAAGGTATCTATCCTTATCTACAATATCCGAGCCAACCGTATCTTGAGCTCCTCTCAGTCGATCACCACACTATCTTGCTCAGCAATCAAAACATCCTTGACTCCCATGAGATGATCTCTCTCTCTCTCTCTCTAAGCAACATCCCTCTCTCCCTCCATCACGGCTTTCTAGGACATCACCTCTGCAATAGTTGCTGTAATATCATCATCACCCTCCTCCTCCTCCTCATCATCATCAAAAACCTATATGACATCCCGTGCCTTTGCTCCTCCCTCCACCCAAGAACGGACTGTCTCTGCTTTGCCGTACTACGGGGTCCTATCAAAACCTCTCGGTGCTCGGGTCCACCGTGCACTATACTTTGGGGTGACCCCACGTCATCAAGTGGCACAATATAACCATCATAATTAGGGACCATAGGCCCCTACTCATCAACAATGATCATGAGCCTCACTATAATGGCCCTGAGTCTTTGTGTCTCTATCCTCTTGTCAATACTACACGAGATCCTTGGGGGCACACCGAATCAATCCAAACCTGTCTCCTCGATGATCAAAATACAATAGTTCATGCTCTCTTGCCCTATGTGCCTACACACAGATATCTTGCTGCATGCCCACCAAATCATGGTCACAACCAGGCCAATCATGAAAATATAAATAAGGCCTCTAAAGAACGTCACCAACACCGTAACCCGGATAGAAAATATGTATAAAAGGTATCCCTCTTCTTCTTCTCGACTCTATCCCTTGTCCTTCGCCATCTCATAAAATTGACATGCTCATATGACCAACAATATAATAAAAATCCAATATTAATCCCATAACACTTGTGTGCCTTCCAGGCCCAACACTCTCGAAATGTCTGAGAAATTAATGTGGGCCCCCACTCAAAAACTGTCCTATGCTCCATCATCTCAACAACAACCTCGATCATCATCCAGGAAATCTTCGCCTCTTGAATCTGACAAATAAAAACATGAGATGGACATCATCATCATGGTAATATAGGTACAACCATCCCTCCCAGGCTCATATAATGTCTGGTACTCAAATGCCCCTGACACATATCTCACGTGTTGTGCCTCATCACCATAAAATCTTATCATCACATCTGGCCTCTCTGCTTCATTGATAATATAAATTCCCTCTCCATAGATAGGTAATCACATGATGTGATGAACATCCTCCAAAGTAATAGTAATATCCCAGTGGGCAGCCAAAAATTATAGGTGGAAGGATTCCACCACTCTAGTAAGGCCAATAACAAACTCCGACACCTATGGATCATCGGTAATCCCTCATACCACCGAAACCAATAGCTTCTACATGCTCCCAGTCATCATCGGTCATATCATATCTCACCTCATCCAAAATAAATGGAATATGATCACGGATAGTCAGCTGTGCATCTACTTGTGAAATACAAACACATAAACAAACATTAATATCTTCACCAAAATATCAAAAATATCATTCACAACATATCAAAACATATTTACATTAAAACATCAACATCAACATCATCATCCAAAAACACCAACAACATTTAAAACATTAAAAATATTCCCTAAAAAACCATACGTTATCAATTACAAATATAAACTACCTATGTCACAGGTGAATCGCCAGTGATTCACTTCAATCACTGACGATTGCATGAATCACCAACGATTCCTACTTTTCCAAATTATGGCATCCGTATGCCCCCAAAATGACAAAAATTATAAAAACTACTAAAAATCAACAAAGACAAACACAAAGTAGGTTAAAACGACCTTCCTCTGCCATAGTGGGTTTGTGATGCCTACTTGATGAAGCGATTGTGTCTAAATATTGACTTTTCCACTCAAAATCACACTTTTTACTCAAAATTTCTCTGCAAACTTGTATTTTTCTTGGTTAAAATGATCATATTACATTGGCCTTTTCTATTTATAGCCCCAAATTTTACCTCGATGCAATCACCAATTATTGCCGCAATTGTCAGTGATTTCTTCGGAATCACTAGCGATTCATCCTAATTTTGGCACCTATGCCCATTTTGATCAAATTATCACTTTTTTCACAAAAGTGTTTCTTTCAAAGGACCCTAGTCCTCAAAACATTACAAAAAAATAAAATAAATCAACATCGGGATTAGTCATATGACTCTGGAACATCGCCCTTTGGTCCCCATCACTTGATTTTCTCCGTCTATTCACCTACCTTCACAGATCATACGTCTATAGGTATATAACCCTTTGGTTCACCTATCATTTGATTCCTCTGTACCATATCCTATTTCGGTATCCCTTGGACTAAGATTTTTTTGAACGAAACACAACAAACTTATCTAATCACAACTGTCAAACTATTGTTCCCTACTACGTGTTGCAACCACCCCATTTTGAGGGGCGGACCACACATACAAAAAAACCATCATTTTTTTCTAATGATTTGCCACTAAACTGCTAGACAAAAATGGGAGAATTTAGACACAAAAATCTTCACCCCTCATATTTATTCAAACAATTACTTAAATACATCGATATTTCATATCCTAAGTCATACACCATATCTCTCACCTTTGTCCAATTAATTAAATATATCCTTATTTAATTAAATCAACACCCCGTATCCTAAACCCATCCTTATTCAATTAATTAAAATCAATATCCTATCATTATCACACTTATCTCATGATTATCCTTTCGTACAATTGATAAATCCTACTTAATCACCTAGGAATCTTTCTAAAAACCAACTAGGCAATATCTAGCTTATTTTGTTGTCATATCTAACCATTTTTTCACCCTCCAAAACAAACACAACATGTTCCCCAATAACTTAACAAATTACACCTAAAAATCCAAACCAAATAGCCTTGATTTAGAAGTTATTTCAACCATTTTTCCTCACAAAGTGCAAACAACCCAAAATTGCCGGTTTTCGATAATTGCCAAAGCAATTATTTAAGCCAGTTTTCCAGCTTCTCTCCATGATCCACAACTTGTATTCACGAGTCTTAGCTTTTCTTCTAAGTCAATATCTTCCCTGCAGTCACCAATGAGTATCAAGTTACTTGAGTTATCAGCTAACATCATTACTCAAAATCATCAAGTGTTCTCAGGCCATTTCAAAGTCCTTGTAGATCAGCATCTCATCAGTCTAGTTATAGGTTTCACCAGCTTCCTACATCATCTTTATCAATTCAGAGACTATTTTTCACCCCATATCATTTTCAGGTATTTGTATATGTTTATTCATCTATGTACATCATTTATAATCTTATGTTAATATGAAAGATCAAGTTTAAATCATAAGAAATTTGATTTTTTAAACTATTCAAAAACACCAAAATCGCCAACAATTGGCCCAATCATTAGCAATTTCGTCACTTTTACCTTCCTTCAATTTTTATCGGTTTTCATTTAGTACATTTTTACCAATCATATTCTACTATTTGCTTCTAACATATTCTTGAGTATGGATTACTTTTAGATGGAAATTGGTAGGCCTTCTTATGAAATGACCAACATCCATTCCTTTTGATAATCGACACCCTTTTCACTTGGGAACAATATGATATCTTACATGATCTGACTTTGTGCGCCATCCATTATGCCCTTTAGAAGAATTGGACAACATTTTTGAGTTCACTCATGAACTCCGTTAAGCGAGAGAAGATTCTTGGCGAGCATAATTTGATTACATACTCATCAAAGTTGAACTTGCTTTTGGCGCATACGAGGGTGAACATGATATCCCTTTCAATCTTGAGTTCGAGGCATAGTTTGTTTCGATCTTTCTCTTATCCATCTCTTATCTATCTTCTATCAGCATTTGTATCAACTTATCATTTTTCATATCTATATCTTGTATCGATTTATCATGTATTGTTTATCCATTTCAATTCACTTGATTATTTAAACAACGAGCTGACATCCTTTGAGGAAGCCCTTTGGATTCTGGAATTAGCCTTTTTGTCGAGTACCTCACTAATCTATCTTATTAATCATATCTTGTGTAGTGTCTTTGATCACATGTTTCTTCACAGGAAATGAGCTTGTACACATCTTTCACGGAGAAAAACATTGAGCATCGTCAATCAAAATCTATTGTTATCACTAAACCCCGTGTCTTCTGAGGTTGTTATATTTCTATTTTATTGATTTGTTAATTCAAGTTGAAGGAGTAGAAATATTTCTAAACAATATTAATAAATATGCATTTGGCCAAAATACTTATGAAAACACTAGGTACATACTCCTAATGGAATATGATAACATATTGGGGCATGAAATAATATAACCCAACAATCATGAGGGAAGAATGACTCTATCTCAGAATGGCTCTTAACCCCTAACACTTGTCATATGTGAAACTTGAATTAGGTAAACAAAACCATCTATATAAATCACTCCCTAGTCCATATATTATGTAACTCATAAAGAAGACATCTCTATCTTCCAATATCATCAAAACATAAGCAAACTAGAATTAGGACTCATGAAATAATAACCTTCTAAATGTTCACATTATAATTTCAAGGAAGATAATCATATTTTGATATTTCAAAACAATACGAGGCAACCCATGGATATGACTCAAACAATGAAAACCCTCTTGAATTCCCCATACCATCCAATAATGTTTCAATTACATGAATCATAAAGTTGGTTTTCTAATACATGCAATAGATATATACATGCCTTGTAATATTTTTTAAGTACATAGTTTGAGTTTTACATGTTCAAGGTTTGTTAGTGCCTCCAAAAGATTAAATATTCATTCAAAAACATAATTTCATTTATGACTTACATCATGATCTTCCATTAATATTTTATGGTATACAAATCTCACCTATATATTCCTAGGTTTTCACCATCCATTTAACCTTGTTCGTCTATTACCACCACTTTTACATAATTACAAAATCATAAAGGATCATTACTCATTATATAGCTTCATAATATTACATGAAGAGAACAAGTGTCATACTATTCTTACGGCGAGTTGATGTCTTTATTGCTAGAATATATAAACCAATATAAATACATGATATATAAATTATAGTTAATTATAAAAAAATGAATTACCAAAGACACATAGATTAACGTGGGAAAACCTTAAAAGGTTAAAGACCCAAAAATATCATATTCGATTATACGAGAAAATCAACCCTAAAAGAGTTTCTGGATCTCTAATGAAAAATGAATGCACAAGCATTTGCATAAATTGAAATAACTAACAATAAGATGCAATATGATCAAAACTCACAAGGCAAGAATGGCTCCAAATCAAATCAATGTTCCATATTCTCCATATTTTCTATGAGATAGAATGATGAAAGAGATGTACATATAGGAGGTGAATGTGCAACCTCCTCCTATATCAGTGGGGAATAACTCTCACCGATCGATCTTGGAAGTAGAGTTGATTGCACACAACTTAGTAAGCTAACTTGACTTAGCTGGTAAGCTAACTGAACATAATTGGTACACCTAAGAAAACATATCCCATGAGTGTAGGAAAGCTCCAAGTAAATAAAAAAATAAAAGGAAAATAAATATCCTACACTAACACCACCCATAAGAACAAATTAGGTGGGAAGTGACAAAGAAAGTGGGTCTTGAAAACAAGGCCTGATGAGGTACCCACATACAAATTAAAATCTCTCATAAAGTGGAGAAAAGGAGAAAACCTAGTGGAAAAAAATCCCCCAAAAGAGAGACAAAAAAATCACTCAAGAAAAATTGAGAAGAAGAAGTAGTGGTGGGTCTTGGTAACTTGGCCTGATGAGGTACCCATGTATAATGATCATCCCTTAGAGTAGAGAGAGAAAGAAATAAAGACAAGAAGGTCCCCTAAGAAGAGTGTTGATGATGTGGTCCTCTCCCTAAAGAATGAAGAGAACCCATTTGCATCGAACAACATTCATTCCCTTGGGAAGGATAGAAAAGGAGAAT
This sequence comes from Taxus wallichiana var. yunnanensis, assembly GCA_018340775.1. Taxonomy (NCBI): domain Eukaryota; kingdom Viridiplantae; phylum Streptophyta; class Pinopsida; order Cupressales; family Taxaceae; genus Taxus; species Taxus wallichiana. Next base: position 256,481,823 of record CM031234.1, read on the forward strand.
TCAAAGTCGTCCTACTCTACAAAGGAAGAAGAAGCCTGTAGTAATTTGATCTTTGCATCTAGTCTGCAATTGAAAGGTGGCATATGTATGAAAAACATGTGCACAAAAGACAATTTTAATGTCACTACAATATACATGTCGAGAGAGAAGATGGTGGGGGCCCAATAACCCTCACAAAGGGATCCACAAGAAGATGTGGATCATGAAACATATCTAAAATAGTAGAAGTGACAAATGTCCCAAGGTGGGAACTCCCAACGAGAGAGATGAATGGGTCCTCTAGAATGTGTGATGGCTCAATCAGAGCATATTCCTATAATGCAACACAAGTGGAATATGCAAATAGAAAACTTAGGTTGGGAAAATACTCATCCCAATGGGGTTTCTTAATGAGAGAAATGTTTGACAAGAATGTATTAACATCACAACATGAAGTAGGAGGATATTGTTGTGAAGAACTACTAGAATTCCAAGATGAAGCAATGTTGTACTCAAAGGTAACAACCTATGTATGTGGAGTGTCATAAAATGAGAAATCAAGATGCAATGGAACATGAGAGGAAATGGTCACATCTGTCTCAGAAGAAGGTTCTCTAATAGAAAACTACTATGGAGAGTGAATGGAAGCATGAACATGAATGAAAATGAGCTCTATGGAGGAAAAAATAGGGAGAGTGTTCTCAATAGCAAGATCCTATGGTGAATGGTCAACATGGGACTCATGAGTAGAAATAGGTGCAGAGGAAAACTCAAAAATGAAAGGGATGTGAGAAGGGGGAGAATATATGGAGGCACTAGAGTGGTCCAGGGAAGCGTCACTCTCAGATGGTGAAACAAGGTCATCATACAACTATCGGATAATGGTCCAGGAAGTGAAAGGGCACTCAATGTGCTTGAACAAACACAATGTATCCATAGAAACAATAATACTGAGAAGGCCATAGACCTCATCATTGTGGTTAAACCACTCATACTTGTAGAGGCTCATCAGGCTCAAGAACAAGACCATGGAGGTAGGGCAACAAATCGTGCATAGTGCAATGATTGATAATGCTTACCTTCCAAGACAGAAAGTTCCCAGAGTTGAGCATAACAACAAAATGGTGAAAGTGAAACTCCATAATGTAGATAAACCCCAAAATTATCCCAGATGGAACTTTATAACTTAGTGTGAAAAGTACAAGTCCCTAGTGAGTTTTACAAGAACCCCCAAAATGTGGCACTTTATAAAGTAGTGCATTTATAAAAATAAATAAAGCCATCATGTAGAGCATGAGAAAACATGCACTTTTTACCGAAACAGTTCTCAAATCCGAGCTACAAATAAGAAGTTATAGTAAATTCAAATTCATATAAATAATGGCTTATTTAATTAAATATTTGCAAACTGATTAAAAAAATGCTATAAATGAGGGATAAGGGGGTTGTGTGTATACTCATTGGAACTGAAAAAGAAAGAAGAACATAATGGTTTAATTTATGATGGGGAATTGGCCTCCTGCCAACCCGTGCCTCAACCTTAGTCTTCATCACGCAGAGATACAAGTTTTAAAAGCCACTTAATTCTCCCTTATCACATTAAATCAGATTGAATTATATTTTAAAAACATAAAATCCTAACATAAGAAAAAATTCAAAATGAGAAAATTAATGCAATTTACTCCTTAAATGTGGAGTCCATGTGGAAGGAGAATGTGTTGAGAATATTTTAGGATTACAAACCCTAAAAATACATGTTATCCTTTGCTATTGGAGATTGTTTTGTGCCGCCATGACTAAAGGAAAACATTGCAGGTTCTCGAAAGCAATGGAGGGGTGTGTAGGTCCATTTTAGGAGCACAAGACAACCTCAAACTTGTACAGGGCCATCTAACACAACTTGTAGACTATAGATGGTATGGTGTTACTTGGAAAATGTTTTCCTCAGCTTATAATCACACTGTAAAAGGCATGCAAATGATTGTGAGAGACATGATTATCTTTAGAAGCTTGAAATGCATCTAAGTGCCTTCTAAACTATTATGTAGAGCTTGCACCTTCATTGTAGGGCCCACTCCAATGTTTCAGAGACCAAAAACATGCTATGGAGGTGTAAAAATGACTTCTCAGGTCTGCAAATGGGGTAGGGGTTCCAATATAGGCCTGTAAATGAATTTAAGGGCCATTTATAATATCCTAAGAGACTTGCATCCGAATAAGGATGAGTTGAGGTGCTTTATGGTAGATCCAAGTCTTGAGCCGAGTGTCAAACCAGATCCGATCGAGGTGAGTTGAGTCAAGGTATTGAGCCACCCAAATAGATCCAGTCTCCTATCCAGAACTTGTGAGAGCCAAACACGTTTCATTAGGTTTATGGAAAGAGATGAGGGACCAATCCAGGAAGACTATGGTGAGATAATCATGCAAGGTCGAGCGTGATCGATCCCTATGAATGGATCTATTCTAAACAAAGAAACTAAATTTGAGAGATTAATGGGGACCCATGCCGAGAAAACACACTATGTATGAGATGAGTTCCGTGGGGAAAACCTACTAAAGTTGTTAAAGCCACCAAATAGTCCACTAAATGTAGTAGGTGCACCAAATTTATCCACAGATAGTTACTTTAGCTGTAAAAATCCTAGAAAGTTCCCCACAATTTTTTTTCACCGCTTTGGGTGATCGAGAGTTTTAACAATCCCAAAATTTTGTGATTTTGAAATCCCGAATTTGTAAACCTTTAGCGTATCAATCTGTTAACACCAAAATTCACAGCCATACTAAACCAAGATGGAGTTTGATATTTTTGCACACAAATATTAGTTTCATAAAAGAAGTATTCAAAAATTGTAAATAACTCGGTGTAGACACAAAATTATGCACTTTACACATAATTTGGCCCGATCTTATACTACTATTTAGAAGGTTCTCAAGTGTACAAAGTACTAATTAATCCCACCTTTTGTCCATCTTTATTTTACATTTTATTTCGTAGTTCCCATGTATTTTCAGAACTAATCCGTCCATTTGCATCGCCCGACATTCTAGCCCTATATCGGGGTGCCCCTGAACCTCTTTGGAGCACCCTAGTCCCACTATGGGCACCTCGATCTATGAAAATCCCCTTTCACTCCTTTTTGGGTCATTTCTAGTTGTTGGTCATCTTTATCTTTTTCTCAGTCACCTTGTTGGGATTAATTATGAAATTAATCTTGAGAGCCCTATAAATATAAAGCTATAAGACCATAATGAGGGTCCTAGGTCATAGCATTACACACTACTATCACTCCATCTAGAGTTGTATCCATTACATCACTTACATCCACATAGTGTCATGCATCAAGGCTAGGAGATCTGCATCACACACACTTCATAGGGGGATGGATTCTATTCTATTCCATGCACACATGCTATTTACATTTTCTATAGTTACTATTGCTCGCTACTTCACAAAGTGTGACTGACACGAGAGAACCTAGGGCATGACATGCACACACACACCAAAATGACACATGGGTCTAAAATGTAGTGCAACACTCAGTGATAAGACCAAAATTTTTGTGGCTAAGGTCAGTCCAACCCATTTATATGCATATTTTATTTTTCTAGGGTTTGATACTTCTCTTTGCATTATAGGTCATTTTCCAGCTCATTCGGAAGATCCAACATGACAAACAGGAAGGTTTAGAACCAACTTGTGACCATACCAGTTGTAGGTTTTGAGCATTTTTAGTGTTCGAGGGCCCAGATAGTAGACCAGGCACCCAAAGTACACTCCTAGGTGCCTCGGTCACTTGAGATCCTTGATTTTCCCTTCGCGGGGTCCCCGAGTGTCCATCGCACTTCTTGATTTTATTCTCGGACTGTAATACTATGTGACCATCTATAGCAATCAGCTAAGCCATTTCTCCCTACTCTCTTGCACATCTAGGGTTTTATTTTACTTAACATATTTATTTACATGCATTTATACAACGTTTTAGTCCTAATTAGATTAAATAGGATTCCTAATTCCTTTCCCACAGTCTATTTTAGTTAATTACTTAGTAATGGAAAACATATCATCAAAATCTCTTTGAAACCATAAAATCATTTCTAGATCTTTGATGAAAAACAAATGCACGAGCAATTGTAGAAATTGAAATAACTAACAATAAGATGCAATATGATCAAAAATCACAAGTCAAGAAAGGCACCAAATAACCTCAATGCTCCATATTCTCCATAAAATATAATGATGAAAGATATGTACATATAAGAGGTGAATGTGCAACCTCCTACAACAAAGTGGGAATAACTCTCAGCGATCGATACTAGAAGTAGAGTGGACTCCACACAACTTAGTAAGCTAACTAAACATAACTGGTACACCTAAGCAAGAATATAGCATGAGTGTAGGAAAGATATAAGTAATTAAACAAATACAAGGAAAATAAATATCCTACATTAATAAACCCCAATACATAACCTTCTTCCTTCTCACTTCCTCTCTAATAAACCTTCTTCACAAATCCTTTACAATATATTTTCCACCCGCAAATATTAAATCACTCAAATGTCTTCACCAAATATATTTGATGTAATATGTGTAAATTACAATAGGGGTAAAACCCTATTTATAATGGGGATGAAGGGAGGTGACCGTTGTAACCAAGGGTTCATCCTTCCCGAGAATAAATGGTAAGTAATAAACAATTATGTTTTATTATTTATTTACATGAGGTTTTCAACCCATGTTAATAAATAATAAATCATTTATTATTTAATTACTTAAATGTACTAAGGGTCTAAAATATCCCACTTAGTCATTAAATGTTCTAACACTCCCCTTAATGCTAAGTGGGGATAGAATGTCATAGTCACCTTAATAAAGGAATTATACTATGTACAAATTTGAAGGATTTTAATAAAACCTTCATCATGCCAAACATCACCTTTTGAAACAAAATGAATTATAATCCATAAACCACTTAAAGTAGGTTTAGGCTAGCATGATCGTGAGACTACATCTCACAGTTTCTCATGAATAATCATCCAAGCATTTTTGGAGCCTTTTATAACATAAGGACCTCCATTACAATATGCTTTTAAGTATTGGGGTACAAAAGTAAAACTTCCACACAAAGTTTACAAAAATCACATAACATGATATATTACAATGTTTTACAATGAGAAGAAGTATAAAGAAGAAAAAGAACACACATGCCTTTAGGAAGTGACATTGTCATGCACACTCCCCCTCAATGGAAACTCGAGAGGCCCAACATTGCACAAAACTGATAAAACTTGGTATTACTAAGTGGTTTTGTGAAGATATTTGCCACTTGTTCATTCACAGGAAAAAATACAAATTAATATCACCATTGAGGAATTTCTCTCAGATAAAATGCACATGAAATTCAATATGTTTAGTTCATTGGTACTGCACTAGATTTTTCACTAGAACTATACAAATTTGGTTATCACAATGAAGAAGGGTGCTACTGTGAGAAACATCCAAATAAATTTCTCCTAACAACCTTTGTAGCCACATGAATAGTTGAGTATCTTCCATAGTACTTGTATAATATATTTATGTAGAAGAGATAAAAACAATATATTGCTTTTCTTGCTCCAAGTGATAACACCTACACCAAACTTAAACACATATCTAGAAGTAGATTTTTGATCCATAGTATCACTAACATGGTCAACATCACAATAACCATATAAATTAGCATTATCAATGGAAGAATAAAATAAACCAAAATTTATAGTTCCTTTGATATACTGAAGTATTCTCTTTGCTAATTTCCAATGATCCAAATATGGATCTTGCATAAATCTAGAACACCACCAACATATAAAATATTTGGCCTAGTAATGGTTAGATAAATTAAACTACCAACAAGTTGTCTATACAATGTAGGGTTAGCTTTTTCACATGCAGGTTTTGGATCAATCTTAACACCAACTTCAATAGGAGTAGATGTAGACTTACAATCAAGCATATTAAACTTAATAAGAAGATTATGTGCATACTGAGATTGTGATACAACAATTGAATTTTTATCTTGAAATATAGTCATTCCTAAAAATGATGTAGAACACCTAAATCAATCATTTCAAACATTTGACTTAGTTTATCCTTATATTTATGAATTAAACTAATTAGATCACCAGTAATAAGAATATCATCAACATATAATACAATTAAGATTAAATGACCATTTTCAACTTTAACAAAGAGATCATTATCGAGAATAACTAGTAATTTTAGAATACCAAGCTCGAGGAGCTTGTTTTAAACCATATAGTGATTTCTTTAACTTACACACATAATGTTCTTTGTTAGGGTCAATGAAACCTTTAGGTTAAGTCATATATATTTATTCTTATAAATCACCATTCAGGAATGCATTTTTGACATCCATTTGGTGTATAATCTAACCATTTTGAGCTGTAAGAGCAATGTATAATCTAATAGTACTTATTTTTTCTACAGGAGAAAATGTTTCAACATAATCAATCCCAATTTTTTGAGTAAACCCATGAGCAACTAATCTTGCTTTAAACTTGTCAATTTTACCAATTGAATTATATTTGATTTTATAAAGCCACCTACAACCAATAATATGCCTTTTAGGTGGGGGTGGGACAAGATCCCAAGTTTGATTTTTAATTAACTCATTATACTAACCAAAGTTCCATTTATCATCTTGAATGACTTCCTCAAAAGATTGAGGTTTGCATTCATACATAGTCATTAAGGCATGATAATAATGTTAACTTCTAGTTAATTTATTAAGATTATCAAGACTAGAAGACTAGATTAGAGATTCTACCCATTTAGGTCATTTAGGTATAGAGGAACCATGAATAGACTCATTTTCAATTTTAGTATCATTACTACAATCAATTTGTTCATTATTATTACAATCATCATGATCATCATTTTGTAAATCAACAAACTCATTATAAATAGGAGTAATAAGAGAACTACAAAAAGGTTTTTCAAGAATTTAAACATTTCTATTTTTAATGACTTTTCATTTTAGTAGGTTCATAGATCCTTAAAATTTTTGTTCTAAATACATAACCTACAAAAATGTAAGGATAGGAGGTCTAATCAAACTTTTTCCTTTTAGCTTTAGGAATAAAGATGGAGGTTGGGCTACCAAAGATCCTAAGATGAGTCACATTGGGTTTCTTTTTAGACCACATTTCTAAAGGGGTAGAAAGATGCAAAGCTTTAGTAGGGACTCTATTTAGAATATGCACAACAATATTCATGGCTTCAACCCATAAGAACTTAGGAACATTTGTAGAATGCAACATTGTTCTAGCCATTTCAATAATGGTGTGGTTTTTCCTTTCAGCAATACCATTTTGCTAAGGGGAATAGGGAGTTAGTTCCATTTGAATACCACAACTAATGCAAAAAGAATCAAATTATTTACTAATATATTCACCACCATTATCTGATCTTAATCTCTTAATAGAAAAATTAGAAGAATTTTCAACAAAAGCTTTAAATTCTTTAAATTTAGACAACACTTCAGATTTATTTTTAATGAAATATGACCAAATCATTCTATTATGATCATCAATAAAAGTAATAACATATAAAGAACCATTAAGAGATATAAATTCAAGAGGTCCTACAACATCACTATGAATTAACTCTAAAGGATGTGAGGAATTCACATCATGATTTTTGTGAAAGGGATTAGTATGTTGCTTACCACGTAAGCAACCTTCACAAGTTTCATGATGAGAAGAGATTGAAGGAAGACCAAAAACAATATTATGAGTAGACATATCATGTAAACTTATAAAATTAACATGTCCTAATCTTTCATTCCATAATTGAGATTCATTCTTACTATGTGATGAAAGACAACATGTAGAAGAAACATAAAAAAATGTATAAACCATTCTTTTGAACACCTTCAACAATTAGAGAACTAAATTGATTTCTAATGGACCAGTTATCTTTAAGAAAAGTTACAATGAAATTATCATTAGTAAGTTGAGAACAAGATAACAAATTTTTCTTAAGTTTAGGTACATAAAAGACATCTTTAATAACAACATTTGCAAATTTAGCCTTTCCTTGTTTAGTTGCTTCTAAAAATGAATTATCTCCTAAATAGATCTTTTCAAAAATATCTCTAGTATTAAATAAAATTTTAGATAAGAAAGTCATATGGTGCGATGCACCGCTATCTAAAATCCACTCATTCTCATTAGAAGCAAACAAGGCAACATATAATGCAATAACATTATAATTTTGTTCCTGATTGTTGTTTTGATTCTTCTGATGGATTTGATTAGATTTATTCCCTTTGTTATTTTTAGAAGTTTTATTATTAACTCTATCATGTTTTTATAGATTTTTTTATAACCAAATTTACTACACATTTTACAATTCCCATTAGTTTCCATTTTTTCCATTAATGAATTAGGGTTATATTTCTATTTTCTATTATTTTCAGAACCAAGATTGAGAGAGAGAAGTGTGCGAGTGACATTCTCTTTAGAATAAAAATTAGACATCACTTTCTCTTCTTGGATTAGAAGAGTTGACAAGGTAGTGAGGTCAAGGATATCTTTCTCTATTTGGTACTTTGAATTCAAGATTGAAATAAAATTACAATTTTTTTCATGAATATTTAATTGAATAATGAAATATAACAATTGATCTTGAATTAAATTACAGTTGTAACCATCTAACTGAGATTTAATATTATTAATTTTAACAAGAAAGTTAACAAATTTTTCATCACTTTTCATAGGTGTAGTAAGCAATTCAAGGATCAACTTAATAATATTAGATAAATGAGTTCCCTCATGCATGGACTCAAGGAGTTTCCAAGCATCACTAGGAGAATCTTGATTGCCGATATGGAGTAGGAATTCATCCTTAACACTCCACAATATAATCGACATTGATTCCTGTGATTTTTGTTGAAACACATTTGAAAGTTCAATTGTAACATGTTGTCTAGGACGAGGTTTTTTCATTCTTTAAAACAATGTTCCAAAAATTTGAGCCATATATTTTTCTTTCTTTGTAATTTTTCACATATTATAGTTTGATCCATTAAGCATTTGAGATTTATCTAATAAAAAGTTAAGCAAAGCCATTACTTCCATTTAAGAATGCCAATATAACACTAGATAATGCTTAAAATTGAACTCCCCCTTTTAAAATATAAATTTGAATTTAAATTGAAATTAAATCAAATTACAAGTGTAAACAAGTAATAAGTGTTCAAATATATGCTAAACAATGAGAAATATTGGGGAAAAATACACTAGTTTATGTGTTAGAAGTGTCGTACATGGATCAACTATCTAACACTATAATTAAAAAATGTGTACTAAATATAAAAGGGCGCTTCAAAACATAAAATGGACTGTGAAAAGTTTGGAACATAAACCAAAAACAAAGAAATTAAATTAAATCAAAAACTAAATCAAAAACGCTTTTTTAAGGGATTTTCTTACAATTGACCACCCTATTTACAAGATTTTAGCAAAATAAGGGCCACCAACTTTAAGGAGACTAGTTAAGAAATTACATGCACTAGTTCATATTTAAACCTTATTAAATCTTATATATATATGACAAATCAATATGTGCGTGTAATTTGAAAAATAAAAAAATTTCTATTTCTTGTGAGGTTCAAGCTATTAACCGAATAATAATAAAATATTAAAAAGTTTTGTTAAAGATTTCAAATTAAACAATAATGTAAAACATAGTAAAATAGAAATAACACATGGACATCAAATTTACGTGGGAAATCCTTATGGGTATAAAAACATGGTAGAAACATAGATTTCCATCAAACAAGAAACTTATTACAAGTCTAGTAATTTACCCTCCTTTACCCACTTCTCTCCTTTTTACATTTTCAAAATGTTTCTCATGAATAAATTCACCCGACCCCACAAGTCATATATAAATGGTTAAAATGGGTGAGAATTCTTGTGAAACACCCATACCATTTAATACATTGATTTTAAATAATCATATAACCTTATAAACTAGAGCTTATATTAAATAAATAAAATTATTATAAATTGTTTATTTATTTAATTATAAACTAAGGTTTATAATCTTAAGAACATTTAAGATGGGTAAAACCCTACTTAAGATTAATTCTCTGACACTCCCCCTTAATATTAAGTGGGGTTTATATGCCGACATTACATGTTTATACAACAAGATTTATAATCATTAAACCACGGTGACGGTTTAGGATAACTTATCACATTTGAAAGATTTATACAACTTTATCATGCTAAACTTACGTTTTGGTATAAAAGGATTTGGAATCATAAATTATAAGTGATAATTTAGGATAAGTATGTTTGTGAGACTACATCTCACATTTTTCATGGAAAATATATACCAACATCTCTAGGATCCTTTTATAAAGTAAGGAGCTCCTTTACAACATGATGCTACATTACTAGATTGCATAGTAAAATTACGGTGAACAGTTTCGTAAGATCATAAAAATACCTTTTCTGATGCTTTAATTTAGAGTAGAAGTATAGAGGTGAAGAGGAAAAACAAATGGCAGGATCAATTTGTTAGGAGGTGGAATTTTCATGCACACTTCCCCTCAATGACAACTCTAAAATGCCAAGCATTTCCCAAAACTTGTAAAAATTAGCAACACACAATGGATTCATAAATATATGTGCAACTTGATCTTCAGTATGGAAGAAATGGAGATCTATATCACCGTAGAGAACCTTCTCTTAGATGAAATACATATGTATCTCTATATGCTTCGTTCTCTGATGCTGAATTAGATTATTAATTAGAGAAATAAAATTGTGACTATCACATAGAAGAGGAATACTTTCTTTAACTTCCATGTGAATTTCTTCCAATAACCACTTTATTACATGGTTTCTTTCGTTACTTCCATCACACTTCTATATTATGCCTCAGTAGAAGAGATGGAGACTATTGACTACTTTTTTGCTACTCCAAGTAATGGAACATGTACCAAACTTGAACACATATCTAGTTGTATATTTTCTATCTATCACATCACCAACATGGTCAAAATCATATATCCATATAAACATGCATTATCAAAAAATTATAATGTAAACCAAAATTAATTTTTCCTTTAATATATCTCAATATTATTTTTTCTAACTTCCAATGATCCTGATATGGTTCTTACATGAATCTGGATGCAATACCTACTACATATGCAATGTCAAGTCTAGTAATTGTTAGATAAATCAAAATACCTACAAGATTCATGTAAGATTAGGATTATCTTTTTCACATACTGAGTTTAGGATCAAGTTTACAACCAACTTCAATAGGAATAACAACTGGTTTACAATCTACCATATTAAATATTTTAAACAAGTTAGTAGCATATTGTGACTGAGATACAACAATAGAATTTTTATCTTGAAAAATTTCCATGCCTAAGAAATGATGTAATAATCCTAAATCAATCATTTCAAAGTATTGTTTCAATTTAGCTTTAATTTTGAAAATTAAACTATTAGAATTGCTAGTAATAAGAAAATCATCAACATATAATACAATAAGAATAATATGATTATTTTCAATTTTAACAAAAAGATCATTATTAGAAGAACAGTTAGTGAAACCAATATATTTCAATTTTTTTAATTTTTACATACCAAGCTCTAGGATCTTGTTTTAAAATATATAGAGATTTTTTCGGTTTACACACATAAAGTTCTTTTCCATGTTCCTACAAACTTTAAGGTTGAGTCATGTAAATTTCTTCTTGTAAATCACTAGTTAGAAATGCATTCTTAACAACCATCGGTGGATTTCCCAACCATATTGAGAAGTTAAGGCCATTAAAATCCTAAATGTGCTCATTTTTTCAATGGGTACAAAGGTTTCTAAGTAGTTGATACGAGGTTTTGAGGAAACCCTTGACCTACTTGTTCGCACGTGGTCCTAATAGGTGTTATCATTGATGCAAAACCCCATTAATGACAAATTTAATGTTGTATGATGATGTCATGATGATGTTCTTGGTTCTAACTTGGTGATTGGATGTGTTTAAGGCGATACGGTGAGATTTAGTGAGGATTGTTTGTTCTAGCAAGCCTATACATGTGCCTAGGAGGTGTAGCTTGGTAGTGTGAAATTATTGGATTCTTGGGAAGCATGTTGAAATGATGGATATCATTTTTGAGGGTGCTTGTGCATTCACCATAGTGGCATGGTGTAGGTACATGTGATTCACTATGTTACATGTGCTCATTGGGAGCAGGTATATTAGCTTGGAGGTGTGACACTATGGATTGGAGATATATGAGATCATGAAAGCATGTAATCAGGTGTATCATGGCATATGAGGTATGTTTGGGTCATTTTTAGAGGTTTCTTATTCAATTATTTTATTATTTCATTGGCCCTACTTTTTACGGTGAGAAATAAACATGCAAAGCATAGGTAAGTCTTAGTGAATTGAGAGATTAAGGCATGGATTTCACATTATTATGATTATATATGTTATAGGGATAAGAAATAGTTCTCTCGAGAAAAATTTCAGAGTTCCGGGATGTGAATTTTGCAAGATATGACCGATTTTGTGAGACAGGGTGAAAATCAAGTCAAATTCTAGCTCGAAGTTTAACTTCTGAAGCTCGTTGTGAACAATATGATTTACATGGGACCTTGTGATTTTTAGGAAATATTCTATTATGAATTTTTAAGGTTTGAAAAAATAACGAGGTCAGTTTATTTTCATGTTTTTATGAACGAATGTTAAGAAGGTAAAGAGGTCTAAAACCCTAGTTAAACCCTAACTAGGAGAAGTTGGTAGAAAGTGAAGTGTTGTGACCTAGTTTTGATTGATTCATAAAAAGTGATGATTTTATGTTTTATATGACTCTGTTATATTTATATAAATGTATGGTTGAGGTCATGGTGATGAGTGGGCCCCAACTAAAAATAGTAGTTTTTGAAGAAGAAGGTTTTATGACAAGATGGTCCTAAACAATACCATGAAAAATTGATGGTGCATGATGTATGGGAGTTTTTATTGATGTCAATGAAGGTTTCATAACAATTTAATGTAGGTACATGGTGTTTTGAGGTCCAAATAGGTTGACTGGTCAAAGGGTAGTTTTGGGATCTCAAATAGTGTCTTCAGTAAAATGGCTATAACTTGAGATACAGGTGGAGTTTTGAAGTGATTAAAGTTGTGTTGGAAATATTATTAAGATATATTTATAGTGATATATGTATTGCTTCATGATGAGGTCATTTGATAGGGTTTCCATGGAATTATGTAAGTAGGAATATTTTTGGCTATTTAAGCAGGATGTGTTCTAGTGAAAGTTTGGTGTTATTTGAAGCATGAGATGGATTGGTTGATGCTTACTATTACCTGGAATGTGAAGAGGGATGAATATTTCATCCAATAAATCTATTTGGAGGTATTTAATTGATGCAGACTAGAATATACCAAATAACACCCTAGATGCATTTGACGAGATCACTCAACCTAGACTAAGTGCTCACACAAAGCACGCAAAGGTACCAGTCACTCTTTAGGGTTGTTATAGTAGGATGTTTGTATGATGAAGGAAGAAGCATATAGATCAATAAGTAATCCATCATTCTACAATGCATGCTACATTCATATCTATGAAAGAATAAGTTTAAATAATAATCATGATTGAATTAATAACATGCACTACTCAATTACACACAGGAATGACACTTAGGTTCAGCCAATATCTTCCATCTATTAATAAACATAGAAGCTCCTTACAATAATGGAAATCTATACCAATGCGCACATGGATCGATACAATAATCCAATCATATGCGCATATCTCTATACCTTCATACATCCATCTCTCCCTATGTATATATTCTACTATGTGATTCACATCATATATATAGGGTGGGGACTTTCCCTTCACCACTTATCTATTCCAGAAATAGGTCGCATGCTATTAATAGTCACATGTCGTTTACAGGCATAACCACACATACAAGTGTGCTATCTATAGAATTCTTATAGTTAACTGAAGTGACAATCCTATTATTATCTCGTCTCCATGTAAAACACTTGATCTGATCCTCTAAAGATAGACAATGCATGGCGCGCACATCTCTACATCGTTGGTGTGTTCTGCATGCCATATTCTAAAAATAGGTCTTCATACTCAAAATTGACTAAATCTTGAATGCAAAACTTTCCCTCCGCATGTGGGTCCTTCCTATCCCTCTGTTCCCTTGATCCTTGCCTTCTCTCCTGCGTAGACTTCTTGTGTGATCTCTAACAAGTATTCTCTCGATCAACATTACCCCACACTAATCTCATTTTCATCCCAAAATGGGTATCTCCAAAAATTGAAGTAAAGAATAGAAGAATGAAAAGAATAAGAATGAAATAATGTAGATAAATAAAGAATTCTTATGAGGCTATGAGGTAGCCTCCTCTGTATCAATTTGAAGTATAAACTCTAGATACTCCTTTATTTTGGCCTCCAAGGCCTGCCATTCAATGAGTGCTTGTTATTCTTTTTCTGGAATGTCCAAAAGAATGGACTCCAATTCATCTCTTGTAATATCCCCTTTTTCATTTTGCAGAACCAACATAATGCTGGACATAGATGTCATTCTTCCTTCTAAAAGATCCATCTTCTGCGCAATGAGCTTCCCAAGCTCTTCCAGCTGAGTCTTGTGAGGCTCTTGTGCTGCTTCTGCTAGGGCCTCGCACTTCGATTAACCATTGAAAATATTTCGCACGACCTAATGTCTTGTCCTTCATTGCTTTTTGGACCTCATTGTTTTCTTCTAGGGTCTTTATGTTGATAAGCGCCTTTGGATTTGTGTATATGTTCAAAGCATGGTCTACTTTCTTCAATACTTCTTATAGCACTTGCAGCATCCTTTCATAGGATGCAACCTTTCACATCGTTGAGGCTTTCTCTCATTCTTCCTCTTTCTCTGACTTCCTTAGTGCTGCCATGCATAGAGGTTCATCTTCAAGTACCAGGTCCACCAAATTTCCTACATAATGTATCACTGAGGGAAACATATGTGGTACCTTGGTCTCCAAGTGTGGCCTAGCTCTTATGAAATTATCCCCAATCTCCTCTGTGAAGCTGATAAATACTTCATTCTTCTTCTGCACCAAGTCCCTCTCTTATGTTATGCACACTATCTCAACATCCTTTTTCTTTAGCTCCTCATGCAATGCCCTTATCATTGCAGCTTTATCCATGTTTCTTCTAGCAACTTTAGTAGAAACCTTCACTAATGTGTTGCTAACTTGCTCATCCAACATGATAGTAGGCTTTACCGTCATATGTCTAGCTTGTGGTGCCTTCTTTAGTCGTCTTGACATGCATGAATATTTGCATACATCAAAGTCAGGCTCATCCATGTGGGTGTGAATTGACCATGATAGTTTCTTTCGAGTGTGCACAATCACCATATCCTCATCCATTAGCTCCTAGCCAAATAAATCCTTCTATGCTATTGTGCTCTGGAACTCGGCATGCACAATTTTACCGCATCCTCTGCATACCCCATGGCTAGTGGAATGTGCTCTCCACTCATCCTCTTTGATCTAGGACCCTTGGGAATTATAGCTTCAAGGTTAGGAGCTTATCCCATTACATCTTGAGTAGTCACATGCACGGATCTAGAGGTTTCCTTTTCTTTTTCTTCTTTGTCCTTCATCTCTTCATATTTTTTCTCTTCCTCATTTTGTGGCTCGTCTTCTTGCTCAAGTGGGGTCGGAGATGCATGCTCGCTCTCCTGATTCCTCCGCTTCTTTATCCAAATTTAACTTTCTTCTCTTTTTTGGCTCAGTGGTCTCCTTGTGTGGAGAGAGATGAGGTGATTTCCTTACCGTTTGTGGGGTTCCAATTTGAGTCCTTATTTGTCTAAACACTTTCTTAAACCTATGCTTCCCCTGATCAACCTCTATATCTTCCTCTTCGTCCTGTCCTTGAGGTGGAGTGGCCACATCCTGTGACTCTTCTCTATCATAAGGTTGCTTTCTTTTGTGCTCCAAGCCTCCACTATCTTCACGCTCCTCTTCTTCACCCTCTACTTCAACAACTTTTGTGGGCCTTTGCATTGGTATGTTTTCCATTGTGTGATTACCCTTCATGACCATATGAGCATGAATTAATTCTCCACATACTTATTATTCTCCATCTTGGGCTTCAACTGAAGATATACTAATGCTGCCCCTATATATGCTACAACCAAAATTATTGAATTAATATTCAACACCTCTGAAATGATCCTCTCGGTATAGGAACTTCTTCCAGGATACACATACTTCTTCCTCAACATGTGGTAGTCACAATCTACCTTATCTGCATTGAATACCAGTCGGCATGTGTTTGTGAATTTGTGAATAGATGCTTGGAAATACCTTGTAGTGAATGCGTAAGGAAATTTACACCAAGGGCTCTAGAATCCATCTCTCATTGGGAAGCACGCGATGCAGAAATGCTAATATACAACAAACTAGACTTGTTTCTCTGCTACTGATGGTAGGTCCTTTAGGATGCGCCACTCTTCTCCACCCTTTTCTTGATGTCATTTGTCATGACCCCTTTACATAGGTACTTGCTGAACCTTCTACTGTTGACTTATTCTCCATGGGATATTCCCATACCTTTTCTTTCGACCTATCTGGCACTCTAATTTCCATGAATACTAGTGATAGTAGAACAGCCCCAAAGCTGATCTTCCCTCATGTGTACGCTTCCTCGACTATTTTTTCTGCAATGTAACCTGTAATATTATAGATTACACCTTTTGACATCTTACACATAATGTGTAACCACATAGTATTTACCGTGACCACCGCTCCTGATCATTCAACTTTGTAACAAGGTGTGATGCTACTTGCACAACCGAATAGTTCTTCAATTTTTCTATATCCATACCGGAAGGACCCTTGAGTACCCCAAATCATGTTTGGTCTTTAATATTGTGGCTTTATTTGTTAGATCATTCTTTATATCCTCTCATGTGGCCTTCAAAACTCGTCACCGATGAAATACGTGCGGATGAGATTCTAAAAGCTGCGTCCTGCAAAGTAGAAGAAGTCCACGTGCACCCTACTCATGAGCCACTGATACAAGGGCTCATACTTCCCGAAACATGGAAGATCATATAATTGGTAGAACCCAATTCTCTTTATAATATTCTCACCTGCATCATTATAAACCGACATGTCATCTGCCGTACATTTTTTTGTCCTAGCAGTGAGCAAGGAATCGAGCTCTTTCTTGTTCTCCGAGGTCCTGTGATTGTATTCGCTTACTTTTCTCTTTCTAATGGGTGAATCCCATTCTTGGCTGACGATGACACCTTCTGAATATTGCATTTCTAAAAAATCACTTTGGGTGCCATCTCTTCCTCCTCGATGACCACCTTATTCTTTCCTTTTTCTCCTACTACAACTGCCTTCTTAGGTGCCATTTTTACCTTGCAAACGTCTCCTCTTTTTAACTCTGCAATTTGTGAATCAAACCCTAGCTCGATTCAATCATGCCCTAGGTGGAAAATTTGTGCCCTAACTCCTCTTTATCTCCTTGCTTTTCTCAAACCCTTCACCACTGGGGACACAAGCTTCTTTTCACACAGATCTGTTTGTCACGCTTGGTTTCACACCCTTCGCACCTTAACCCGATCACTCGGCTCTTCGCACTTAGCTCTTTCCTCAAATACTCTTAGTCACAACGGTAAAAATGAATTCGCATCCCATCCTTATATAATTTTTCAAATTTTGATGCATTTATTGCTCTTTCACCTACCAAATATCCTCTCCTTCATTGACCAAATTCGTTCATTTCGTGTGGTACATCTTCGTGCCCAAATTTATAACCTTCTAGCGTGCCTTCCTATGCTATGGTCACAAACTTTTCTTCAGCATGTGCCCTTGCACCCGAGTACCTCATAATTGTACCTTCTTGTGGTATTTATCATGGCCTTTTCTTAGCTCATGTTATACTATCCTTTCATTCATCTCCATCCTTGGTCACTTTTGAGAAGCAATCTTCTTTTAACTTAAAGCACACCCGTAACATCTTATTCCTTTCACCTTTCAGTTCCCATAGTCTTTTACTTGGATAACTACAACTACCCCACACTAAAGGTATGTGCAGTCCTCTGCGATAAAAATTCTTCACATAGTAATGAGCTTCATGTGCGCAAGCATGCCTATTACACAAAAAATACAACTAAATTGACAAAGCATAGTGACAATGAAGGAAATACATTAAGGAAATACAAAATTGAAAACCTAATCTAAATGGTAATACTACCTTATTACAAACACCAAGAAGACTTATTTATAGTAGGGATTTAGCCTACTCCCGTTAAAGTAACTAGGTAGCCATGTTCCATCAAGTGCTTCTAATTGGCAAGCACCTGATTCAAGTATGTAAGTGATGACATACAACCCCAACCAATGTACTTTGAGCTTACCTGGATGGCGCAAGAACTTTGATTCATAAATAAGTACCATTTGTCAAATCTCAAACTTCTTATCCCTTATGTTTATGTCATGCCATGCTTTCTGCCTAGCTTTTCCTACTTCTGATTCCAACGTGATATGGCTCTTCGGTCATCCAGTTGAATCATTTTCTCAATACGCTCTTCTAAAGCTTTCTCATCAGCTAGACCTCCATTGCACACCATGTGTAAATAAGGTAACATAAATTCTATAGGAGAACAACTTCTGCACCAAACACCAAGTGAAACGGTGTGGCTTTGTTCAATTTCTTGTAAGTTGTTCTATATGCCCAAAGAACAGCTGACGCTTTTCATCCCAATCCTTTCTTTCAATATCAATTTTTTTTGTCAAATTCTGGCTCAAAATCTTTTTTAAAGCCTCAATAGTTCCATTTTCCTAAGGAAGGTAGGATGTAGTTTTATGGTGTGCAACCATAAACTCATCTAATAGGATCCTAATTGTCTCATTAAAAAGTGTGTACCCCTATCACTTGTCAAGCTTAAAGGACATCCATATCTTGTAAGAAAATTCTCCCGTGGAAACCTAGCTATTGTAGCTGCTGTACAGTCCTTCGTAGGTGTTGCTTCTGTCCACTATGTGAGATAATTTGTGTAAGTAATAATATAGTGTGATCTAATCTTGCATGAGGCTCGTGAAATAGGTCCTACAAAATCAATGGTCCATTTATCAAATGGTTCGGCACTGATAATAGGTCTTAGTGGCATTTCATCTCTTTGTCTTGGTTTTCCTAGGTGCTGATAATGATCACACGCCTTACAATATTCTTTACAGTCTTTATACAATGTCTCCCACCATAATCCAACAAGTAGGATCTTTTGGGCAGTCACATCACCTGCATAATGGCCTCCTACAATACCACCATGGGATTCTTCCATAATATCCTTACGCTCATGCTCTAATACACAATGACGTAATACTTCATCTTTTCCTAACTTGTAGAGGTCACCACTTTGATTAACATAAACAAGATTGCCGCATGTATAGCAAGCTGTTTCTTTTCTAATGCCTTCATTCCTTCTAGTGCCACACCAATCCATAGAAAGACAACAATGTATTATAATTCTGATGGTGTGTGTTGTAACCTATATAACTATACATCTGGCATGGTTTCTTCAATTTTCTGTGCTTCCTCTCCGAGTTGATTCTAGATAAATGGTCTCGGTCCAAAGTTACTTTCCCTTGGCTTCACCACAATTGTGAACTCTTGAAATAGGAGTACCCATCTACATATGCACCCCTATAAGACGGGCTTGTTTACCAAGTACTTAAATGCCATGTGATCCGTATAAAAAAAAAATGGGGTTGCTAACAAGTACTATCAAAACTTGTGCAATGCATAGATCATTGACAAAGCTTCATGCTCTATAGTTGTATAATTTGTTCAGCAGGAGTTAGCTTCCTACTAGCAAAATAGATTGGATGATCTACAATACCTTCTCCAGGTTGAGCTAACACCATGCTAATGGCCATGCCAGAGGCATCCACATGCACATGAAATGGTTTATCCCATGAGGGAAAATGTAGAATGGGTGTGGTAGTAAGTTTCTCCTTTAATATTTCAAATGCGCACTGCTGCGGTTCTCCCCAATAAAATGTACCTTTCCCTTTCAATAATTCTTCTAAGGGTGTAACAATTTTGGCATACCCTTTGATGAATTTTCTATAATATCTGTATGACCTAAAAATCCACGCACCTCACTTTGAATGGTAGGTGCTTCTAGGCCTAGAATGACTGTAACCTTAGTTGGATCAACCAAAAACCTTCCTTACAGATTATATGTCCTAATAGTATTCCAAATGGTGTAGCAAATATGCACTTCTTGATGTTCAAAGAGATACTCAATTGTCTGCACCATTCAAATATTAAGAACAGATTGTCACAATGATCGTTCACAAGCCCATATATTGTCCAATCATCTAGATAAACCTGTAAGAAGTTGTGAATAAAATCCTTGAATTCCTGAACAACTATCCACGAGAATACAACAAGCATATTTTTGAGTAAAAAGGCATGTCACATTATATGCAAAACTGCCCCATTTAGTAGTAAATGTTATATTTTCTTGATCCTCCTGAGAAATCCTAACCTGATGATACCCTGAAAACCCATATGTGAAGGAATATACCTCGCACCCTATAACTCCTAGTATTTCCTCAGTAAATGGCATAGGGAATGGATCTATGAAACATGCAATTAAACTCCCTATAGTCCACACATATTCTAATTCGTCCATCCTTCTTGATACTGATCACCATTGGACTAACCCATTTTGACTCATCAAGGGGTTTGATAATCCTAGATTTCAACATTTTATCAATTTCTTCTTTTACCTTTTCATGTAAATTGGGGTTCATTCTATAAGGCCGCTTCCTAACTGGTCGTGCACCATCCTTAAGCTTTATCTTCATTTCCCAAGTGATTTATGCATGCCTTTAAGTTCATGATACCCTCGAGGGAATAAGTCCCGATAATCCTCGAGTAACTCAATGATATTTGCAACTTCTCATTCTAACCAGTAGTCTCCAATTATTGCCTCCTTAGGCTCACCTACAAACATATATTAACCTTGTTTGTCTTCATTGGTTCATGATAGGCACGCGTATCTTATGCTCCGCACTTTATCTAAGACCTCGCGCACCCCTTTTGAATGTTTAATATCGTGTTCTTAACTTCCTCATCATCCAAGATGTAAACCATCTTTCCGTTCTCTTTCTCAAGGTAAACACATTCAAGTAGTATGGGGTCCATTTCTTCTTCCCTTCCGAGAATGTGCTCCAGACTCCACCTAACCAAATAATTCCTAAATATTCACTTTTGATTTTGCACTATCTCCCATAGTTAAGCGCTTGACAAATATTAATGCCTCTTCTATTGAAGGTTGGGAAGAAAAGTAGTCAAAGGTCTAGAGCATTCTTTTAGTTAAGTTCACTGTCAATTCCTAGTCTCTCGGTGTAGTTCTACGTATACATGTCGGCGCGTGCACATCCTTGTAGAGTAGAGTACAATTTATGCACCCAGTGAAGGTGGTAATGCTTCTGTCTCATTGTCTAGAGTCTCTCACATTGCTAAATATGATGCTGAACTAGTTGATCACCATGGTAAGTGCATATATGCATAGGTGCATTGTTCCTTACAAACCTAATAGATAAGGTGACTCCAATCTCTTCCCATTCTATAATATTATCTCTAAGGACTACCCACCAGGTGCTGTTATCCCACGTAAGGTATATAATAACATATCTCTTATCTTAATTTGATCTGTCCACTATGTTTCCATGGCTTTCAAAAATACGGGAAGATCTTTTGCCCATGTATACTAAGTTCTTTGTGTTACCTATCTATTGAATTGAACAAAGTTTATTCTTGCATGCAACCACACTTTTTACCTCACACGCTATGAGTTCATATGTACCATGAGCCCAATTGGCACAAGAAATAATTGTAGTATCACCAATAAAATGAGAATCCTCCCAATGTAGGATGCCTTATTTTGATCGCTCATTGACCTCTGGGTCATGAATAACGCGTACATAAATTTTGTTTAAGTCCTCCTCACTTAGAGGCTCAACATATGGTGTAGACTTCCCATCTGCTAGAGGTATCACAACTCTTTCCTCCTTATTCTCAAAGCCGATATACCCCTTATTGAATCTCAAGTCAACATTATTCGCATAACACCAAGGGCATCCAAGAAAGGATAGAAAATTGTCTTACGTAAGGGATAATACCTCAAAATCCCCAGTGAACTTGGCCCCTTGTATCATTATAGATGCATCCTTTAAAACTCCTATGGGGGTGGCCTTAGTCCTCTTTGCCATAAACAAAACATTAAATTATGGCTATAATGAAGGCCTCCCCATATGTACCCATGCATCTAATGTAAGAAAATTTACTTCACACACTGTATCAATCAAAAATTACTCAACAACCATCCATCTACAACAACATTAAGAGTAATTTCCTTGTTTTAGTCAATGCTATCGGGGAAGATTTGCATGCAAAATCTACCATCCGGTCTCAATGGTTGTGCGTGGAGTGTTCCCTTTTAACCAACATCCCAATAGTGGAATAATGTTCTCACGGAGAAAAATTTTGCACACTTATCTCAAATCATCGATATCAGTTTGAACTATCTCTAATGCTCTTCTCCTTGCTCCTTGAGGTACCGTATCTCACCCCGAAGATTCCTTAGCACTTCCATGGTATCCTGGTAAACTTCCTTCTCATGAGAAGGATCTGGGTACCTTGCATGAAAAGCCTTCTCCTTGGTGATTGTAGGCTTTTGGTACAATGCCTCTCTTGCATGCGTCACTTCAGCTTGTGTAGTAATATTCACAGTTAATGCCTCAGGTCCTAGTGCTATCTTGGGCATCCACTGATCTTCTACCGCCACGCTGGATTCTAACCATCCGGTGCCTTTGTTTTCTTTCTTATGCTGCTTACTCAGATGCTCATATAAGTCTGGGCACTCTTCATAGCTATGGTTCTTTCCGCAAAAAGAACATGTAATATTCCGAGGACATTCATGTCTATAGTGGTCAAGAGATCTGCACGTATAACATGTTCCACGAGGGAACTCACCTCTTCCTCCACCATGGCCTCATCCTCCATATCCACCATGATATCCACATCCCCTTCCACGACCTCCTTCAAAACGCCCCTCATTCCTATCATAGAGCATTTGATTATGATCCCGATCTTGGTGCTCATTCTTACTTTTAGAATTATCTATTACACTTGTCTGTCATACCCCAATGTCTATAGCATCTTGGATCTGACCAATCAATCGACAATCTGTAGTATCATGGGTTGAATTTGTTGATAGCTTCTCTAACTACTTTTCCATAGCTACAATCTGTGCCTCTAAGAATGGACTAACGCCAATGTCAATGCTCCCAACTACCTCAACACACAAAGCTTCTTCCAGTGCTTCACGCGGATCAAGTGTATGTCTTATGTGACAATGCTCTTCTGAATGGTGTAATCAATCCACCAACAAGCCATTATGAATGCTGGCTTACGTGAATATCATAAGATAGCTTAGATAGAAGTGTCTTAAAATGGGAATCATACTCATGTACACTCTCAGTAGTTCCTTACTTGATATCCTTGAGCACACTAATACTCTTTTGCTAAAACTCAGGGATATGGAACTCTCTCAAGAAAGCATCCTTCAATGCTGCATAATCCACACAAGTTTAATCAGGGTCAAACTTCCTATACCAACTGTGTGCATGTCCCTGTAATGTAGTAGCAAATTGACTTTCCTTTCACTTAGAAGCCATGATCCCTTTAGTGCACCACAAGATTTCACACATATGCACATGTTCTAAGCAACATCCTCTATACCTCTATACTCCGGGAGACGAAGAGACATCTCTATATAGATATTCCGTGTTCTTTGTAGACCTTGGCCAGCTATTCCAAAAACTATATCTATATCAATGCGCACATGGATCTAATATAGTAATCTAATCATATGCACATATCTCCATACCTTTATACATCCATCTCTCCCCATGTATATATTCTACTATGTTCTTCACATCATATATATAGTGGGGACTTTCCCTTCCCGCTTATCTATTCTAGAAATAGGCTGCATGTTATTAATAGCCACACACCATTTATAGGCATAACCACACATGAAAGTGTGCTATATATAGACTTCTCATAGTTAATTGAAGTGACAATCCTATTCTTAGCTTGTCTCCATGAAAAATTCTTTGATCCAATCCTCTAAAGATAGACAATGCATGGCGTGCACGTCTCTTGCATCATTGGTGTGTTCTTCATGCCAACTTTTGAAAATAGGTCTTCATACTCAAAATTGGCTAAGTCCTGAATGCTGAACTTGCCCTCCACGCATGGGTCCTTCTTGTCCCTCCATGCCCTTGATATTTTCCTTCTCTCCTGTGTGGACTTTTTGTGTGATCTCTAACAAGTATTCTTTGATCAAGTTCAACATTAAGGACTTAGCCAATTTTGAGTATGAAGACCTATTTTTAGAAGATGGCATGTGGAACACACCAACGATGCAGAGACGTGTGCGCCACACATTTTCTATCTTTGGAGGATCAGATTGAAGCATTTTGTATGGAGATGAGCTAAGAATAGGATTGTCACTTCAGTTAATTGTAAGAAGTCTATAGATAACACACTTGCATGTGTGGCTATGCCTATAAATGGTGCGTGGCTATTAATAGCATGTGGCCTATTTCTGGAATAGATAAGCGGTGAAGGGCAAGTCCCCACCCTATATATATGATGTGAAGAACATAATAGAATATAGACACATGGAGAGATGGATGTGTGAAGGTATGGATATATGCACATACGATTGGATTATTATATCAGATATATGCGCACATTGGTGTAGATTACCATTATTGTAAGGAGCTTCTATGTTTATTAATAGATGGAAGATATTGGCTGAACCTAAGTGTCATTCCTGTGTGTAATTGAGTAGTGCTAGTTATTGATTCAATCATGATTACTGTTTAAACTTGTTCTTTCATAGATATGAATGTAGCATGCATTATAGAATGATGGATTAGCTATGGATCTATATGCTTCTTACTTCATCACACAAACATCCTGCTATAGTAACCCTAAAGAGGGACTTGGTACCTTTGCACACTTCGGGTGAGAACTCGGTCTAGGCTGAGTGATGTGCTAATGCGTCTAGGGTGTTATCTAGTAAATTTTAGGTGTATCATTGGTTTCGTTCCGAGACCTCTTTTTCATTTATTTTCAAGATGGTTTACGTTGAAGACGTCTTGGTTAAATCTAGGAAGTATTGAGGAGTTGATACATGATTAGGAGGAAGAATATGCACGGTGGTTCAAGTAGTGGATCCGAGTTTAACACACGTACTTGGGTAGAATAGAATCGTATGACAACCTATATGAGAGCTTTTCACTATCTTTATAGTAGAACTAGACAAGTGGCTTCGCTTATATACATCTCAACAGAATTGGAGGTATCACACACTTGTTTGGACACAAGAAGAATTTTAGGCCCTTTATAATGCTGATTTGATCTAGACTCACACTGTGGATACGTGGTTTCGTGGTGTTCTAAACAATTATATTTTGGAATATTCAATTTCAACCTATTCTTTCCCTGGATGTAGTTGAATTCCAATTTTTTTGCGGTATCCTAAAGGATTATATCTGTAAGGTATTCCACTGGTGATCAAGATCTTGATGGTAACTTTGAACCAAGAGAGTAAACTAATGGCTAACTAAACTTCACCATGCGTGAGGGTAGGAACAGGTTTGGTGAAAGATGGCAGACCTAGCGAGAGAGGCAGAGAGAGGAGAGGCGGCTTAAGTATAATGAGGCACGTGAGAGGGAGATAGAGAAGAAACATTCTATTGCATAAAGTATGGCGTTGAGGAGAGAGATGGCCCGTGAAGGATTTATGGGTCACGTAGAAGACGTGGAGCCAGAGCATCACGAAATACCCCATCTTGGAAAACATGACAGAGATGCCCCTTCACCTCACGAAGTGCACCAGTAGAGACTACGTGGGCCACGGTGTGCATCTTAATCCACTGGTGACCTATCCCTTGTGCTTGGTTTTCTAGTATCTAGTATGACAAGTAACCAGCAAGCTAACTTGGGAAGTAGGAGAACTGGAGTAAGTTAGGGAGAAAGTACATCAATGACCGGGACATACGACTTGGTGAGTGAAAGTTTGGTGTTATTTGAAGCACAAGATGGATTGGTTGATGCTTACTATTACGGAATGTGAAGAGGCATGGATATTTCATCCAATGAATCTATTTGGAGGTATTTAATGTATGTATAAATGATTTTATGAGCTAACCTTTGGAAACAAAGTTTTGGCAGGTTGATCTGGTGAAGGAAAATGTAGTTGTGGATTGAAGAAATGGATGTTTCATGAATTATAAATTTCTTAGACATGTTATAAAGGTTCTTAAATTTCCATTGAGTGGTCACATGACATAATTTGGTTCAGTATAAGTCATTTTGTGTCATTATGAAATTTCCAAGGTGCTCGGGTGCAAAAAGAAACAACTATTTTGAGAATTGTAAAGGGAACTGAGCCTAGTAAATAAAATAATTTAATTGATTGATATTAATTGTGACCATGTATGAATGTTTAATGATATTTTATTAATATTTAAGTTGTTTTTTGTCTTGAAAAAGTATGGTTCTAATGTTAGGGAAATTTTAAGATTGTGCCCATGGGGTTTTGAGCTATTTTTGGCACATAAAATGATAGTTTGAGCGAGGACGACCTACTTAGGTCATATGTAACTATTGTAATTAAAATTTATGAATGTTATAGAGATTTATGGGTCGAAATTATCATGAGGTACCGACCTCTTTTGGTTTGGAAGGAAGAAAAACATATTTAAGTGCTTGTTTGGTTCATTTTTGAACTAGTGCTCTTGGAGGGAAGAAGTATGACCTAGAGGAAGATATTTTATAGGTATGAGAGCATGATTTTAAGGTTGAGGAAGAGAATTAAAGGTTGAGGAATATTATAGATCATGTGTGCATGTTATTAGAGCTTTGAGAAGTGAAGAAAGTGCAAGATTATGAGAGATTAAAGACCTAGTATGTGATCTAGGGTTTGTGAGCTGAATTTGTGATCTCCATAAGTTGTGGCAGCAACATTATCAGAGATAAAACATATTTAGGTTGTCTAGTTGGTGCTTGGTCATATTTATGGGGGTTTATCCTCCTTGTGGAATTGGTGCTTTAGTAAATTAGGGGTTGGTGCTCTACTAAACTAGGGGTTGGTGCTCCTAGTGAAGTTGGTGCTTTACTAAATCACTTTGACTTGTGTAATATAAGAATATTTTTAGTGTCTTTTCTTTCCCATGAGGGTTTCACACTTATATCTTATGTTCATGTGTATGTTGTCTTGATTGTGCCTATGTGGTTGAATGTTTTATGTTGCTAATCACACATTGATGGATGTATAAATTTTAATGGTACATCTATGATAATTTGAAAATTGTTTTAAGGAATTTTAGGACTGATTCATCCCCCTCTAAGTCCCTTGTGCTTCCAACAATTGGTATCAGAGCGGGTCCTTGAGAAGTAAGTCTAGTAGCTTGGAAGAGATCCTGGAAGCACAATATGGCGAAGAAAATAAGGAAAGAGAATTAGGAATTGAAATCTATGGCTAATAAGGATGAAGACACCATAAAATACCTCAAGAGTAATTTGGATAATTCCATTTCAGATCTGATCACAAAGGAAGAGGAATGTGAAAGACCAAAGAACAATCTCTGTGAGGTGTGTGTGCATGGACAAGTTGAATTCAAAGAGGTGGTATTTAATCTACAAGTATATTTAGCATTCCATAGGATGGAGAACATTATATTGAAGAATGAAATCAAGGATTTTACAAGTGTTTTTAAGGATAATGAAGAAGAATGTGACAAGCTTAAAGAGGAGACTCGAAAACTAAATATCAAAGAAGTTGAGGAACCTACTCTTGCAGATCCAACAGTTGGTCCTAGTTCCAAAGGAAGTTAATATGATGGTGTTCATGAAAATAAGGTACATTCAAGGCCTAATCCTATTAGAAAACCAAATGCAATAAGGTATGTAAAGTTTCATGGTTATTGTTATGCTTGCAATGGTTATGGTCATAGAGCAAGGATTTTAGAAAGTTTTTCAGTTGTGTGTACCCTTGGAGAAATGGAAAATACCACAAGAGTGATCAATCAAGGAAAGTAAAGAGGATTATTTTTCCCAAGATGAAAGATGTATGGATGCCAAAATCAGTCATAGAAGGATCTGTTTCAGTCAAGATGAATGATCAAAAGGAATTCAAGGACATGTTAATCCCAAATAAGGATGTCAAGAGGACAAATCAAGAAAATGAAGTCAAGAAAGTTGATTCAAGAACTAACGTGAAGCATGCTTCTACACATGAGAAGCTAAGGAGATTAGTTATTTGGGATACTTCTAAAGTCATAAGGTATGTCAAATGATGCATCCATGAGTCTTTTAGTCACACATTTGTTAAATATGTCTGAGTATTTTTGTTATAAGGTCATGTACCTCTTTTTGAAAAAGTCTATTGTTGATATATGAAGTATGTTAGTGTTTATTAAGATCTGTCAAGTATATTTTGAGTTTGATAAGTTTGCATGCAAGTTGAATTCTATCTACAAGGGTAAAGTCTTATGCTTCACCAAAATGAAGCTATGAGTTGTAGGTGAACTCAATATGCACTATCTCAATGGTCAAAGTTTGAGTCTATTTATCTATTTTGAGATGTAAGGGTATGTTCATGTGTGGAGTCTATTTATGGATTGTTTGCTAGTCTGTTAGTAATCCATCATTTGAAGTGATCATATTGTAGTATCAAGGAAATCCTTTAATGTCATACGGTTGTAGAAATTTACAAATCTCTAGAGTGTGTCTATCTAAGTCTTTGATAGAGGTAGTCTATATTCAATGAGTTAGGAGTCCTATCTTATTAAAGAAGAAAAATTGTGTGTAAATTCATTAATGGAATCTACTGATGAAGATGAATTTCATGTCAATTATGTTCATGAAAATGTACTCAAACCAAAGTGTGAGCTAATTAGGGTATATTGCGTGCACTATGTTTATGGAGTTAATGATGCCATTTCCATCTATGCAAAGGTCTAAGAGTAGACACCAAAACTTGTCAGAGTTTCTATGTGAGTCAAATTTGTATGTTTGAAGGAGTTCTGGCCATATTCACCAACATTCAAGGTTCAAAGTTCATTTGAGTCACATAAAAGGTATTGAATGTATAGAATGCTTTCCTAAAGTGTGTTTATGAGATCTGTGAAGGATAAATGAGCATTTGTAATCGATAAAGACATAAAAAAGCATGTGTAGTCATTAAGGATAGTATAATCTATGCTCAAATCTTGTAATAAGGTGTTAGGGGTCTAGAGTGGCCTCAAGATGCTGCGAGTTGAAGATAAGCTTCTACAAGCTAAAATATTCAAGGTCAAAGGAAGATTTCAAAAGTTGATGTGAACTAAAATGACACTCTACAAGCATATTCTAAGTTAAATCTTCATCAAGGAATCAAATGTTACATCAAGTAAGTATGCTTCAGAGTTCAAAGTGCTAGTACAATTTTTCATGAAGCTACAGGGTTGACTTAGTTATTGGAGTCCCCTTTGAAGTAGTGTCTTCTAGGTGTTGAAGCAAAATCCATTACGTTCTTAGACAAGATTGTTAACTTAAATAAAGTTCCAACAGTATTAAATGCATTCAAAGTTATGTGAAGACCTCATAAGGTCCAGTGAATTGGAAAATATTGCCCTACGGGTTTGTAAAGGGTTGTGAAAGCCCTAGTTGAGGGTTTTAGGTAGAGTTTCATGATCGGGCCAAGAATGTCTCATGAGATGTGCAAGAAAGGATAAATGTAGAAGGGCATGTACAAGAATATGAAGTGTTTCAAAGTAAGTGTGATAATATGGGTATACTTGAATCAAGGAAAATATCATCGGTATGTCTTAGTCAGTTGAGTCAAAGGTCTCAGCTCATATGTCATAAGTCAACATGCATAAGGTGTGAAATGTAGTGTGTTGTTTGTTGTGTGTTGTTGATCACAAGTATCTCAAAGCATCTATGAGTTCATATGATTGGTAAACACACAATATATTAAGCTACATGTGATTTTTTCTTTCAAAAGGGCCTCTAAGATATGTCAAGTATGATAATCATGGTGACCAAACAAAGTGTTGAAGGACCGTAAAATACGTGTCTAATGTTTTGAAAAAGAGTAAAAGTATGTTTATGATGTGTGAATTTCAATGCTACTGTATTCATGGTCCAATGTATGGCCTTGTGGTCATGAAATTAGTCTTTACTCAGAAGGATGAGATTTGTATCAGTATGAAAAAGTGGTTAAAGATGTTATCCCACTCAAATAAAGGAAAAATTTGGAGTATTTTAGGAATTAACAATTAAAGGCGACTATAGTAGTTAGAAGATTGTAGACTAAAGTGATGATGCTATATAGGAGATCAAGTTGCAATCAGTGCAGAACGTGAGTTATGTGGACTGAATTTGAATACTTTTGGTATGGTGATAGCTAGCTATAGGCCTAAAAATATTTGATCATACATAAAAACAATGTATGAAAATTTTGGGTTTGTATATGAAGTATGAGTGAGTTATTCACGGTACGAAGACTATTATCTATAAAAACAATGATGGGCATTGTTAACAATGTTTGAACAAGTATATTGAAGTTGTTACATGACCATGAACTCTACAGGACTGTAGTGAGTTTAAGAATGCTCTAGAAGACATGATTAAGTGGTACATGCTAGTAATGTCAACATAGATATTGAAGAATGCTACATGTTTAACCTTGAAATCGGAGAGAATGTGAATTGGAACCATTAAAAATCAATGCGAGAGATAAATCATGAAGATCTACAGTTGTCTCGGTGGTCTAGTTGATTGTAAAGTATGTCTTGACAACACTATTCATGAATTTTGATAAGTATATATGGCAAGGTGAAGGGTTTGAAACCTGAAACCATAAAGTTAACTCCAAGAAATGAAAAATGTCTCTACCATGCAAGGATTTGTGTCATAGTTAAGAGGTAAGTCGGGTTCATGATCAAGAGTTGTTTGGAAAATCTCTGTGAAGATCTAATATCTATTTTACTCATGTTTTGAAGTTCCCAAACAAACTATAAGTTGATAAGGTGATAAAATACTTGAGACAAGGTATATCAAGTATCTATATAACATATGAAGGTGTCAAATCTAGTTGAAGGGTATTGAGCTATGAAGATTATGAAAACTGAAAATCTCATTCTTACCAAGTTGGTTGCTTAGACTGCAGTCTATACTAGGATAAGAAGGAGCTAAAGAGTATGTGTGCATCATATCAATGCAAAATAGAGTGATTAGGTTCTTCCACAAGGATCTACACGTGTCTCTATGCAAGATGAGGAAACCTTCATGAATAGTTTGAAGAACAAACTTGGCATTTGCATATTGAAAGCTGGAGTGATTAGATCATGTTCTATTCAGAGCATGATGAGAATATCCTAAGTTGATTTCATGGTTTCTTGTCTAAGTTTTAGTTAAAAGAATGAATAACATGATGTCTCTTAGTCAAAATGTCATGTGGAAGTTGAATTCAATATGGCTTGACCTTAAAAAGTTTAAATAAGGTCAAAATATCCTTACAATGCCATGGTAAAGGCGAGAAGTTCCATGACCGTGACTCATCATAAAAGCCTAAAAGTTACAAATGAAGGAATATTGGTCATCTTGCAAGTTCCTATACCTGAATAGTATGTTATCATTGAAAATTAATTCAAAACATAAATATATAGGTTGCGTAAGTTCTAAGTAAACATTGAAAGTCGCAGAGATGTTTGAGAAACAAGAGTGAGGAGAAGTTAGGTCTTCTAAAGCATTAAAATGCATTGAAGGGTTACAAGTTGTGAGTAACATTGAATGAATGCTAAGGTCTAAAGGATGTTTTAATGAGTCTTGGTGCTCCATGGGTCAAAAGGTAAATTCAAGGAGTCTTATTAGTTTGATATGATAATGTACAGTGCAACAATATGCTACAAGATGGATTGAGGTGCATAAATGCCTACTATGACAAGGGGAACATGGTTTCCTCTTCATTGAAGGTGGAAATGTTGTGCTTAATGCATTCAAGGTATGTTATGATGGATTTATTCTAATAACAAGTGAATTGAGCGTATGGAATGCATTGTTACATCAAATATGACTATCAAGAATTAAGAATGTGGATTAGGATTGTGCAAAAGTTGTGTTAGTGCAAATCGGCAAAGCACCCTCTGGATGTTTTCTCAGATTTCTAGTTTGATAATGGACATCTAGTGTGATTGCACAACATTGAATCTTTTCCCCAAGTGTGGGATTTGCAAAATGGGAAAAGAATCTCCAGATTAGAGGCTAGTTCCTCAACTCCTCTGATTAGATGTATGCTTGCAAACTATAGAGGTTTAATACTCTAAATTCCAAGGGGACAGAGGTAGAGGATGCAAAAGAAATAAAACTAATACTAACAAGGTGATACACCAAAGGAGTGGTGAACATTTACTTCTACAAATTGACACAGATTAAAGGAATGCAACAAACATCATGCACAAACTGCTAAAATGTAATGAAAGATCAGAAATGAAGCAAACAACACAAGAAGAGGATTGAAACTCATTCACAGAGCTTACACTGTCATTTCCATTCAAAAATACATGCATTACAATAGAAGAGAGGTAGAAAACATGTTGTAATCCTGAAAGAGGTTTGATATTCCACAAAATCACTTTCTAGGGTGAAGGAGGGAGTCTACAAAACATAAAAATGTCCAACCCTTACAAAATGAGCCAAATCTGGCTTTTAACAATGAAAATTCAAGCCCAGGAAGGAGAAAATGTGGGAAAGAAAAAGAATCATTCATCCACCAACCAGATCCATCAATACAACATGGGTACCCTTAAAAGTTCATTTCCCCAAGTTTTTGACCATGCTGGAGAAGAATGGAAGCCATGCTTCATTAAAAATGGTGGTTGAAATGTTGGTTCTACTCCTTTTCCGTGCCAGAGGATTTTTCCATTTTTCTCTCACAAAAATTCATCAAAACACAAAATTGAATATTCCATCATGTAGAGAATTTCACCATATTTCTAATCATATAAAGAACGTGAAAATCCAAGCTCTGGATCAAAATTTATGCCCCTATGAAGATTTAGGGAAAAAAAGGGTGAAAATCAAGTCGGCGGGCCGAAAACCCTAAAATTTCCTTCTTTTTTTTAAATTTGGGAAAATTTCCCTGAAAATTTCCACCCTCTACCCATCTGATGACACGTGGCATGTTTTGATTGGCTCGTGGGTCTCCTATGAACATTTTAGATCTTTTCGGTCTTTGGAAAATTTTTCAAAAAATCTCCGTCGGCTTGACGCTCCGAGGACATGTGGCATGTTGTGATTCATTGGTGGGCCCTTGCTCTCAAATTTTCCATCACTTCTGATCACTGCCCCAAATAGGACATGTGGTGCCTTGTCATTGGCTCAGGCTTTAACCCAAATATTTCATTGTCGCTTTTTTGCCCTTAAGATTTTTCGGCCACATGGACATGTGGCGGCTTTTCATTGGCGCGGGCCATCGGGGGTGGGATTTTATTGCTTTATTTTCCATAGTTTGGCGAAAAGGAAAATTTCCCTCTACACCTCTACCTCCCACCACTTTGAGGACACGTGGCAGGTTTTGATTGGCTCGTGGGCCTTCTCTCCAAAATTTTCCATTGCGCTAACTTTTGGAAATTTTTCTAACTCCTTCCTGTCGGTCCAAACTCCGCGGCCCCAAGGACACGTGGCCTCTTCCTATTGGCTGGTGGGCCTTCGGGCCAAAAAATTTATTTTTGTGCCTTGCCAATACTTGGAAAATTTTCAAAACCTCTGCCACTCCCTGCCATTCCACCACTGATGTGGTACATTCTGATTAGTCTATGGACCTCCCTAGGGAAAATTTCTCTCTCAAACTCCACCGAGCCATAACTTGCAAAATACAAGGAGTTAGAAGGAAAAATTTACCTTCGGAAATCTGATAAGATTCTCTATCTAATGAAACCATTTCCAAAAAATTTTGGGTGCCTGAAAAGTATAAAAATTCATTTGAGGCATAAGGAAGGAAGGAATGACAGGAAGTTAGCCAAAAATGAGCAAGGGGCTTATTTTGGATAACAAGTTGTTCAAAGTAATTTCATGCAAAATATCCAAGGTAACCTACTAAAATTTGTGCTTATCTACTAGAGTATGTTGGTAATTGCTCAAGGGAAGTGTAGTTTTGATGATTTAAAGCATGAATGACATGTTGCAGTGATTCAAAGATGGTACTAAAGACACAGAAAAGTTTGTTTAGGGCTCATAGTTATATTATGGTATAATGAGAAAGATAGTGCTTTGATATGCTAAAAATATTCCTAGGAAAGATGATGATAGCTTAATAATTAAGGTATGTCAGCTCTGTATGCTCATTTTGACATTGTTGGCATGTTCATGATGGTTATGGTTCGGTTAATGCATTCAACTAAAATGTTTCCATGAAGCCTAAAATAGGGTAGAGGAGAAAAAGTGCTCGTTTTGCATGCCTATAAGGCTAAGAATGATGTTTTTTTCTCCAAATGAGGTATGATTATGCTTCTCTCTTGTTCATTGATGATTATCAGATGTTAGAGTTATTTTTCTGTGGGGAACATGGTGTTTGCATGCTTGAAATGAGGCTAAAATTCAGATTTTGAGCAAAAATCAAGAGATGGAGCTTGTTTGATACCTTTGGTTGATGTTTCCAACCAAAGAATGAAGGTATGAAGCTGAAGAAGGTGAAGCAAGTAAGCTACGGTATGCATTTTTCATTAATGTAAAAAGGGGGAGAAGTTCAGGGTGTTTTCCATCAATGAAAAAGGGGAGATTGTTGGCATGTGGTCCTAATAGGTGTTGTCATTGATGAAAAACCACATTAATGACAAAGTGAATGTTTTATGATGATGTTATTAGTGCTAACATGGTGATTCAAATGTGTTTGAGCTGATACAGTGGGATTCAGTGAGGATTGCTTATTCAGCAAGCCTATACAAGTGCCTAGGAGGTGTAGCTTGGAAGTGTGAGCTTCTTAGATGCTTAGGAAGCATGTTGACATGATGGATAGCATGTTTTGAGGGTGCTTGGGCACTCACAATAGTGGCATAGTGTAAGTACAGGTGGTTCACTATGTTACATGTGCTCATTGGGAGTAGGTATAGTAGCTTGGAGGTGTGACAGTGTGGATTGGAGCTATATGAGCTCATGGAAGCATGTATTTAGGTGTATAATGTCATATGAGGTATGTTTGGGTCATTTTCAGAGGTTTCTTGTTTAGTTATTGCATTATTTCAGTTGACCCTAGCTTTTACAGTGAGAAACAAACATGCAAACATAGGTAAGTCTTAATGAATAGAGATATTGAGGTACGTATTTCAAATTATGATGATTGGAGATGTTATAGGGATGAGGAATAGTGCTTTTAGAAAAATTTAAGGTTCCCATGATGTGAATTTTGCAAGATATGACTAATTTTGTGAGACAGGGTGAAAATCAAGTCAAATTCCAACTCGAAGTTCAACTTCAGATGCTTGTTGTGAACAATGTGCTTTGCATGGGACCTTGTTCCTTTTCAAGGAATATTATATGGTGATTTTATAAGGTTTAAAAAAATTTAGGTCAGTTGATTGTCACATTTTTTTATGAACGAATGTTAAGAAGGTAAAGAGGTCTAAAACCCTAGTTAAACCCTAGCTAGGAGCAATTGGTAGAAAGTGAAGTGTTGTGACCCAGTTTTGATTTATTCATAAAAATTTATGATTTGATGTTGTATAGGACTCTATTATATTTCCATAAATGTATGGTTGAGGTCATGGTGATGATTGGGCCCCACCTAAAAATAGTAGTTTCTGAAGAAGAAGGTTATATGACAAGATGGTCCAAAGGAGTAGCATGCAAAATTTATGGTGCATGATTTATGGGAGTTTTTATTGATTTCCATGAAGGTTTCAGGACAATTTCAAGCAGGTACATGGTTTTTTGAGGTCCAAATAGATTGTGGTCAAATGGCGGTTTGGGATCTCAAATAGCAGTCTTCATTAAAATGGATATAAATTGAGCTACGGTGGAGTTTTGAAGTTTTTCAAGTTGTTATGGAAATAGGACTCAAATATATTTCCATTAATATATGTATTTACTTATGATAAGGTGACTTAAAATGGTTTCTAGGGAATTATTTGAGTAGGAATATTTTTGGTTGTTCAAGACAAGATGTGTTCTAGTGAAAGTTTGGTGTTATTTGAAGTATGAAATGGATTGGTTGATGATTTATATCACTTGGAATGTGAAGAGGGATGAATTTTTCATAAATTTGATCTATTTTTAGGTCTTGAATATATGTATAAATTATTTTATGAGCTAACCTTTGGAAACAATTTTTTTGGCAGGTTGATCTGGTGAAGGAAAATATAGCTATGGATTGAAGATATGTATGTTTCATGAATTATAACTTACTTATAAGTGTTATAAAGGTTATGAAATTTACATGGAGTTATCACTTGACATGTTTTGGTTCAGTAGAAGTCATTTGGTGTCATTATGAAGTTTCGAGGTTCTTTGAAGGGTGCCAAAAAAACAACTGTTTTGAGAATTGTAAAGGAAACTGGGCCTAGTAAATGAAATAATTTAATTGGTTGATATTGATTGCAACCATGTAATAATTTTTAATGATATATTATTCATATTTAATGGGTTTTGGGTCATGAAAAATTATGCTACTAATGTTAGGGTAATTTTAAGATTGTGCCCATGGGGTTTTGAGCCATTTTGGCACATGAAATGATGGTTGAGCTAGGACGACCTACTTGGGTCATATGTAACTTTTGTAATTAAAATTTATGAATTTAATAGAGACTTATGGGTTGAAATTATCATGAGGGACCGACCTCTTTTTGGTTTGGAAGGAAGAAAAGCATATTTAAGTGCTTGTTTGGTTCATTTTTGAACTAGTGCTCTTGGAGGGAAGAAGTGTGACCTAGAGGAAGATATTTTTCAGGTATGAGAGAATTATTTGAAGGCTGAGGAAGAGCATGAAAGGTTATGTAATATTATAGAGAATGTGTGCATGTGATTAGAGATTTGAGAAGTCAAGAAAGAGCAAGATTATGAGAGATTGAAGACCTAGTGTGTGAGCTGAATTTGTGATCTCCATCTGTTGTGGCAAAAAAAAAAAAAAGAGATAAAACATCTTCAGGTGGATGAGTTGGTTCTTGGTCATCTTTAGGGGGTTTTAACTTCCTTGTGGAGTTAGTGCTTCACTAAACTAGGGGTTGGTTCTCCTTGTAGGGGTTGTGCTTTATACTAAACTAGGGTTTGGTTGTCCTAGTGAAGTTGGTGCTTCACTAAATCGATTTTATTTGTGTAATATAAGTATATTTTCAATGGGTTTTCTTGTTTCCCACTTATATCTTATGTTCATGTGTATTCTCTCTTGATTTTCCCTATGTGGTTGAATGTTTTATGTTGTTAATCATACATTGATGGATGGATAAATGTTAATGGTGCACATATGATAATATGAAAATTATTTTATAGAATTATAGGACTCATTCACCCCTCCCTCTTAGTCCCTTGTGCTTCTAACACTACTAACCTAAATTTTATATTATCAATATTTCCATCAGCCTTATATTTGATTTTATAAATCCACCTAGAGCCAACAATATTACGTTTTTCTAGAGGAGGGACTAGACCCCAAATATTATTTTTAATTAAGGAAGAATATTCATATTTTATGGCTTTTACCCATCTTTGGTCGTGACATGAATCTTCAAAAGATTGAGGTTTTGTCTCAAACATAGTCATTAAGACATGATAGGTATGATGTGTATGACGGGCCACGAATGTGTCTCAATAACATGTGATCCTAAATCATCCATTCTACAAGGGTATTGAGGAAACAAGTAGGAAACACACATGAACCAACATACATTGGGTAGACTTAAAGGGGCTACAATGAGTGCTAGGGTCACATATACAGAGGGAAGTAATCCCTACACTAGTTCAACCTAGGGTTTCCAAGGCCCGTGGTCAAGATAGAGGAAGGAATTCTACTAAGATATCAATGGTTGGGCGAGGAGAGGTATGGATAAATAATAATGAAACAAACATGTTTATTATAACTGAAATGAAAGTAATGATAGCTAAGCGAGATGATAATGAATAAGAGTACTATACTAAATAACATCCAAACATATGTAATTCTAAGCTAACATAACACAATGATGGAAGGATATGAACTTATCTATGAAAAATTACAAAATATGGTTTTAGAACTCAAAATGTACCTATAAGATGGTCACTCATGAATTTATCTATCTAGAGAAGAAACACATCGAGATATAATCACTATTAGGTGGAGAGGGGAACTTTGTTCATGTCCTAGAATTAATATAGGTGACCTAATAGTGTAAGAAACTATCCAAGAAGAAGAGTATCCAATCCAATCTAAGAAAGATGAAAGATGAAAAAAATATAGGTGAAAAAATGTGAAGATGGTGCAAAATATTAGAGTATATGGTAGTTCGAATGATCCTAGCTTCCTTTCCCTTATGAATTTAAAATGTGTGGTGTGTATATATAGGACACCATCACCTGTGGGAAATGGCATCGCCAAGGAAAATATAACATTGAAACCATAGCCCAAGGGCAATGGCATCGACCAAAGGCACTAAAATGATGTAATGTGTCATGGAAAGTAAAAATACTGTGTCATAGATCATGGATATGGATAAATAAGGTGTAAAGTGGTGAGATGAAAGAAAGAAGTTATGAATGCAATGTGTGTGAGACTTAGGGGGATAAGGATAACTAGTGCAAGGACAACTAAGGCCAAGACCAAATACTGACACTCTCTCTAATCCATAATGGTTACATGAATAACCATTCCCCATTCCTGATAGGCTCCTTAATGAACCTTATCTATAAATAGATGCATCGGTGACCGTTATTTGCATAAGGAAATTTTTAGTAATAGGTATGAAAGATGAAAGTGAAAAATTAGGTGTATACATATGCCCCAACAATTGATTACCACATGTCGCAATAGCAAAACATGAGGTGGTCAATGGAAAAATAAAGTCCATAACACCAATATTGAAAGCAAGTACATAAATGAATGCTAAAAAGACTACCTAAAATAAAATAGACCCACCAATGCATACCTAATCATGTCGGAATCGATTACGCCATGTGTGAGCACAATGCTATAAGAACCCTTAAGAAGTAAAACTGAAAGGATATGCTCAAGGATCTTCAATAAAATAAGACATGAATCACCTAGCTAGGGGCCCATGGGATGGATATCATGTCATAGTTTTGAGATGTTACGAAGGTATGGTGTCATAGCCAAGTGACAGTAACAACAATAAAAAGTGTAAAAAACCATATGGTAGAACCTACAAAGAGAAACTATCATAAAACAAAAGGTGTAAATAAAGAAAAGAATATATGACTAGCTCAAAGGGAATATAAAAATGCTAAAAAGTGTGAAAGACCATGAGGTATATGCTATAAGTATAAGGTAAGAATATAAATCCTAGTAAGGCCATGAGCCTAAATGAGAATGTGCATAATACTATGGGGATCTAATTAGAAAGACCATGGTGTACAAAGTTAAAATGTCAATAATGTTGTAAGATAAGGTTGATGAATTAGTGAATTTGAGAATAAGGGATGAGAGATGGTAGTTGAGTACCTAAACTCCCATGTTACTTCATGCTTGAAATTTTTTGAGGAATTGAGCATTCATTTTTCCTTTGAAGATATTACCTTCATTGGTTTGAAGATGATATGTGTTAGGACCTATGATATCTTTGATGAGGTAGGGACCCCACCATTAATGAGTGTATTTTATTTCTTTTTCATGTGTATAATTAAGTTTGAGAATAAGGTCACCCTTGTCAAAAGTATGAACGAGTTTATTATTTTGTTTAGTGAGATTTTTTTTATGTTTTTGATTATGAGTGTATGTAATGTCACATCATTCTTATAATAAGTCGAGACCATGGAGGAACTCTTCACGGAGTTCCTCATTTGGAATGATCTTTGCAAAGGGAGATGCAGAGCAAAGGGACTTCCACCTCATGTGGAAGGACGCCTCAACTCCATAAGTAAGTGAAAATTAGGTTGCCCTAATTGCTTGTACACATAAAGCGGTTCATTTTTCCCATAATGTACAGCGATTGGGGCAATGAAGAAGCCAAATCTATGAATAAAATTCTCAACCCTAAGTGGGAGACATGGCCAAAGAATAAACCAAGGATTTTTTTTTTCATTGGATTGATTCTATGATAAATGAACCGAATCGTGGCATCAATTCTTAGACTAAGTCATAATAAGGTTTGAGGTTTTCACTATGACATTGATTTGCACCACTAACCTACTAATACAATAACTTAGAATCCCCCATGGCATGAATATATGAGACATTCTTAGCTAAGGAAGCTTGTATTCCTAAGATAAGATATTCATATTCTGCCATGTTATTGGTGATTTCAAACTCGAGTCGATAGGAAAGAGGAAAAGTCTTTCCAGGGATCGGTGAGTACACAACTTGCCTCAAATCCTTAGAGGCACTTTTCCTCATTGAAGTGTAGCATCCATGTATTTTCGTGGAGGTCAATGGTGGCATCCTCTTCAATGATTGTGGCCATTGGTTTGGTTTCACGTGGGAGAAACACTTCAACATTGACATCAAAGAACCGCACCTCAAGACTGGATATGAAGTTGTAGTAGTAGTATTTTGTGGAAAAAAATGTTTATGCCCTCAATGCAGAGGATGTTCTCATCGGTTAGTGCATCATGAATAGGCTGAGAAGAAGAGATGGGGGTAGCAACCAATTGGTTCATTATGAATTGGAATTTTACCACATTTTGTGTGTTGATGCAAAGGTCATATTAATAAGGAGGGCCATCAATTTCCAATGCAATCTATGGGGAGGATAGCATGTGAGAAGAAGTGCCACAAGGGATCCATATGGATAATGATGTAATTAGTTTGATACATCATGTAGTGACATAATTTCATAGCTACATAATAGATGGATAAATAATCTTGCTCGATAGATATGTATCATGTTTCATACTCTAGTAAGGCTCAACTAACATAATAGAGAATGTGATCCTTGCATTTTTTGTCTTCTTGTGCCAACATTTCCCCTACAGACATTGGAGTGGAAGGGGTATATAATAAAAAGGTCAATCGAAGGAGGATGTAATGTTGGTACGAGGATAAAGAGTTCTTCATATTTTCAAATTCTTACCGATATTATTTGGTCCATTCTAGCTTGGTATATTTTCGAAGGAATCTGTTAATGACATGAATTTGATAGGTAAAATCGGGAAAAATAATTGGATTTTCCCACATTTTATGATAAAGGTGCATATGTATACTATGGAAGATGTCCATGGCATGTTGAGAATGGATTTAATCTTTTATAGGTCGACATCGATACCATTCTTGGATATTAAAAATCCTAGCATTTTTCCTCATGTTACCTCGAATATAATTGTTTTTAGGATTGAGGTGGAACTTGTATTTACAAAGGAATCCTAAGGAAATGTATAAGTCATGAGATTGATCCTCAATGTGTTGATATTTGATGAGCATAACATCAACATAAACTTTGATGATTTTTGTATGTGGCCATGAAAGATGTGTGTTATGGTGTGTTTATATGTCGCGGTAACATTTTTGAGTCCAAAAGGCATTTTTACATAATAGTAGGTGTCCCATTTCATGGTAAAGAAAGCCTTGTGTTGATCTTCCGGATTGATCTATATTTGGTTAACCCTAAGAACCCATCCCTAAGAAATAAAATTTCATATCCTACCATGGCGTCAATGGAGGGTAAAGGAAATTTATCCTTAGGACAAGAGAAGTTAATGAAAATATGAATGACCAAGGTTGCATCATTTCAAACTAGGATGATATTGGACACCCATTCAAAATAGTCCACTGTACGAATGAATTTCATGTCTATGAGTTTGATGATTTATTTATGACATAAGTCATTGATCTTGTGAGGGAAATTCCTTATATTTTTTCGAATGGGAGCAAAGTGTCGAGATAAGTGATGATGTTATGGGAGACAATTTCAAGATCAATACCAGCCATATCATAATATCTCCATGCAAATATATCCTTATGTTTTTGTAATAATTCTATGTGATGCTCACACAAGTGAGGAAAGAAATTACCAAACATGACTACATGTGTGGGATCATCACCGAGTTGTATACTAATGTTTGATTTATCCAAAATAACATTGACATATTGGAAATGATATGGGGCACCAGGTAATTTGGCTACTTCATCATGGTTAGGATAGATATTAGCAACATAATCCTCAAAGCACATAGGTGTCTTGGAGAAGTTTCCCAATTGTCAAAGCCCATAGGTGTCTTGAGAAGTTTCATAACTTATGATGATGTCGAGGGAGTTTATCTTCTCAGGAATATAGGAGTTCTATAATAGCCTCATCATTTTATAGGGTAGGGAAAGGCCCATGGTATTCCACATACATTTTTAGGCATACATATCACCTCTTTGTCTTTATGCTACCTAGAGTTGGTTTGTTTACACTACCATCTAAGGTAACCTCTTTAGGTGAAGGATCAATAGTGGCCATCCTAAGAGCACTAGGAATGGTGTTGAGTATAGAGGCTGGCCTAGCAGATGGTGTGGGTGGCGGAGTTTTTACGGGAGTGCAACATAAAACATAGTTAGATATTTTCTCGATGACCCGAGGAGTATCGAGGAGTGGCAGATTAGTGGGAGGAACATAAGGAAATATTTATTCCTCATCATTGTTATCATGAGTATCATAGATAGCGGTTTGTAAGATGCATCAATGGTATTATATTCAAGTTGAGAAGACCGTATTTGGGCAAAAGGACGTTGGTAATGCAATACTTCTAATTTCCTAGACATAACTTGTGAAACAATGTAATCTTCATCGAAATTAATTCTATTTCCTTTAAGACCAGGCCCCTCCTCCTTAGTTGAAACATTGATCTTGATAAATATCTCGGTGACGAGTGATGGTGATTAGAAAAGAGCATGTGCAATTCCTATATCATTACATTATAAGTGATTGGAGACTAAGACATCACTTGTTAGCTCCTTCATATTAGTTGGTGGTGAAATTTATCATAAGGTACAAGAACGGAGAGGTAACCAATGCACAATATCATCCAGTAACCTATTTTTGTTGACTATATTTTGAATATCATTAGGTTTATCATCATCTAAATCTTATAATGTAATTTGGATTTTAGACGTAAGATATAAGAACTTTGGGTAGGGAATACTTTGGATCACGGGAGTAGTTAGCATTAGGAAAGGATCATTAGGGAATGATACTAGGATATCCCAAGGATTGGGATCAACATCATGCCTAAAGTGTTGGTTTTTATGGATGAATTTAATGCATTAGT
The DNA here is from genome assembly GCA_018340775.1 of Taxus wallichiana var. yunnanensis. Classification (NCBI taxonomy): domain Eukaryota; kingdom Viridiplantae; phylum Streptophyta; class Pinopsida; order Cupressales; family Taxaceae; genus Taxus; species Taxus wallichiana. Next base: position 256,525,395 of record CM031234.1, read on the forward strand.
ACCTAGATGATGTAACTACATGTATGTGATGTGTCCATGGTCAACCCAATAAGAGGTTGTAAGAGAGAGGATGATTTAAAACCATGAGCTTAGTGTGAGACTATTTTAGGCCCAATTATGATGGGTGACTAGATGCATCCTATGGGTTTGTTCTTAGTTGTTTCAAAGCCATAAAAAATTCAAGGGGGTAGGCTTGAGATCATCAATAGAGTAACTTAGGTTGATGAATGAGAAAGATGCTAAGTTAATTCCCGATCCTTCATCGACTAGGACCCTACACATTTTTGCATCCTGAATGATAACACTAATGAGTAGGGGTGGTTCATCCACACAAAATAGGAATTTTCAGTACTCATGTCATACTCTAAAAGCTCCAAGGCAAAGAAACCTAGATGTGAGTGTTGTAAGGATGATCATGTAGTCTCTATGTGATGAATTTCTAGATTTGGTGATGTGGTAGGGATTTTAGGGGCCACGCAAGAAGGATCCTCAAAGCTTTGAAAATATTGGAGGATAAACCTTCGATGTGAAGGTGAGGTACACATGAGTTCCATAAATAGTAATTTGCATGTGAGGGATTTTAGCTCATCCAGAAAGTTCCAACTAGGCTTGGAATAACTTCTATAGCAATGCTATCATGGTGGAACAAAGGAAGACATATCCAAATTAGATGATGGTTTATTTGAGGCTATCTTATCAAAAAAAGGTAGGATAAGATCTTTACTTGGTACTTCTTGTGATGCCACAAGTGGAGGATTGACTATAGGATTAAGCTCTGCCATTAGTGGGTCTCGGGAAGTATAAAAAAAGATAGACTATTAGAATATTTCTTCGGTTTGATAATGATGTATTTATGGGAAGGTTTACATATATAGTTTACCTTATCCACATTGATGTATTGAGAATCTAGGAGACTTTGATCGTATGAAGGCTCTATGGTGCCCATGACATTGTTTATGGGGTTTTTATGACATTTATTTTGTGATTAAGGTGTAGAACCATAAATATTGGTAAATTACCAAGAGGTGCACACACACAAGATCATTAAATAGAAGGAATCTCAAGGAAAATAACAAATGAATAGGATTTAAGTAAAACCAGGGAACACGCGGGAGGTAGAAAAAGGGTTTAAAGGACTTAGCCATATTTGGCATCATGGAGTCACTTGAGGAAAAATGTGAGGACCCGACTAGGCGTGATAAGTGGATAAGGTGCCATCCTAGAACCTTGGAGGCCAAGAAAAGGATATTCCACGTAGGGAATATTCCCATAGGCATCATTATAGTTAGTGGAAGGTTTTGTAAAGAGGATAAGCATTCACCAATGGAGGACCACATTGACACTTGGCACATGATCTATGCATGAAAGAAGTCATGACGGTGGACGCTGATCCTATTTAAAGAAGTGCTTGGGATAGAAAAAAAGGGAGAGAAGGGAGAAGGTAGTGTGAAGGTGCTAGAAGGTACAAGAGTGCTAAGAGAAGGGTAACAAGGTGTTGCAGAAATGTTAGGAAATGCTAAGGGTTTGGAGCTCATGATGCTAGGGTTTAGAGTTCTTAGTGCTAGAGGGTTGTAAGGGATATCATTAAGTATATGTATGGGTATTGGGGTCTATAACAAGGGTTATAATGGGGAAATCATAGTTAGGATCTCTAATCAGATGAGTTTGTAGGGGTTGGATCTCTGTCATTTGATGTATATGGTCTGAGATGACCATTTATGTAGTGTGGCTACTATAAACTCTTTTAAATCAATATACATGGATCTATTATGTACATCTTGTTTATGGGTGTAAACCCTCATATTATTTGGCTTGTCATGACTTAGATTTGGTTCCTTGTGCTTCATATAATGTTTATTTACCTTTTGTGATGCATTAATGTGTAGATTTGTTAGTTATATATTCTACCTTTTAAGTAGATACATGTACTTCTATTTTCTACAAATAATCCTCCATTAATGGAGGAACTCTCTTGAAAATATCACATAAAGAAGGGGCTCGGTGCTGTGCATGCCTCGGGTGAGCGCCCAACAAAGGTGGGTGATAGGCCGATGCGCTTGGGGTTAGAAAGAGGTATTGAGGGTAAAATAATGACTACATCTTGGTTCCATTTCTGGGACCTCTTTTGAAGCTATTGTGAGAGAAATGTGTAATGACGAAGCACTTGACCTTGGATAGTGTCAAAGCGTGGCTCAAAAACATGGAGGATGAGTTTTCTCAAAGATTTAACACTAGACCTGAGTTTGATGCACATAAATGGGTAGAGGATCACCTATATCATGAGTTATATGAGACCTTTTTCTGTTGTTTTCCCAGTAGAGTTGTATGAATGGCTATCAACATATGCATCAAGGTCAAGTTGGTACTATAGACCTTGTGTTTGGACCCAGGAGGAATATCAACGGTTGCATGATGTTGATCTGACATGGACCCATGTTGTTGATCATTGGTGGAGTAGAGTGCTGACTAGTTATACCTTGGAATACACTATTTATACGTATTCTTTCCGGAGATTGTTGAGTTTGAGTTATTGAGGGAGCCTAAAAGATCATTCTTGCATGTCTATTCCATTGGCTATCAAGATCTGGTCATTACTTTGAGTTTGGAATCCTTTCCCATGACTAGCTAAACTCCTGCTAGGTATAGGGTGTGGAAGCTAGCGTGGTAGAGGATGTGGACCTTACAATGGAAATGGAGAGAGAGGAGAGGTGGCTCAAGTATAATGAAGCTCGGGAGAGGGAGTTGGAAAGACAACATGAAGCTACAGGAGTGATGGATTTATGGAGGTAGACGTTGCGAGAAGGATTTGAGGTTTACGTGGAGGACGTGGAACTTGAGTAGTCTAAGCTACCCCATCTTAGAAAACATAAAAGAGAAACCCCTCGATTTCTAGAGAGAGCTCATCATATGAAGAAAGGAGGAGAGTAGTAGGCACACATCTTAACCCACATGGTGAACCAAACCCTTGTGCTTAGTTTTCTAGTTCCTAAGATATATTTTGATAATCTAGTTGGTATCAGTATCGGTAGTCGAGTGACACCTAGGAGGTATATTTTTCATTTGGTATATCTAGGGATACAAATTCATTTCCTATGTTTGGGGATATTTTGTCTAACACAACATTTAAATTTTTTTTGGGATCACAAGGTTTGAGTATTGCATCTGGGAGTGACACGGGAAACACATCTGGGTGTGGTTCGGTATCACATATTTTTAGCATGTAGTTTAGCAGCATGATGGGGTCATAGGGCATGAAGTGCATTAGGCCCCTTCCATATGAAAGGAGGAGGATTTGGAGGAGTTGGCATAATTAGATCTAGTGGGTCTGGTGGTGGAGGAAACACTGGAGGGAATCAAGGTCATGGATCTGGAAGACAAGGTCCAAAACACCATCAACAAGTGTTTTATGAGATGTCGCTCCACTTACTGATTACAAGGGCATTGAAGATGCCATGGAACATGTACACAAGTGTAAGTTACTATAGAATGTGAAGGGAATCATTGCCCCAGAGTAGAAGGAAAGTTAGTTTGTAACCATGTTGTAAGGATTTGCACATAAGCTGGTACATGAAGTATGAACCACACAAGAAATGGTAGATTACATTGTGCTACATAATTCCTTTTTGGAAGAGTTCCACATACCTAAGTTTGAATAGAAAAAACATTAGTGCATTGAAGGAGATTCAACAAGGAATGTAGAGAGTGTGTAGGAGTGTGATGCACATTTGAAGACTACTTTCCAAGTTATCTTATGACATTCACCCTTCGCAACATGCTTAGTGGTTCATCGGAGGACTAATCACACCATTCAGGAGGGCACTTTCATAGATTCACATGAGGCCTTAGAGGATGCCTTACACACTGAGGAAGTAGGAAGCATTGATACATGAGTTAGTTCATTCCTAGAAGCCCAAATTTCTACAATGAAAAAGTAGCTGGAGAAATTATCTGTGAAATCGGCTCATGAGACTCACAGTGGGTTATGGAGTATGGATTGTGAGGTAGAAGGGAATAAAAGGAATTTTTTCCTTGGAGATTGGTACACTCAATGACGGTAGACTATGAGATTTTCCATGAATATCATGATGCAAGTAGGTTTCTACTACTACAGTGTGTGATCCGTAAGAATGTGTCTTACTATTGAAAAATTTGTAGCTCTACTACTCATGACACCAAGGATTGTAGACTGATTGATCAAATACATGATGTCATTGATATTGGTGTGCACTCGAACAATGTTACAAACAAATCCAAGGATGATATTCTTCATTATGAAGGGAACACAAATGGAGGTTGAGGTAGAGACTTTGAGGAGGATTTAGAGGTTGTGGCAATCACGGGTGGAAGGAGTGAATTCCCTTATGGATCCTGCTATAACTATGGATCTACAGAACATTACAAGCGTGAGTGTCCCAATTTGTTACAGTGCTCTTGGTGTGGGAAAAAGAACAAGTATGAGGAATGCCTAGAATTGTTTGAACACATGAGCCGAAGAAATGGAAGGATAAGGGCATTGGGATGGTGAGCATAAAGTGTCTTTGATCAACAATGGAAGCCAAGGGTGGAATGTGAGTCGAGTTAGAACCTCTCTTGGTGATAACATGAGCCGAGGTTGTGCATGCAGGGGAGATACCAAAATAGAGACCATTGATTACAAGAGAATATGTGGTACATGGGAACTATCCAGGACCTTGCCCATCGAAGGAAGTCTATCAAGATACCATGGAAGTAATCAAAAGTCTTCAAGGGGAAATTCAATGTCTAAAAGAGAAATCCAGGAAGTTGGAGCAAAAGAAAAGTGCTGAGGTCCCTCAGGAAGATATAGATGATGTCAGAGAGGTGTGTAAGATGTTGCGCTAAGAGAATATCATCCCTCTATTAGGAGAATGGTTGAGAGATAAAGTACCAAGCACTGGAGGAGAGTGCGAGAGGCATGTTTTGCATGCTAATATACCTCCTCACAACCTTGAATATGATAAGGAGATTACCTTGAATGTAGTTGTTGATGGATGGATCCTAAGTAATATTCTAATTGAAAAGGGTGTGAAAGTTAATGTTCTCACCCTGGACGCATGGAATCAAATGGGAAGGCCCCTATTACAGCCATCTTCAAATGTGATGTATATGGCTAATAAGACAAAGGTAATGCCCATTGGTGTTTTAAAGGATGTTGCTATCACTATCCAAGGGGTGAAATTCACTATAAAATTTGAAGTCTTGGTGTTTGTTGAGGCAGACAAATTTCTAGTGTTACTTGGGCACCCCTGGTTCTATAAGAATAATCTTTGACGTACATTTAAATAAGGCATATATAAGTTTTGAGAACAAGGAGGAACATGTTATTATTCCTTTGATGGATGGGAAGTCAGCACCCTATATTGAGCCCTTGGGAGAAGAAGACCTAGATAGAATCTATGTGTACACTATCAGGGACCCTGAGGTTGTGCAACCAAAAAAATAAGGCATTATTCAATGGGAAGATGCTCAATCTATAAGTGATAAAAATAGTGTGGCATGTGAAAATTGGGTGCACGGGATGTATGAGTTATTCGGAAGGTAATTAAGAGGCTCTGTGATGAGAATAACAAATTTATGCTCGATCAGAGACACCTAGGTAGAAAATGGTTACCAAGTTACACTAGGGAGGCCAACCCACGATGTTTTCCTGCGAGTAATGGAGTGCCAATGGAGATGTAAGGTCAAAAGGAGAAGTATGATTAGATATAATTTTCTCAGAACACAACACATTGGTGGGAAACCCATCATGATAACCTTCTAGAGTGGTGCGAGGTGATAATCGTGTTCTATGTTAGGTTTCTCTGAAGCAATGCACCTATTTCTATACAATATTATTGTGGGAAGGAACCCATCATGTTTCATGTCCAGGCATGCGAGAAGGCCTGGATGGAAGGAGGGAAATCATTTCCTCCATATTTATGGGTGCATAAGCTTTACTCCACCTTACAAGGTTTGTGCACGTACATGGTACATTCACTCGGAGATGCTTATTAGATAAGAAACTGGAAAGAGTTGATGATTAATATCCTTCAAGATTTTGAGTACCAGTACTAAACCATTGGTGAATGAGGCGCTACAGGTTGTTAAGTGCCTAACTATGGGAGATAGTGCCATGGCAGAGGAAAAAGTACTGGAGTTGTTGGGTGAACTGGCTTAGAAGTGCGCTTCGATGAGGAAGAATAAGAGGAAGTACAACTTGAGCGCACATGCATGGAAAAAGAGAAAGGAAAGTTGGTCTATGTGATAGATGGTGAAGAAGTGGAAAACTTAGATGTTAACCATACTATTGGTACACATGAGGTTATGGATAGTGCTAATGAGAAAGTGCACACCTACCATGAACCCCTGAAAACCAAGAAGGTTAACATTGGTTCGGAGAGGCGGAACCTAAGGAATATTCTATTGAAGATTAAGACATGAAAGGGAGGTTTCAAAGATTATTGATCTATTACATGAATTTCAGGATTTGCTTCTACATGGGTACCATGAGATTAAAAGAGTTCACTACTCCTTGGGAGAAATGAAGCTTAAGTTAAAGGAAGGTGCACACCAATTCGGAAGAGACCTTATCGAATGAATCCAAATATGCACATCAAAGTCAAGGAGGAGATTGACAAGATGATCACATTAGGAATCATTGAGGCTATTGAGGAATTAGAGTGGATAAGTTTGATGGTCATCAACATTAAGAAGGATGTGAGGATAAGGATTTGCGTTTATTACAGGGATTTGAATACGGTGTGTGTCATTGATCCTTTTCAACCCCCTTCACCGAAGAGATCCTGGAAGGAGTAGCCGGGCACGAGATCTATTCTTTCATAGATGGATTCTTAGGATATCATCAGGTTAGAATTACAAAGGAGGACTAAGAAAAGACAACCTTTGCCACTGAATGGGGAATTTTTTCCTATATGGTCATGCCTTTTGGACTGAAGAACGCGCATGTTGTGTTTTTGTGTATTGTGGTTCATACGTATTAGGACTTCATCCATAAATTTCTACAAGTCTACCTGGATGACTGAACAATATATGGATTAGTGAGGGACCATTGTGACAATCTAAGGTTGATGTTTGAGAGATGCTAACAATTGAGTATATCTCTCAACATTAAGAAATGTGTTTTCGCTACTCCATTTAACACCTTATTGGGACATATCATATGTAAAGAAGGCTTATTGGTGGATCCTGCCAAAAGTTTTTTGTTATTGTGGGATTGGGGAGCCTACCAACAGAGCGTGGTGTGTGGATTCCTTGGGAATATGGGGTATTACTAGAAATTTATTAAGGGGTATGCCAAGATTTCCGTACCATTGGAGGAGTTGTTGAAGCACAAAATTACATTTCATTAGGAGAGGCGCAACAAATGACATTTGACACATTGAAGAATAGGCTTATCACCATGCCCATATTACGCTTTCCCTCTTAGGATAAGCCATTCCATGTACATGTTGATGCTTCAGGGATGGCGATTGGAGCAATCTTAGCACAACCTGGAGAGGGAATTGTTGACCATCCCTTGTGCTTTGCTAGTAGGAAGCTAACCCTAGCAGAACAAAATTATACTACCATGGAGCGCGAGGCATTATCGATGATCTACATGCTGCACAAATTCAAGCAGTATTTGCTAGTGATGCCTTTTATCTTTTACACGGACCACATGAAATTAAATTACTTGGTGAACAAGCCCGTATTGCAAGGGTGCATATGTAGGTGGGTCCTATTGTTCTAGGAGTTTGAGTTTACGGTTGTTGAAAAAGCTGGTTAATGGTAATTTGGGGCATTATCATTTATTAAGGATTCACTCGGGAGAGGACATGTAAGGCATTATGGATACAATGCCAAATGCATAGCTGTTCATATTGTAACCCACGCCCTCTAACTTGGAAGATATTGCTATGTTTCTCAAAACAAGTGTGTAGGCTTTGGAGGGAATGAAGACTTTGGAAAGGAAATAGTTAGCCATATGTACCATGTCCTATGTGTTAATTAGTGGATACTTATACAAGCTAGGCTGCAACAAGGTTTTGCATTGGTGTGTGCTTGAGCATGAGTGCCTTTGCATGGTGGAGTTGCGGTCACAGGGGGACACTATACGGGAATGCAACCTTGCATGCAAGATCCTTCTAGTAGGATTTTGGTGGGAAACGGTTTACAAAGATTGTATTGAGTATTGTAAGGCCTGTGACCACTTCTAGTGCCTTGGTAAACAAAGGAAAAGAGATGAAATTCCATTAAGACCGATTGTTAGCCAATAGCTATTCAAGAAATGGGTAATTGAATTTGTAGGCCCTATTCTCTAGCCACGTGAAGGAAAATTTTGCGCTATATCATTACATGCATAGATTAACTTACAATGTGGGTAGAAGAAATGCTTATAAGGGAATGCACAATGCCAACAATAACTAGGTTCTTATAGGAAAATATAATCAAGCAGGTATGAATGCTCATTGAGCTTAGCAATTGATAAGGGTACTCATTTCTTAAATGAGATGGTTAGAATTTTATTGGAAGAATTCATGGTGGCCCATCACAAGACTACCCCTTATCAAAAGCTAATGGGACTACTAAGGCATTTAACAAAATTTTTAATCACATGTTGACCAAGATTTGTGATGTGGGAAGAAAGGATTGGGATGATAAAGTTTCTATTGTGTTATGGTCATATCAAACTACTTATAAGAGACTGAACAAGGCCACACATTTTCAATTGGTTTTTGCACGGAAGCTATGTTACCTATTGAATTCATGTTACCATTGCTACGTATAGCGTGTGCAAGAGGGTTAGCTAATGAACAAGCACTTGAGGAGAGTATTGACAAGTTGATGCAGTTGGATGAGAGACATGCTATTTCTCGCTAGAGTCATAAAATAGAAAAAGATAGGTAGCAGACATGACATGATGATAGACACATAAATAACAAGTAGTTTGAGGTTGGGAAAATGGTTCTCTTGTGTGATTCCAAGTTTCGTGCCATCATGGGAAATTCAAAGTCCATTGGTTGGTCCCATACATTGTTTCCTATATACTTGATTTAGGAAATTTCCAATTACAATTGCTAGATGGAACATGGTTTCAATCCATTTCAATGGGAGTAGGCTAAAGCCCTACTATAAATAAGGAAATATTGCAAGTTATCCTAGGATTTGCTTTGTTATAATTTCCTTTCTTTTGTTTTTCCCTTTCTTGTTGTTTTGTTTTGTGCACATTTGTGTGATGGTAGCCATTTATTATTTCAAAAGTTTTCTTTGTGCAGAGGACCACACATCCATTTTTATGTAGGGTGGAGTTATGTGACAAGTGCTAGAAGCTATAATTGTTAATGACACATGTTGAAAAATAAAAACATGTGGATTGAAAGATTACACGTAGAAGAGGTGAACATGAGGGAATGATGGTGTCAAAAGGATTTATAGAAACCACATAAAATAATGAAAAGTGCATGAAAAACATGAGGTAGGTGATGGAAAGAACCAGAATTAGGACACTAAGGAAGAATGCCTTGAAGCTATAAGCATGTGCGTAAGGATGCGTGGTTAGTAAGGGGTTTTTTTGTACACGAAGGTTTCCAAAATTTTTCACGTAGGATTGAGCGTGGAGGAAAAGTATTGAAGGTTGGAATTGAAAAAAGTCACCTTTATTGTGAAAGTACATTGGTAGGTGGCATGGCATTTATTTTTGAGAGAAAAGAAAAAGTTATAAATAGAATATTGGGGGTGCGTTATTATTTACCTTGCATTTTAAGTTATCAAAGAGCTCTCGCGAACTAGGGCATCCTTGTGAAGAAGGTTTGAGAAAATTTGTGAAGATTTGTGTGCATAGCTAGTTTGATCAGCAAACTAGAGTGGAAAGGAGTACATGGGCGTAAGTGGATAAAGTTGTGTGGAAGGATCCCACGGGTGTGTTACAACTTTGTCTTGTGGAAAAAGGGTTTTCTAGGTTAGGGTTGCATAGCTAGGGCACGAGACTTAGAGGGATTTTCGTAGAGTGGAGATACTGAAGTTGAGAAGAGCCAGGACTAGGAGAGAGGAAGAAGTTTTAAGGACCTAATGAAGGAATGACACCAAGGAAAGTAGAAAACATTTCATTGAAGAAGGGCAAGGGAAAGGGAAAACAAGCCATTTCTACCAATTTCAATGAAGAATGGTACATGGAAATGCAAGTACCTAGACAATGTATTGCTTGGTAAGGAATGGGCATCTCATGTCAGAAATATGGCCGTAATGATTACAACCATTAAATGAGCACCACAGAAAATGATATGACACTAGAAATGGTTCACCCTAAAAAGAAGAGGACACCAGATGGAATTCCTATGTATGAAAATGAAGTGAAGGTTGAAATGGAGAATTTTGGGTTCTTACAACTCTATGAGTTTTGTTATTTCAGAAATCTTGAGAAACTATACCAACGGTTGATGTCGTGTGTGCATGAAGACCACTTCTATTTCGTAGGTTAGAGGATGCACATAACCCCCAACTGATTTCTAAGTTCATCGGCCTTATCTGCAAAGGAGAATCATTAGACGATGATTTGGGAGACAAAGAAGCCATTAAGAAGACCGTTGAAGCTTATGACTACAAGAAGGGTTCACACTACTTCGACATTTCTATAATCACCGACCCTATGATGAGGATGGTTGCGTGCTTGGTCACAAAGCTGAATGGGCAAGAGAGATGGACATAGATCAACAAGGCCGGTTGAATGTATGCCACAAGATCTCGGAGGGGACCATCTATAACCTCTCAAATTTTATTACAGAGGAGATTATAAACACCACATGCGATGGAGAGAAGTTCATGTTTACTAATGTCCTCCTCACCATTGTATTTTTGATATTAGAGTGCTCGATGGAACATATGAGTTTGTTTGGGAATACCTAGAGGAGAACCCCTCGCCCACCAAAAGTTTTAAAAATATACTTGTGAGACCATGATGACCGCTCATGAGGCATGTTAGGAAAAGTGGTATAAGCGGATGTGTGACGCATTCGAGGTTGAATGGAGAATACCCAAGAAATTACCTTCATTAGTAAAAGGAGAGGCTAAGTTCTCCGTATACCAAAATTTTTATATCAAAAAATTCACTTTGATAGATGGCACAAAGAGTCCTTCCCCTTCACAACGCAGTACTTCTAGGCCGGGGTCAATCAATTCAAAGAGGCAAAGAAACTCAAGTTTGATCTAAGTGTAGTAGATCAAGATTACCATGAGCTACGTAGGAAGTTAATATACCCCAAGAAGTATGCCTATGTGGAGAAGTATGTCTCCCATGACGTGCACATGTTGAAACCAATAACATTACTTGTTGTAGGGAGGATAGTAGCAAGGGTGTATTTGCACCTAAGGCCTAAGTATGAAAAAGGAAATTATGTTGAAGATGATGTCTCCATTCCTGAGGACCCCACCGTAAGGAAAAAGGTTGTGCCAAGGAAAAGAGAAAGAGGGAGGCTCTTGAGAAAAGGCACCGAGTGTGTAAACAGTACAGAAGTAGGGGCACAAGATTTGGGTGTGGGAATAAGTACTTATGTCTGTCGGAAGAGGTATCCCATTAGAAAAGAGTCACCACAGAAGGAAGTGTCACTCGAGAGAGAAGAAAAAGAGAAGTCCCCTGAATTGGAGTCACCAGTAAGGAAGAAACAAAGGGTGACAAAAGGGTTAGACTCAGGAGAAATAGAAAGCATGGAGGCCGAAAAAGGGTGATGAAGATAATGAAAATCACGGTGAGGCTCAGAATCATCCTGTATACGATGTACACAAAATAGATGAATAAGGAAATGAAGAGAGGGATGAGAATGAGGAAGGAACTCATGACAAAGGGGGAGTGAGGAAGTAAACATGAAAGATCAGAAGAACTCGACCCCGACCGAGGAGTAAATGGTTAACACTATAGAGAGGGAGGTTATAACATTCCCATTTTAAGACTTTAGAAACAAGGGATTTTTTTTTAATCATAATGTTCTCTGTTCTAAATAAAATATCATTTAGAACACACATTCCATGCCAATCAATCTCATAACAGATAACCATATGTAGCTATAATGACTCGGTATGTTACCGATCTCTCATTCCATGACTCGGTTACCAATCGATCTCTCATGTTGACTTAAAGTATAGAATACTTTATGTATACTACGTATACTTGGTTCTCCTACCCTATTCAGGTACTGAGTGATCTGTTTAAAGAACCTATCTGAATATTTGTTACCAATATTCATCTGACATCACGTTTCTTTAAACTAGGTGACATAGGACAACACAACCAGTAGCTTGCGATACTTTGGCCAAATATTTTCAACATACTATTCATGTTACTATTCCTAGATAACATATTCATCATTTCAGAATACGTCCTTCACCTCACTCTACTATTATCTAGAATGGTCTTTACTAACTACCGTTAGTCCACTTGCCCAAGGTTTGACCCTAGCTCAGAGTTAGAAACATAATTTGTTATAGGAAGATGCTCACGATGACTTAGGGTATATGGGCATACTCGACCGACCTAAGTTGACCGAATGTGCCAAGGTACCTTGAGTCATAGAAAGCTACTCCCTATTCTAAACATGCTACTAACTTGACCTAGAGAGAAAACTAAGTTCAAGTGTAGAGGTGTGTAGATCTAGATGAACAATACGGAAGGGTGTTGCCACATGTCAACTACAACACTTTTTCTTCGAGAAGACCTTCTCGAAGGTATAGTCATGCAATTGGTGTGTTCCAACATCCATTAGAGCTAATTCATCATGATTTACATACTCCCTTAGTGGTCATTAATTCATAATTAAATTGGATTAAGATTAGATCACAACAATCATGCCTAACCCTAATTCCAACATTCATTAAGTTCTATATCCATAATTAATCTGATTTGATATTGAGAAATTCATTAACTCATGTTTGCATTGAGGTTCATTAACGTGGCCTAACAAGTAGTTATCCCAAAAACAAGACAACAAACATCAATCGTTTAATTCTTAATGCAACCTAGCTGTCCAAATCAAGTGTGTCATCCACCTAGATTCAACTAGTGTTTACTTTTATAAACGAAGTACAAATATTAAAGATCAAACCACTATTCCCTTCATCCTTTTATTCTTTTGAGAGAGGAAGAGTCTTCCTCTACATGGTTAGATGTTAGGATTAACATAACCTTTAATTTCATATAGTTTAATTATATGCCCAATGCATATTTCATTATTAAACTTTAGTTGTGTAGATAAAGAACGACATCTTTTATAATTTAACAAGTTTCCTCATATTAAGGGGAATTGTACTATCCCCTTTATCTAACTTATTAATTGATAACAATAAAAGTACTCAAACAGATATAAAGTATCCGACAAGATATCACTACTATTTCCGTTATAAAGTACAAAATAATTCACACCACAAATTGGAGTCCAACTTAAAACCTTTCAATTCAAGATGATAAATATACATTTACAAGACTATGCATTTCATACATTCTACATGTCAATCGAATTTAGATCTTAAAATAACATCATTTTTATTTTCCAATACAACTCAAGAATAATTCAAAACTCTTTACATAAGATCTAGAATTAAGTAAGCCAATGCATCATAATTTTTTTTGCCTTCTTTTATCACTTACGATGTCCATCTGCAAAAATTTATAAAGCACGGGTCAGTTCAATGAACTAAGCATGATAAGCACTAAGCATTAAAATGAAGTGCATTCCACTAATTGTTCCATTAAAACAACTCTACTTTAATGAAAAAATTAATATATCATACAAATAAGCATAAGTAATATTAACCGAGAAAAAATACAATTAAAGATTCTGAATTCACTTTTAAGAAATGAGCATAATATGATCCACAACATCTGCATTACAACATATAGTTTAATTGATCCTCTCAATTACTTTTAAACAAACAAAAGGTCTTGTGATCCAATTGTTTCATAATTCTATCTGAATAGAAAGACAACATTTTTATCTACTATGTAGCAAAAGAAGTTATTTACAACATAGCTCATATTAGGATTTTTCATCCTACAACTTAAGCAAAGGAGAAGAATCAATACATACTTGTTGCCCATACACTAATCATCATCGAAAGACATAATCAAGTTTAGAACACACATAACGACTTGAGCCTTCAGGATAAAAATATAAGGATTCAACATTAAAGAGACAACATCTAACAAGAATCCCAAATCAATCCAAGAAGGGGAAGAGTATCAAAACAATATACCTGCAAGTCTTAACTAACTTCTTCATGTTAGAAGATATCATTTAAAGATCTGAAACCAAACATTCCAAAACTCAAGCAAGACTCACACATGGTTAATCTCTTCTTGTGTCCATCCAAGAAGGGTTCATAATAAGATAGAGTGCAAAAGAGAAAACCTTTCAATATCAAATCCAAATGAAGTATGACTCGGTCAAACAATGCAATCGGTCTAAGCATGTTATTATTTTCTTTTCAAAAGGTCAAATCAACTATTCTCTTTCCACATAATTATAAAAATGACTAGTACAAAGTAGACTAAAAATCCAAAGACAAATTTCCATCTCGAAGAGTGGTTTCACACTATTTCCTTCTAGACGGAAGGATGTAAAGCCGAACCCAAGAAGTCGAAAGCGGGCCTAAGAGAACAACCACCCTACAGCCAAGAAGAAAATCAGAATACATAGAAGTTAAATCAAGTGAACTTATCTTACAAAAGGATTTCAAATAGAAAAGGTACAATCAATAATTCACTTCATTTATACTATCAATGAATTCCCATTTCTATTTCAAACTTAGAATTTCTTTAACTAGTTCCCAAGAGAGAACACAAAACAAAACCCACAATTTAAAGAAAGCACACTTCTAGTTTCCCTTATAAACCTATACGACTGGTTTATATATTCCAGTTCATTAGACACAATTTCGAATTCAATTCTCAGAAAGGAGTACACAAAGTATAGTCCCAAAAAATAGTATACTATCCACAAGAGAACATATTCCTTTCTCTTTTCAAAGACCTAGAGATTCATTCGATGAATCCAACAAAGAATAGAAAACCCAAAATAGTATAAGATAAACAAGTTTCAATTAAACTCACAAACTTAAAAGAAACTGTATTCCCAACTTTAAGATATTACATGACTGCATATGAAAGAGACCTATAGTTTGTGGTCATCATGAAGACATATTAAAGAAACAACCCCAAACCAGAGGTGATAAATCCTATCAACAAGATTCAGAATGAGAGAGTATTCATCTCTTCTTTCCTTAAAAACCCAAAAGACAATTTAAGAGGATTTGAAAGTGAGTAAGAAAACCCAATATACGTTTGATTCAAGCAATGTCTCAACTTTACCTCCAATCATGAATGAAACAGAAAACACAAAAATACTCTCACAAATCCATCTAAAAAGATAGCGATAGATAAGGTATTCATTTCAAATATCAATCACAAAAAGGAGTATGCATGCTTTGCATTTCCATAAAACCTCAAAAACTATTAACGAATGTTCCAACAAACTCTATATCAAACCAAACCCACAACAAGATACGGTTCTAGCCCATTAAACCTTCAAACACAACAGCGGTCAAGCCTTCAACAAGACACATGATTTATCGTAGAGAAAAGGAGGAAGAATATCCTCCATACTTACATGCCCTTACCAATTCAAGAACACGATACAGTCTCCAAAAATATAAGTGCCACAACCATTCCAACTCAAGAAGCTACAAGGAGAAGATCTCAAAAGAGGTTACCAAATCAAACCAAACCAAAATTTATCTCTCAAGCCTTTTCGAGCAGACAGTCCATAAATGAGTTCTAATCATTTCAAATCCTTGAATACAAGTAAAACTCAAGCTCAGAATACAAGTACAGAACCAAACACAATTCCTCAAACACAAGTTCAAAACACACAAGTATTGAATATGAGTTTAGTGTTGAACACGAAGCTTTAAACACAAGTTCAGAACAACACAAAGCTCCAATACAAGCTTAGAACAAAACACAAAGCTCCAATAAAAGCTCATAACAAAACACAAGGCTCCAATAAAAGTTCAAAATGAAACACAAGGCAACGAATGCGATTCGAGAACAACAACCTCAAACAAAAATTTCACATGCATGTCACCACTGAACTTGCACAAAGGATCTAACATTAATTTTTAATGGATTTACATCCAAAACCACAAAGATTCATAAAACCATGAAAGTAAATAACCAAACAAATCATGCAAACATTTATCTCATTAGAACAAAATTGTTTTAATGAATCATTTATAAGAAAGCAAGAAATCCTAATGGATAGAGCCTATCATGCCTAATAGTGCTTTACGCTAATTCAAAGGAGACTTCTAGCCCGAGCTTCCAACTCTTTTTCTCCTCCACGAAAGATCAAAACCAAACATATTTTCCTCAAATGACTCATATACTTTCCTTCAATTGAAAATAGGCCGAGGAACCAAAAATAACCACAAAGTAAAATTCAAACTGCTAGTTCGAAGAACTAGATAGCTCTATGCAAAGAAAAAATCACGAGACATGTAAGACCAAACAACATCTCACAAATCCATCTCTTTTTTTTCCAAGATGGTTTGCTTGAAAAACCGAGGTCCATTGATGCCATTAATTACAAAATTCCCACATATCTCTCCATGTCACCACCTCCTAAAATTGGCGAAACCTATTTCGACTTCGCATGCATTTCCAACTTTAGTGAAGCCTCCACGTACGCCTCCACTAAATTTTACTAGCCTTTTCTAAAGCTGGTTGTACCTCCATTCATTCAACCCATTTAAATAAATTAAATACCATTGGAACCATCACCATAATTCCATGCGACCCCTTAGGTTCCCTTTTAATAGTTTAGAATAGATTTCCCAAAAATTAGGTTAGTCTAACAATAATTACCTTAGGTCTTAAAACATAGCCATAGGAAATTTCCACCTTAGGTTAGATCAAATTCACAACCATATAGTATTAGGAATTAGATTAATATAGCCTAGCATTACTTTAGTAATCTCTCCTTATTCATTTAGCATAAGAGCTTAGGTTAGGACGCCATCCCAACAAAATAGAATAAGAAGCTTAGGTTAGATTGAAACCCAAATAAGTAGACATAGCTAGGAAGTAGGTGCTTTTACCTAGTTTAGGATACCATTAGGATAATCCTTTAGTTTTTGGATTATGATTCCCTTCTTTGTCATGAAGAAAACTATATTTCATTTACGCCATTAATGTCTTGAAGAGATCAATCCTAAAGACGCAAGCACAAACATACAACTAAATGAAGGCACATTCATACAAGAACAAAGAATTTTTAACATACAAAGTTCAGTCCACTATGTCTCTCCACCTATGAATGTCAATTTTACCATTCAGTCTAGTAAGGATATTTAAAACATTCCTTGGATCACTGGAATTGATCCAAGGATGAGTCAGAAAAAGAGATAAGTTTGTAACTCCCAAAACCAGATTGCAACTTACCGACTAGAAGTGAAAGTTGATTCTTACAAGCCACATCATTTCAGTCCAATGAATCCAAGAGTAGAGATGATTTATCCATAACAAGCATGATTTTCAACAATCAAGGAAACACACCTCATTCAATAAAATCACATGCCAACGCTTGTAATGCAAAAGAGGAATATAAATGTTTGTCAAAGGTGTTACAGAGGTGACATGTATTGTGCAACAGTTGGTAAAGAATGAAGTAGAGTGAAGCACCGAAGAAGTTCTTAAGGAAACTAAGGAGAGAACAAGTGTAGGAAAGGAGTATGGGAGCATGGGTGGAGACCCTATCTTAGCAAAGTAAGCTTCCCAAATGACAGTGCACACATGTGGAAAGGGAAAATTAGCGGTGCAGAACACAATATGACTTATATTAATGATCCAAACAAGGTACTGTGTGCATGCTTCCAAAGTACAATGCCCACAAACCAACTCCTCACTTGGTCTTCTTTTGATGAAGAGGGTGTGTACTCAAGCATGAGGAAAATACTATCTTGGGATTTTGAGTCCCACATGAACCCGAGTTCGAGGTAAATTGTGATGCATTGATGAAGATACCAGATGCCAAGGGAGTAAACCCCCTTGTAAATTCCCAAAGCAACTATCAGATGAGCAAGTTTGCAACGCACTCAATAAAGTATCGAGAAGAGGTGGAAGTAAGAATATTTAGTAGAAATGATAGAATAAGGGTCTTGGAGGAAGAGCTTGAGAAAAAGAATGAGGATATCATTGAGCAGGATAAGGAGATAAAACATAAGGAATTGATCAGTGTGTAGTTAAGGCGTGAACTGAGGGATGAAAAGGTGAAGGTGTGTGAAGTCCACAAGAAGATAGAGGCCATTTCAAATGTCATTATCTTGAAACACCTAGACTTGGCCCCACCTGAGTAGAAATACGAGTCAACCATGCACTACTTGGAAGACTTGACCCGCATCCTCACCATGGAAAGGTGGCCACTCACATTAGAGTTGGTAGAAGAGGCGATGGCATGCCAGAAGGAGGAAGAAAATTTGAAGATTGGGGAGATAGTGACTCGGTACTCCGAGCTCCTTGCCGCAGTAAATATCACCATGCAGATGGCCAAAGTCGTGTATGACAACTGTTCCAATAGAGACATGGTAACAAGTATATTAGTTGCTACACATGAGGTAGATCTGAAATAATTTCATGAAAAGAATAAATGAAATAGGGAAAAGTGTGATAAGATCATGGCAAAGGTTGAGAAAATGTTGGAAGTAATCAAAATATTACGAGTTCGATTAAGAATAGGCTAAAGGAATTCTACCCCCAAGTCACTTGTAGGATGGATGTACTAGGCAATCTTAGTAAGTAGTTGGGAAACATTGTAGATATTCTGAAAGGTAAGAGTGATGAACTAAGTTTTGATGAAGTATGTGCATTAGTGGGTGACCTAATTCACTAGGCACAAGGAGAAGTAGATGCTTGGGAGAAGATTGAGGCATCCGTGAAGGAGTTCCCACTCCTCATGCAGCAGTAGCATATTCTTCCATTCTTTATTTAGATTATTTCAATTCCACTATTATTTATTCTTTAAATGAGAAAAATGTTTTAAGGATGAGAGAACATGCATAGTGTGGGGTGATGTTAGACCCTAAATATTAGCTAAGTACCAAGAGGTGCATACACAAGATTAGTAAATAGAAGGGTGCTCATGGAAAAGCATATAGGAAGATGGTTTAATAAGGGTTCAAGTGAAACCAGGGTATGTGTGGGAGGAAGAACAAGGATTTAAAGGACTTAGCCATATTTGGCATCATGAAGTCACTTGAGGAAAAATGTGAGGACCCGACTAGGCATGATAAGTGGATAAGGTGCCATCCCTAAACCTTGGAGGCCAAGAAAAGGATATTCCATGCAGGGAATATTCCTAGAGGCATCATTACAGTTAGTGGAAGGTTTTGTAAAGAGGATAAAAATTCACCAATGGAGGACCACATTGACACTTGACATGCAATCTACTCATGAGAGAAGTCATGGCGGTGGATGCTGATCTTATTTAAAGAAGTGCTTGGGATAGAAACAAAGGGAGAAAAGGGAGAAGGTAGTGCAAAGGCACTAGAAGGTACGATAGTGCTAAGAGGAGGGTAATGAGGTGTCGCAGAAATATTAGGAAATGCTAAGGGTTTAGAGCTCATGATGTTATGGTTTAGATTTATTGGTGCTAGAGGGTTGTAAGGGATATCATTAAGCATATGTATGGGTACTAGGGTTTGTAACAAGGGTTATAATGGGGAAAGTATAGTTAGGATATTTGATCAGATGAGTTTGTAGGGGTTTGATCTCTATCATTTGATGTATATGGTTTGAGATGACCCTTTTATGTAGTGCGGCTACTAGAAACTCTTTTAAATCAATATATATGGATCTATTCTGTAAATATTATTTATGGGTGTAAATCCTCATGTTATTTGGATTATCATGACTCAGATCTAGTTCTTTGTGCTTCATACAATGTTTATTTACCTTTTGTGATGCATTGATGTGTAGATCTATTAGTTATATCTTCTGCCTTTTAAGTAGATGCATGTACTTCTATTTCTGCAAATAATCCTCCATTAATTGTGGAACTCTCTTACAAATCTCACATAAAGGAGGGGCTCGGTGCACATGCACTCCTTGGGTGAGCATCCAACATAGGCTAGGTGATATTTCGGTGTACTTGGGGTTAGAAAGAGATATTGAGGGTAAAATAGTGACTACATAAGGATTGACATTTATCATAACACTCTTGTATGATGGCAGAGTAATGGAAAGAAGAAAAAGAAGGAAGTTGAGAGTTGCTTTCCCAAGGTCCTTAAAATCACTATGAGAATGTCCTTCGGTGGTATGCCACAAAAAATAGATCACCCCTAAAGTTAGGTAAGACCTATTTTGAAGGGGGAAATATTCATGGACTGGACCACATTTGGAAAAGTTTAGCATGAGATAAAGGAGCATAAAGGGAGGTGTAAGGTTATTCCCAATGTTCTACCATTCCTTTTTCTCTTGGAGGCTTTGAAGGGATGATTACATACATTGTGATTTTGAGCTTAGGCAATAAATTGGAAGTGCATCTGAATTTCACGCATGAGATGATCTTATATTTTTGCTTGCTTGAGGGATTCATCTAATGTGTTGGGAAAGAAAGACCTAACCTTATATTGGAGAGTAGGTGTAAGGGAGTTAAAGAAGAATTGGAATAGGATTTGGTTATAAGGATTGTGATTATCTTGTACATAAAGTGTTTTCCATTTCTTAACAAAGCCTTGGATGATTAAATCGGCCCCTTCCTTAAAGCTTATGAACCTTTATAAAGTGTTTTTAGGAAGGTCTTGTTGCTTTGAAACCTAGAGATGAGATTTTGACTAAGCTGTAATGCCTCATCCTATCACATCAGGTTGATAAACCATCTAAATACCGTCAATATGTAAAGATTTATTGTAGGTTTTTGCGTGAGTTAGCCACTCAAATCCTTGATGGGGCTTGTCATGAACCCGAGTTTGGGGAGGATTACCATGTCTTTTCAATCAAACCACGATCAACACATTTCTAGATAATGGTTTTTCAATTTCAAGTAAATGCACTTTTTATTTCTGTTAATCATGATTACGTAATTTATGAGTTGGAAGCACCTTGTGAGAACTTTATTTGGGTAATTGTATGTAAGTTAATCAACCACCTTCTTCACATTGTGGATGACATTTGTCATGATTTTTATTTTGATCTAGGTGTCACTCATGTCGTAATTGATGTAAATGTCATAATGCTAATAATAAATAAATAAATAAAAATAATAATAAATAGGATAAAATCAAAATATCAGGATGGAGATAATAAAATAAAAGAATTATTTGAAAATTATAAGTTAGATTTAAATATGAATATATATATATATATATATATATATATATATATATATATATATATATGCATATATATATATATATATATATATATGCACACACACACACATGTAAATGTGTGTGGTAGTGGAAGAAATTGGAGTTTTGGTTTGGTGATGTGAAACATGTAATCATGTATAAGTGAATGAGAGAGTTCGATCAAACTACACCCTTATAATAATAAAATAAAAAAATAAAATACGAGTGAAATAGAATGGATTAAAAATAATGATAATAAAATTAATAAAGGAATGTTTTGATTTTGGTTGGTGAGAAGGTAATGTCATGATGATGAAGGCATGCATTGTTACTTTTGGTATGGTATGGTCACTCACATGGTTTCACCTAATGTATTATGAAAGTTCAAAACCATTCAAATCTTTGACCGTAATCCTCCCATCATGTGCCGCACCAAATTTGGAGCTTTGAAATAGTGTTTGGACACCACCAAGATTAGAGAGGGATGTGATTTATGTGCACTATTGAAAATTCCAAAGAAATGTGATTTCATGGAGTGTTTTGGCTATTGGAGATGTGAGTGAGCCATTGAATAAACATTGAAAACTTTAAATAAAATGTGTAGTGCCTCCTTCAACTTGCCAACTCTACATAATGATGTGAGTATGAGATTTACAAAGTGGAAGGAATTGACATTGTGGATCCCAAAGTAAGGTGATGAATTTCTAGACAAAACACCTTATAGAAATGAGAGCTACATCCGATCCAGATAAGATATTTGGAACAAGTATAGTCCTCCATTAAGGCGTGGTGGAAATAAGATTCTCGGAATTTGTAGTTGCAAGAGTCACGATAGACATGTATGTAAAATGTGGATGTATAAAAAAGGCACATGAACTATTTGACAAAAAGATTTAAAGAGATGTGTGAGCCCAACCAAGGCATGTAGACTTATTGATAAAATTCTTGAGAGAAATATCATCTTTTGGGACAACAATGATTGATAGAAGTGTCCAAAATAGGTTGTTTAGACTTTAAATAAATCCAAACAATGCAGATTGGAAGGTGTTTAACTAAAGGGCCTTAGAAATACTTGATTAAAAATATGTTAGAGAGTGCATAGTATACTATTTTGGTAGCCATGAAAGGAGCTCAAGTTGTTATTTTGGTGGTGGGAAGACCATCCAAGAAGGAAATCTATTGAGTAGGGTAAAGACGTGTACCAAGTTGTGGAGTTTAAATCAATGCTCTGATTTGTTTGACGAAAACCCTATTCTATTACATGGTCTCATGGATAATGAATGTGAACCTCTTGAGACAAAGTGCACCGTGTTTGAGTACTTGTAAGCATGGTTTTATCACCGTTGACTTGCATAGTTTTTGGTATTAATAGTCTCCCTTTTCTATGAAATCGTAATTCTAGTAAAGCGAGGATGAGATTATAGTTTAATTAAATAAATCATTGTTAAAAATCACAAAAAGGGTCTTTTTCATACGCAACTTGATTGATTGTTTTGATAATCAACCATACACACAACCAAGACCTAATACATTGTAAAAAAAAGGTATTAAAACAAAATATTCATGTCCATTTGAATCGGTGAGATTGATTTGAGTCATACACCAAACTACCTTTTTTTACCTTGAAAAGTTAATAAAACATGATTTTTGGTGATTCGTAAAAACACATCTTTGTTGGAGTCCGACAACCAACACTTCACAAGGTCATGCACACCGGCACTTAACCTAGACATATTCCTAGGTACTCACATGAAGCACACACACAACCTCGAGTTCCTCATATGTTTCACTTATCAAGATGTGGTTAGCATAGTTAACCATTATAACATGCATGAAGATGATGACACAATACAATAATGAAAAAAAAATAAATAAGGAAATTAACCAAAGCACATATAATTAAAAAAACTTCACAATTATATTCCATAACATTCATACACACCTTTGGTTCATCATAAGAACAATCCTTTCTATTAAAAACTCACCGATTACATCCATGATTCGATTAAATCTATGTGCTCATACAAAGTAATTCCCAAAATACTACACACTTACTAAGAGTGTGACACCTATTTATATATGGTGGGAATTTCCTTCACCGCTTACATGTTTTCATTCTAACAATAGATGTCCTAATCATATGATGCATGCTTTTTACATTTTTATTTAATCTGTAGATTAGGATATAAATAGCTCAACCCCATCCATGATTTAATCCTATAATTAGATTCTTTCCTTGCATGTGATTCACCTCTTTCCTATCCTATTTCTAGACCTTTCTTATATGCTATGCCATCTATGATTTTTTCTATTTTTAATGTTATCTCGTAAATCAGCTAAGTCCTAAACCCATGTGTACATGTGCACACCTTAGCACATTGACTTGTCTTCATTTCCTATTCTTGCACGTGTGATTTTTCCCGTTCCTTCATAAGTCACTTGTTACTTACAGACACCCTCCTACACACGCTCTTCAAATTTTATGCATGGCTAATAGTTAGCCATTTCTACTACTCAACATTACCACACACTAGGAGTATTTTCCACCATCATAAAGATCATGAATGAAAGAGTAGCTCTCTCCAAAGACCGTCTAAAAGAATCCATGAATCCATGAAGAATAAAGAATATAAGGGAAATTAACCTAATAAATCAAAGAATGAATAATTTATCATCCCCACACACCTAAAATTAAGCCTTAGGTGGTAGGAGAAGCTTTGGAAACTCTATGTGTATTGTATTTTCCAACTACTTCTAACCTTTAATATATTTGGCGACCTTTTTGGAACCATCTCTAAAATATCTTCTACTTGCTCAAAATTTAACTCATGTACCTTCTCCTTTAACTTCTTTATCACCACATCTAGGTTTACGGTCATACCTTCTAAAGTATCCAATTTGCACATTACTTTAGGGTGGATCTTCTTGAGCCTCTCCTCAAGTGTGTCCTTCATGGATTTTATCATCTCTCTATTTTCCATGACCTCAGTCATAACCCTCTCACACTCAAACTTATTGGTATTCATTATGGCTTAAATATTTTTCAACTCTACCTCTTTGTCTCTGCAGTTGTTCACTCTAAGTATAGGAGAGAAATTTTGGCTGTTATAAAAATTTCTCTACCTTCCACGTGGCCTCCTTCACTTCTGCGACTAATGCTTCATACTATGCAATCTTCTTTTCATCCTTTTATTTATTCTTCCTCTTTTCCTTGGAAAATTCTTGATTATCAGCCCTCACCCAATTTTCACCTTGATTAACAACATTAAAACTAGATCTTCTAGATATTATAGTTCATTAGTATAATCTAGTTAAGCTTGGTCAACCAAGTCCAAGAAAACACACATAATACTAGAAAATATATCTTCCATTTTGTTGTATGCGTCAACCGTTCTCTTATTTTGTTACTTCAAATCCTCTCGCAAGATTTTGAATTATCTTATTTTTCCTTTCTGTGTCCTCCTACATGTTTCGATTATGGCCCCTTTGTCCATATTCCTCCTCCCAACATCAGAAACCATCTTGTTAAGCACGTTGTAGGTTTGTTCATCGAAATCTTGGTGGAGTTAATAACAAAAAATACCCTACCTAGCTCCTTCCTCAACATCATGTTTAAATACAAATCCTTACTCACCTCAAATTATAGATCTTCCATATACATCCACATACTCCAAGAGACCAAGCATATTCCTAGTGCTAGCAAGTGCCTTGTCCTTGTTTAACATTTCCCAAAGAATAGGTCCTATGGTGGTACTAAAAATTGAAACTTGGACCTTTGCACTTTCAATGGATCATCAATGTAATACATTAGGAGCGTATCTAAGATCTACCATCACTTCCTCCTTTCATTGCATGGATTCTTTGGGTTTTGTTAGGTAATATTAATGTTTTCTTGGCTTGCTTCTTCCCTATCACCTTGGTCCTCCCCATTTAATTTTTCTTCTCTATTGCCCTCTTCTTCCTCATGTTCCTCTTCTACGTGTTGCATGTATCTTCTCCATGCTCTCCTAGCATAGGTTCTTCCTTGTATTCTTCCTCTTTATCCTATTCCTTATCCACGCATGACTCCTTCTACACCGTCTGCTCCATGTATTCTTCCTCTTGTAATGGATCCTCTTTAAGCAATGTCTCTTCTTCCCGCACCCTCCTGTTCTCTAAGACTTCCTCTTCATCCTTGACATGTTACACTACTTTGGAGGCTTATTATTTATCGGATATGCTTAGGTGTCGTTACTAATGGAGAATTCTGTTGGGTGTGTGAGGAACTTGCATCCATATGTTCTTTCCTATGCTACATTTGCATATTTTTATTCTTCTTTGATTAAGAGAATTCTCTTCATATTCATCTTCTCCTTCTTCATCCTATGGGGAAGTCTCTTCGTGCCTCTTCTTAGGAACTCCTATTGTCTATTTTTTCCTTGGGAGTTTTGGTAGCTTAAGGTTTGGACATTGATATAATTTCATACTTTGACCTTCACTGAGATAGATGTATACCCTATAAGCATGATTACCCACTATTACAGTCATGGGGCTCAAATCCATATTATCTATCTCCACGGTCTCTATATATGTTGTCTTTGATGGATACACATATGTTTGGCGCAGAGTGTGGTAGTCAAAACTAATTTTTCTACATTAAATGTCAACTTTCGCACATATTTTATGCTATTCATGGTGGCCTTAAGTAATTTTCTGTGAATGAAAATGGTAGTTTGCACCATGGCACCATCTCCTCACTACTTAGCATAAATCAACCAAGGAAGAAGTACTATAATACCGCTAACTCTTCTTGTCCATCCAAGAGTGTTGAAATATCTCTTGAAATGTGTCATTCATTTGCAAATGTGTCACACAACCTTCTATACCATTTTCCATGTGCATCTTATAAGGATTTGAGATCATGCCATCATGTGTGTATATTAAGAAAATCACTATGTTGGAGACTTATTTAAAATTGGATAGACCCAAATCTTATTTGTCAAACCATCAGTACCACGATCTCCCAAAATACAATCGAAGGAGGATATCACCAAAAATGATCTTCTCTCCTTTACTTAGTTATTTGCCTCCTTTATGAAGCCTTCAACTATGAACAAGGTAATATTATATTGTGTCTTCTGTGCCATCTTATGTGCGACATCTAATTTTTTTGATTTACCTCTGTCAAGTGCTTAAAGGCTACCAAATTGTAAATTATTAGGCACGACCAATCTAGAATGTGTGAGTCCCCCTTTGGTAATTGAACTTGGTTACTATGGATTCAACTGTATTGTCATCATCTAAATCTAGTGCAATCTCATCTCCACTATCACACAACCTAGTAGCCTTTCCAATCAATTGCATAGTCAAGCACATTCTCCTTCCTACAAAGTATAAATAATCCTCGTGCACTCTTTACATGAGCCAATAGTTTAAACACATAGGATTTACAAATAATGACAACTCATACAACTATAATACTCTAACGCTATCCAAATCCTTCTAGACCTTGTCATAATTCATTTGATTCCCTCACTTTTTAAGGAAGTAGAAGAGATTTAGTTTCTTGTCTTGATGGCCCTTGTAGAAAAGAAGGAACTTTAGAAGAATGAGGCATGGCATATTCATGATGGAATGGAGGAATAGAAGATGAAGTAGTGATTTTCACTACAAGGGTAATAAGCTGGAAGGTTAGTACCATGGGGCTTAAATTGTAATCTGTATGATTGGAAACACAGAAAGAGGGTTAATAGATGGTAATGTTGGGTCCTCCCATCAACATAATTGACTAACATTATAATCATGAGCACCCCTATTCTTGATCCATTCTCCAACTTGAGTCATTGTCTTGATTATGAATTGAAGCTTTTGTTGAGGATTAAACTCACATGGTATAGGGCTAGTCTAGGGGTATGGAATGCTGAAGCCAATATGGGCTGCCTTTGTCATTTCATTGATCCTTATTTGCACCATGTTATACTCCAAATCTTGAAACTTCTTCTACAAGTGGTATTCTTGGTGATTCTAGAATTTGCATGCCATTGTTCTTCAATAGCCCCAATTTTGTGGGTGACCAAAATGGTCTCTCATGTGGACATGCATGTTCAAATAGATATTCATCATGAAATTGGTCTGGAGGTGGATTATAATAGCCTGAAGATGGAAAGAACTATCACTTTGCCATAAGTGGGAATCCCACTGTGAAAATGAAGCCATGATTGCACCTCTTCATGAATGGAAATAATGGAAAGATGTTGAAGAAAACTAGAAGGAAATGGACAAAACTGAAAGTATGTAATACATGAGTGGGTTACATTGACCAATGGAGTAAATCGAGTTATGCTTGGATATATCTCTTAAAGCTGAAATTTTTCTAAGAGTACAACTTAATGGAATGAAGTGATGTTGCAACGAATGATGTTGAGATGCCTTGTATCCTTTTCCTTGGACGAGATAATGATAGTTCAATATTTTGATAATTTTCTTGCTTTGAAGAATCTCTTGTTTAAATTATTCACATAAGTTAATGCATTGAGATTTGAAATATAGAGATATAGAGTCACCACCTATTTTGATGAAGAGAATTACCAACTCGGATCCTAGGGCATGCCAAAAATTGTTGTCACCAAATCACTGCACCCTCCAAATGGAAAAAATGTGAACAAGACGTTCGATGTGATTAGGAAACATGGGATCACCTCTCAAGCTATGGGACTTGGGCTTGAGGTGAACCTCCAGAGAAGGCCAACTTCCTCTTCCTAAACTAAGTGTTGTACTACTCCTAGTGTAATCAAATGATTATCTAGACCTATGCTAATATTTTCATGGGTTTTAGGGAAAGATATTTGCAAGAAATGAAACTATACTAGGGATGGTGATGCACCAAATAAAGGGTGTTTCCAGACTTAGGAAGGGTTGATTTGAAGATGGTGTGTGCACCACAAGTCAACTTTACCTACTGCAACTTAGAGAGGGTAAAAATACCACAAAATAGGAAATATGTGTTCCCTTTGTTAAACTTGATCAAAAAAACAATCTATCAGTCTTTTGGTGAAGAAGGATGAAATTGAGAAGGAAAAAAAAACCACAACTCAAGCGCATGCGAGTAATCCACCACTTGATAAGCAAGGAACTCCAAGAACCCGCAATAAAAACTTAAAATTGCAGAGTGTACCGCAAGCATTAGAAATGAAAAAGACATATAAAAGGATGAAAGGACCAAGATTAGTCACAAAACACACACTTTTATTACTTCAACAACATGCACAATGCATCATACATTCAGAAGAGGCAATAGTTTCCATTATATTCTTGAAAGGAGGATTGAAAGTTCCCTCAACATACAAGAACAACTTGTAAAAGAAGGAGGTTTCTTGAAAAATATACACTTGTCTTAGAATTCTAACTTGTCCAACCTATTGGAATGAGCTTCCAACTTACATTTATAGAAGAAGTTGTGAGAGAGAAGAGAAGAAGTCATAAATTCCCTTCCTAAATTGAAGGTACATGATGGTTCATTTATTACAAAGTTGGTTGAACACCGAGAAGCTTTCATCATGTGTCATTAATTGCATGTTGACCTAATCATCTCAATTAATTAAAAGAATATTTAAATTAAATATTTTAATAATAATAATAAATATTATTATTTAAAATATTTAAATAAAAATAATAATTTAATGAAAATTATGGTGGGCCCCCTTGAGGATTGGTTTGCACCAAGGGGATTTATGAGAAATGGTCGAGAAAAGACCAACTCGGTGGTTGGCTCACCAAGCTAACTCACGGAGTTGGTTTCGAGCTCCTCTACCTTCATCACAACCGAGCCTCCATTCTTCATCGAGCTTCAAAATGAGCTCCATCTATGAGTACATTATATTGGCCAGCTCATGGTGAATATGTCGAGCTCCACATGATCGTGACCCATCTTTCAATGACTCTGTGCATAAAAAATGCCAAGCTCCTAATAATCGCCCTTCCTTGTTTTCCGAGATCCATTCTCTCGACTCGGTGAGATTGCATGTTATTCCCATGGCAAATTATATCATTTCCACTCCACTAAGAACTCCTTACTACTTGGCGATGAGTTCGTCACCCAGCACAAACTATGTTTCTCCCTCGAGCCAAGTTGCGCTTATGGGCCGAGTCGAATCTTTTCTTCATTGAGCTCCTCTTCAAATTAAGATCGACTCGAGTTTAACACCATCAATACGACCATCCTCACAAACTCACTCCAAGCTCTTGTGACTTTCATGGATGAACTCATTTGCTTTATCTCCTTTACATCATATTGAGCTACTAACCCAATACCGATTTAGCTCGGGTAACTCACTTTCTAGCTATCATGACTTGGTATCTTGAGCTCTTCCATGAGATCATTACCTTCAAGATCACCGAAGGCCAATCTCCCTTCTCTCCAGATTCCCTCGCATCAAACTCGAGCCATCAACATTGTGTTATCTCATTTTTGAGTTTACGCCAAAATAAGATAACCCTAAGAAATTTTTGAGCTAGTTTTCTAAGAATGCCCTTTCAGAGAGATAATCGGGTTTTCAAGTTTCAATAGCAAGACAACATGTGTTTTAGATGCTTCATGTTGTGTGTTCCCCAAAACCCGAAACCCGCATCAAGTAAGTCTTTCGGGTTTGCGGGTCTTCCGAGCATCGGAACATGCCTTCATCACAACATGCTTAATGTCGCATGTCTTCCGATCCCCGAAGCCTGATTTACTCCTTTGTATCAGGTTTGCGGGTCTTTCGAGCATCAGAACATGCTTTTTTCAAAACATGATTCATGTCACATGTCTTCCGATCCCTGAAGCCTAATTTACTCCTTTGTATCAGGTTTCCGGAACCATCAAGCATCATGCTTCATGTCGCTTGTTTCCCGCAACCCGAAACCCAAATTAATATGAAATCCTTTGTGTTGGGTTTCCGGATATCCCAAGCATGCTGACATGGCATTAATGCCAAGTTGTTGGGTAGTTGACATGTGTCAACTGAAGTGTATTAAATGTGAAATTTCTTATAAATATTCAGATTTCCACGTCATTTTTACTAGACATACTTTTTACCTCGTGGATTTTCATGCATGCATCTTCGACCTAGAAACCCGATTCGCCTCTGTGCCTGATTGCATTGCTTGTTTTTGATCATTTTCATTCTGATTAAAGGTATTTTCCTTTATTATTTGTTTGTGGAATAAGTGTGTAAAGGATTCTTCTGAGTTTCTATCTTTTTCTTGTTGGGGTTATTTGGGTTTTATCTTTTCCATTTTAGGATTGTTTCCTATCAGGTTTGTGTTTTAGGGTTCCCCCTTTGGAATGCTCACTTTGTTTTATTCCCTAGAATGTCATTGTAATTAAAAATATATTTGGGATATCAACAGTGAAGAAGAACTTGCATGTTTCAACCTAACAATTACCCGATTCCCTCTTTTCGGGTTTCGCAGGGTGCTTTGCAGTGTTCAAAACCCATAGTGTATTGGAAAGTTAAGGTGTCAGACATTTCAAACATTCGGCATCCTCCCAGTGTGTCAGACATTTCAAACATTCCAGCATCCTCCCAGTGTGTCGGGTTTTTCCATCTTTCCGACATCTCCAGTGTGTCGGGTTTTCCAAAGTGTTCAACACCTTCTGATCTCCGACATTCTCCTCCTCTAAAATTCCTCATGTCGGACCCTGGTTCATCACAAGATAAGACTAAAAAATCAGGAAGGATGAAGTAAAAATTTAGGAAGGTGGAGTCTCCCTCCTACATTGATTGTAATTACGACATCCGGGATACAGAGCTCAGAAACATAGATATGGAGGATTTTTGGAATAGGGTCAAGAACTCCTAGACTCCATGGAAGAAATCAATAGTTGGCAGTGGTCTACTTCTTGCAGCAGGTTTCCCTATGTCCACTCAGTGCCCGAGTTCATCTTCACCTGTGCTTCAAACTATGACTTTGCTTCTCGTTCTATGAAAAATCAGGTGGGAGAAGTTGTAATCAAGTTGGACGGAGGTTACTTCGATGACCTTCTCAAGCTACCTAATTTTGAGGAATATGGAGATGTGGATCTCAAGTCAGCCCAAAAATATTGGGACAATGATTAGGAGGATTGCATCAAGCACGTGAATAAGAAGTTCCTAATCAAAGCCAAACCAGCTATTTCTAGGTTCCCAAGACTTGTTCCTAGAAGTGATTTCATTCAGGAAATCAATGATATCATTACTCTGTTGAGTCGGGTTTTTGGTTTCCCTGAATCAAATGTTTTCCAAGGATGGATGTACCAATTCATGATCATTATTAAGAAGAATCAATAGGGAATTGATTGGGGTACTCTTATCAGTAACGAGATAGATTCTCAAATGACAACAATCCTATCTACGGGAAGTTTTATATGTCCTCGTATGTCACCTATGCAGCGGCCGGCATGAGGAACTATCCTGGATTGGACACCAAGGGGAACAAGGCAGTAGAGCATGTTTATCGGTATTTTCCTCAGCTAACAAGAAAAGGGTCTGAAGACCAATTCAGAAGGGTAAATGATGCCTTCTTTTACGAGAACATCTGCAGGTTAAACCCCGAACTAAGGAAAACGAGAGTCTCTGATGAGGCATGGGCTGAAGTTTCAAAATGGGGTTGTGTCTTCTTGCAATTTAAGAAGTTCACATATCTTTGAGTAGTCATGTACCCAAGGGATCCTTTCCGTTTTCCCAGATATCTAGGGGACAAACTAATCTTGATGGAGTTGGTCAGGCAATTGTTGGATTTTCACAAATTCCAACAGAGTAAACACAAGGCCGTTGTATCTTTCCCAATTTCTATTGGAAGGTATACTTGTTCAATGGTGGTGAAAGCCAAGAATGTTGTACATGAGCTTCAAGATAAGTTGAAGAAGCACATGAAGCCCCGAGATGGGTTTGATTTTCGAGGAGTCCTTAAGGCATATGGAACTCTGCACCCGCACGTGCCAAGCATAGAAGACATCTGGATTGATTTATGTGATGAGGTTGCTATCCGAAGAAAAGATCATAGCAGGTTGACACTTGCAGAAATTTAGACACTTGAGCTCGCTGACATACCAGAAGGTACTGGCGATAATGAAAGTGTTCTGGATCCTTCCTATGATGGATTGAATGAAGATCAATATGTTTTCCCACCTATTGATTGGTCTATCGGTGAAAAATCCTCCATTACAGATAGATCAGCCCTGATTCTTGCACGCACCAAGGCATGGCTCACTTCTTGGGGAATGAGTTTCAAAGAGGATAATTTTTCAAAGTTGGTTGCTACAGAGGCGGGGCCCTCCAAAAAGGAAAAGGACAAAAGCTCTTCTAAGGGACCTATAAAGGTCAAGTTTGTCAAGAAGAGAAGAGAACAAGAAACCTCTTCAATTGTTACTCCAGTTGAAACGGTGAATGTGCCAGAATCACCAACACCACCAGAAATAGGAGAAATTTCTTTGGAAAGAGAAGTAAGCCAGCCCCTAGTTTCACCATTTGTTGACTGCCCAACTGAAGTGACCTTATCTCTTGCATCCTAGGCTTTGGCATCAGGATCTGTGCTTCCTCCTTCACAACCACTTCTACCTCCTCTTTCCCCATCTACTTCATCGGTCATGGCCAGCATTTTCTCTAGACTCTCACCCCTCTCTGCTGGGACCAAAGTAACTACCAACATGCCCCCTCCTGTGCCTCTTTTCACTGAATCTGCTACCACATTGGTAACTGTCCCCACTCCACCAGTGGATCCCTCTCCCCCTGAAAGTATGATCCCAACTTCTACAATAATGGCAACTCCCTCTGACATGCCTCAATGGTTACTTGAGAAAACCCCGAGGAAAAGGAAGGTGGTTGTACCCATACCGGCCTTCGATTTTAGTTCACTCAAGGCTCCTACTGCTAAATCAGCCAAGAAACCCAAAATAGTTTCAAGGGTTTTAGTGGATGCTTCGGGGCATAAGTTTGTAGAGATCACCACTCCCGTGACTGACAAAACCAAAGAGGACATAACAGCCTCTGACTATCAGATAACCAGGGTGGCTCTAGGAGAAGTGACAACAGAAGGAGCACAACAGGATGCACGAGATGCTATGAACGTGCTATGCCAGAAATTGAAGGAAACAAAGGACAATAGAGATGAGCTTAAAGAAAAGGTGGAGTAGTTAACTGAAGTGTTACTTAAGCTCTCAAAACCCCTTGAATCCATACCATCTTCCTCTGTCCCTGTCGGATTTGATTTTTCATCAGTGCCTATAATTGAGAAGATTAATGAAAAAGGGAGAGTGGTCGATGAATGGACCCAAAGGCTGCTCCAACAGGGGAAAGAAGTGATTCAAGACACCGTAGAAGTCTATCAATCTTTGGGGAATATACAGAGTGATGGGGAAAATATGGATGATGATTTCTCCCAAGAAATTGGACACCTTGATTTGACTTTCGAAGCTCTCCAGGTGTTGAAGCAAATTCCATCACGCATCTTGGTAGAAGAAGGTGTCATCCCACATGCGGATAAGCATTTCTAGCTGACCAAAGCCATCAAGTTCAGGGTAAAGATTCTCAACGAAGCTTCATGGAAAATTGAGAGAATCAAGAGATCAATTGATTGATGGCAAAAGTGACCTGGAAGAAGAATTGCTAAAAATTTGTGCAAAAGTGTCAGGTGGAAACTCGGGCATCCTACCAATTGATGATATTTTCAAACAAATCCAAGAATCCATTCAGCATGAACCAACTCACGGATTTGGTATTGAAATCATTGACAGGTTTGTAAAGGTTGAACATTCTTTGGAGGCCCTGAGAAAACTCAACAAAAGATTGAGAAAGCTTCCCGGTAGTGCCAGTGACACTCACGAAACGTGTGAAGTTTTGAGTGATCATTCCACTGCACCTGATGAAAATGAGATGCAAGGTATAATCTGGAAGTTCCAAGAATTTCGGAACAAACAGGCTCAGTTAGAAGAAGAGAAAGATGAGGAAGAAAAAGATGACGATTCAGACTAAGTCTTGATGTACGTGTCATTTCAATCTTGAAATTGACATGTCTTTTTCATTTCTGTTTCGTCACATAGGAATCATATTTTGACTTGGTCTCCTACGTGAGAGTCAAGCAAAATAGGACTCTTGTTAACAAACTATTTTATAGGGTTTGTCCTATTTTCTCTCAACTATTTTTATTATAAATAAGGGATGTACATACATTCCAAAGGGTTGAGATTTTTGGAATATTGAGAACTATTGTGAAGAAGAAAAACTTTGTGTTTTCTTTTAATCATTTGAGGAATAGAAGCTGATACTATTTTTGCAAACTTTGTGTTGTGAGATGTGTTTTTCTTAAGATATTGTTCTTATGTTCGTAATCTTAAGCTATTCTTTGTTTAGCGTCTTGATGATCCTAATCATTTCAAACATTATATTTATGATCTAAAGCTCGTATGATTATTTCGTGCTCTGTGTTTACTCGAAAGAAAATATGTTCCTCTCATTTCCTTTCCATTGTGCTTCTTCCATTGTAATAATTTCTGACCCAGTCCATTTATAAAAACAACATCTTCACATAGTGTGGATATGGATTTCGGGATTCTATCCCAACCCCAATGGTTAGATTAGTGTGAATATTGTACGCATTGTTTCTATTGTGTTTTAGATTAGTAATAAACAGGTAGCCTCACCTGTCTTTGAGGAGGGATTTAATCCCATGTACTGTGGTTGAACCTCATATTTTGACTTGAAAAAATATCCAACCAACACATTGAGATACATCTACCATTTATTTATTCTTTGCATTGGATCACATAGTTGAGCTCACTAGCCTCTACCGCAACCGCCCGACATCACCTTCGTTAACCAATGCAACTCACTCCGATTTGATTTTTCAATCTTATTTACCTCGAAACTTTTCAAAATCCTTCATATAGATCGAGTCCGAGGGGATCTAATTGCAAGCTCGCCACATAATGACTTGGCCTTAACTCAGCTCATCCCAAGTAACTTTCCATGCATCATGTCAATCGAGCTCCTTTGTATATTTCATCAAGCATTGAGTTCATCCCTTCATTCAACATGGAGTCATTTCTATGACTCGCCATAGAAATGACTTCCTTATCATGAAAAACCCATAGGCCTAGGATGGGGACTCCAGAATTTTGGGCGTCATTTTACTAACATTCTAACTTGGCACGCTAGCTCACAAGACCAACTTTTCCACCAACTCGTCACATCTTTGTGAATTCACCGCCACGTTTATTTGAGCTATCCATCCACCCACCGGCCGAGATCCTAACCGAGCTCCCAAATTGGTGAATCACTCAATATCATTCATTACTAACTCACCAATATGGCTAAGACTCGCCAAGCTCATTCTTAGCTTGAACGAGCTATACTGAAGGATACTTACCATGATGCATCAACCTACGTTTGCTTGAGGTCACTTTTGCAAATCAAGTTCTATAGAGCTTGACTGACTGATAGATATCTCTACCTAGTGAGTTCAACTTGGTTCTCAACATGATTAATTAATTAATTTAATCATTTTGTTTTGACAACCACTAGGAGTGGGTTCATTAAAGCCAATGTTCTTTTCTGAGCACAATAGGACCCTATTGTCTAATTTTTTCCCGTGTGTGAAATTGGATAACATTTTTGGCAACTTATTAGGGATGATTGCTTGTTAAGCATGATTCCAGTAGCCTTAAGTCATCCAGTGGGCATGGAGTCAATATTGGAATCATAGAACTGATTTGGTTCCTTGTGATGGATCCTGGAGCCTTCTTGAGCATTGCCAATCTTGGACCTTCCTTCTTGAAAAAATCCAATGATGACACATTGCAAGAGAAATAATGGAAAAAACACACACATGAACTAAAAATCATACATGTTTTAAGTTAAACATATAGGGTGTAACATGCACTTATTCTATTAAAAACAAACCTATTCCCACTCAATCCTAATTGGAGGCACAAGTGAGCTAAATGAACCCCACAACTGGTTGTGAAAAATAGCTCCCTTTTCTCATAATGGGAAACCATGCAGATGATTTGACAATGGACATGGCTGAGACTAAGAGTGAAAAAATGAAACAAGCCCAATTCTCCACTTGGTCCACCAAGGCATCAACTGGAAAGAGAAAGAATGCCTCTTTTAGTTTCTCTGCATTTGTTTTGTAGAGGCATTACAACTGATCCTTGGGATTGTGAAACTCATCCTCACATTCTGAAATGAATGTGACTAGTTTTGGATTCTCCTCTAGCTTCAATGAAGCCAAATACCTTATGGGACATGGTCTAACCCACTAAATATTCCTGCTACTTTGAGATTCAAATTTGATAATGAAGTTTTGTATACATTCTTGGATAAATGGTGTTGAAGTGATGTCCTCTTCGTACCATTTTCCTTCTTTGACAATAAGAAATTCTTCCACAACATGCATATTCTTTTGATTGTTTGTAGTTTCCAATATTGAATCACTGTAAATGTTTAAAATGTGTTGCTCATGTAAGAATTCTTCCTTCTTCATCACTAGTTCATCAACTAAGTTAGATTCCCCAATTGAGAGCAAGAAACTTTTAATGATGTCATCTCCACACAAGATTTCTGAATCTAACTCAGTCTTTCCCATGTGCTCCTTTTCCTCTTCATTTAATGAGCCATATGGAAGATTCAATTCCTCCACATCTGACAAATATCTTGCTTCTTCATTCTCCAATTGTGGCAAGGTTTCAACTTCCTTTACCATGGTGATTTCTAGATTGTGATTTTGTTCACTCGATTGTCCTCATTCTCAAACATGAAATTAGAAAGATCAAATCCATCTAAGAAATCATATTTTTGCAAAGAGGGAGAGGAGAAAGGATTTGAAACCTCTAAACTTTCATAGGAGACCTCTAAACCTGCATGGTATTTGTTCACAACCTGAAGCTCTTGACATGCATGACAGTTGGGATCATTACACTCATTAGAATTACCTTGTACACTTGAGATTATTCCTTCTTCAACTTGCACATGATTTTCTCCTGGCATATTTGGGACTAAATTTTACTCTTCTACAAATGTTTTTTCCACTTGTGGTGAT
Source organism: Taxus wallichiana var. yunnanensis (assembly GCA_018340775.1). Classification (NCBI taxonomy): domain Eukaryota; kingdom Viridiplantae; phylum Streptophyta; class Pinopsida; order Cupressales; family Taxaceae; genus Taxus; species Taxus wallichiana. The sequence continues at coordinate 256,562,814 of CM031234.1, forward strand.
TTGAACTCCTCTGATGATATAGAACCAATATGGATACTACATTCTGAATGGGTAGATTGTTGGTCTTCATCCTTCATCTCTGGATTTTTTTCTAGTACAAAACTACTTTGTTCCACTTGTTCTTGAGCCTCAAATTCAGAAGAAGGTTTGGTCAGAAGTGGAGTTTGCTTGATGTTCAATCTTGCATCCCACTCCTTCAATTTGTTTGCAAGTTCTTTATTACTAGTCTTCTCAACCTTATACTTCTCCCTTTTGCTCATTTCTTGCTGATGCTCTTTCCAAAATGGATTTGGAACTACAAGAGGAGGGGCGGGTTGGGATTCAACTGACTCCCTTACTATTTGAGGAATTGGAAGAGATTTAGTTTCTTTTCTTGATGGCCCTTGTAGAAAATAAGGAGCTTTAGAAGAATGAGGCATGAAAGATTCATGATGGAATGGAGGAATAGAAGATGAAGTAGTGAATTCCACCGCAGGGGTAACAATTGGAAGGTTAGGACCATGGGGCTCAAATTACAATTGCATGGATGGAAACATGGAAAGAGGGTTAATATGTGGTAATGTTGGGACCTCCCATTGATAGGATTGACTAACATTATATTCGTGAGCATCCCTCTTCTTGATCCATTCTCCAACTTGAGTCATTGTCTTGATTATGAATTGAATATTTTGTTGAGGATTAAGCTCACATGGTATAGGGCTAGTCCATGGGTATGGAATGCTGAAGCCAATCTGGGCTACCTTTTTCATTTCATTGATCCTTATTTACACCATGTTATACTCCAACTCTCAAACCTTCTTTTGCAAGTGGTCTTCTTCAGGTGTATGATAGATTCTAGAATCTACATGCCATTGTTCTTCGCAGTCCTCCGTTTTCGGGTGACTAAAATGGTCGTATCTTTCTCATGTGGACATGCATGTTCAAACTGATATTTGTCATGAAATTGGTCTGGAGGTGGATTATAATAGCTTGAAGATGGAAAGAACCATCATTGTTGCAAGTGGGAATCCCACTGTGGAAATGAAGCCATGATTGCACCGCTTCATGAATGGAAAGATGTCAAATAAAACTAGATGGAAATGGATAAAAATGAAAGTTTGCAACACAAAGAGTAGGTTACTTTGACCAATGGAGTCGCTAGTTGTGCTTGGGTATACCTCTTAAGGCTGAAATTTCACTAAGAGCACAAAAAATTAATGAAATGAAGTGATGTTGTAACATGTGATGTTGAGATGCCTCTTCTCCTTCTCCTTGGACGAGATAGGGATAGTTCGATATGTTGATAATTTCCTTGCTTTGAAAAATATCTTGTCTAAATTATTCGCATAAGTTAACACACTGAGATTTTAAATCCAGAGATATAGAGTCACCAATTATTTTGATGAAGAGAAGTACCAACTCAGTCCCACTAAAGCGTGCAAAAATTGTTGTTTCCAAATCACTGCACCCTCCGAATGGCCGAATGTGAATAGGATGTTTGGTGTGATTGGGAAACATGGGATCACCTCTCAAGCTATGGGACTTGGGCTCGAGGTGAACCTCCGAGAAGGCTAACTTCCTCTTCCTAAACTAAGTGTTGTACTACTCCTACAAGTAATCAAATGATTATTTAGACCTATGCTAATATTTTCATGGGTTTTAGGAAATATATTTTCCAAAAATGAAACTATACTAGGGATGGTGATGCACCAAATAAAGGGTGTTTCCAGACTCAAGAACGGTTTATTTTAATATGGTGTGTGCACCACAAGTCAACTTTACCTATCGTGAACTTATATAGGGTACAAAATACTAAAAATAGGAAATATGTGTTCCCTTTGTTAAACTTGATCGACAAACAATCTATCAATCTTCTAGTGAAGAAGGATGAAATTGAGAAGGGTAAAAAAACCACAACTCAACCGCATGCAAAGACTCCACCACTTGATAAGAAAAGAACTCCAAGAAACTACAATAGAAACTTAAACTCGCAAGTGTACCTACAAGCATTAGAAAGGAACAAAGGCATATAGAAGGATGAAAGGACCAAGATTAGTCACAAAAAGACACTTTTATTACTTCAACAACATGCACAAAGTGCATCATACATTAAGAAGAGGAAATAGTTGCCATTACAGCCTTGAAAGGAGGATTGAAAGTGCCTCAACATATAAGAACAACTTGTAGAAAAAGGAGATTTCTTGAAAAATATACACTTGTCTCGAGAATTCTAACTTGTCCAACCTATTGGAATGAGCTTCCAAGTTACATTTATAGAAGAAGTTGTGAGAGAGAGAAGAGAATAAGTCATTAATTCCTTCCTAAATTCAAGGTACATGATGGTTCATTTATTACAAAGTTGGTTGAACACCCGAGAAGCTTTCATCATGTGTCATTAATCGCATGTTGACCTAATCATCTCAATTAATTAAAAGAATATTTAAATAAAATATTTTAATAATAATAATAAATATTATTATTAAAATATTTAAATAAAAATATTAATTTAATGAAAATTATGGTGGGCCCCCTTGAGGATTGGTTTGCACCGAAGGGGGATTTATGAGAAATGGTCAAAAAGACCAACTCGGTGGTTGGCTCACCAAGCCAACTCACGAGTTGGTGTCGAGCTCCTTCACCTTCATCATAACTGAGCCTCCATTCTTCATCGAGCTTCAAAACGAGCTCCATATATGAGTTCATTATCTTGGCGAGTTCTCGAGAATATGATGAGCTCGACATGACCGAGACCCATCTTTCAATGACTCCTTGCATCAAAAATGCCAAGCTCGTAATCATGTACCTTTTCTTGTTTGTCAAGCTCCATTATCTCCGAGTCGACGAGCTTGCATGTTATTCCCATGGTAAGTCAGATTTTTTCACTCAACGTAGAACTCCTTACTAGTTAGTGATGGGTTCGCCACCCAGCTCTGAGACTACATTTCTCCTTCGAGCTGAATTACTCGCTATGGGCCGAGCTACGCTCAAATGCCAAGTCGGAGCTTGTCTTCATTGGGATCCTCTTTGCATCGAGCTTTCACTTGCCAAGTTAAGTGCCATCACCGTGATCATCCTCGCAAATTTTCTCCGAGCTCATTACAAGTTTGGTGTCATCACTTTAAACATCCTCGCAAACTCGGCCTCGAGCTCTTATGAATTTCTAGATGAACTCTCCGCACCATCTCCTTTACATCAAATTGAGCTACTAACCCCATACTAATTTAGCTTAGGTATTTCACTTTCTTTTAATCATGACTCAACATCTTGAGCCCTTCCATGAGCTCATTATCTTTCAAATCACCGAGGATCGATCTCCCTTTTCTCCGAGTCCCTCACATCAAACCAAACCATCAACGCTAAGCTACATCTATAATTTGTTTAGTCTTTGATCGGCTCACCTAGTTGATCTTTCTTTCCTCTACCACGACCACCGACATCGCCTTCGTTAACCAATGCAACTTGCTTCGAGTTTGTTTTTCCACCATATCTATCCTACACCGTGAAAACTCCTTCATATAGCTCGAATCCATGGGCTCTACTTGCAAGCTTGCCACAGACTATCTCGGCCTCAACTCAGCTCATCCCAAGTCACTTTTCATGCATCATGTCAACCGAGCTCCTTAGTTTTTTTCGTTGAGTGCCGTGTTCATCCCTTCATTCAAAACAAAGCCATTTCTATGATCGACTAAGCCAACATTGAGTTGGTCAACGAGCTCTCTTTCATTCACTTCTATCAATCCCAAGCCCCTATGAACTCATGCAATCTCCAACTCAGTCTTAACTCAGCTTGACAATTTGAGCTCTCCCTACTTCGTATGAGCCATGATTCTTCACCGAGCTACACTCCGCATCGAGCTCCATATCAACCGAGCTAGTCATGTCTTCCTTATCACTTCACTCAATTTACTCAACCCCGATGATTTTCTTGATAGCTCGGCTAATGTCGTGACTTGTCTTCTATGAGATATTCATTTGTGATGAACCATTTTTAAACTTGACTCATATCGATTTGAGCTCAAGCGTTCCCACTGCCGAGCTTCTTTATCCTTTAAGAGCTCTTTCATGTTAAGCCATGCATCATGCTCACTGAAGTGAGCCACCTCCATTATCTTAAATATTCCCAACTAAAATGAGCTCTCCATAACAAGCATGGCTAGGTTCTCAAATGACGACTCATGAGCTCGTTGCCTCAGCTCATCCTTGGCTATATTTCCTTTGTCTTCTACATCATCATCTTTGAGCTTGAGGTCTTCTCATGAATCACCAATTTCAATAATATTTCTCATCAAGCCACTAAGTTAATTGCTTATCCCTTATCTCTTCTCTCGCATGGCTCGATTTTATGAGCTCCACATACATTGGGTTACGTAACTCGGCCACGATGCAACTTAGCTTAACCGAGTGAACTCCACATTTTGTTATTACTTCTGGAGAGTCTCGTGAGCCTCGGTAAAAAACTCATAACTTGGAATGTATTGATCAAGATAGATAAAAGTTTTAAATTTCCTTAAATAACTCCTCACACAACTCCCCACAATGAGCTTCCTCTGCCATGAATCTTGGCATGATCATGCATTAAATAAGGAGCTGAGCTTGTTGTGTATCTGCCACTCCATACATGACTCACTTATAATACAAAGAGCACTTGTCACCACTTGACCCGGCGATAGACTCGGTAACCACCCGAACCATTTCCTTCTCTCCGAGATGGCTCATTAGGAATGTCCCACCACATTACCCACCCGTTGGAAAATTTCCCCAAATTTTCCCATGGCCAAAGACCGAGCATGGAATTTCGAGATGTTATACCCATGTTCTATCTTGGTGAGTTGGTTTCTAATCTATGTATTTCCACAAATGGTGTGGGATTACTATGAGCCTTATCCTTAGTTTGGCATTTGGCCTCCTCGATTCTAGCCATGTGATCTACACTGTTTGGCTCATCATTGAATCAATCCCTGTAGAATGGAAATTTGAATATCAGGACCTGAAGGCCATCTTTTCATTCAAGGCATGACTTCCTTATCACAAAACCCTTAGCCCGGGATGGGGAATCCAGACTTTTGGAGCCATTTTACCAACATTCTAACTTGGCATGTTGGCTTATAGTTCCAACTTTTCCGCCAACTCATCACACCTTTGTGAATTCACCACTGAGTTTCTTTGAGCTATCCATTGAGCCACTCACCGAGCTCCTAACCGAGCTCCCAAATTGAATGACTCACTTAAGCTCATTCATTGCTAATTCACCAACATGGCCAAGACTCACCAAGCTTGTTCTTATCTTGACTGAGCTATTCTTGAAGGACACTTACCATGATGCACCGACCTACCTTTGATCGAGGTCACTTTTACAACCGAGCTCTACAGAGCTTGAATCAACTGACAGATATCTCTACCTAGTGAGTTCAACTTGGTTCTCAACATGATTAATTAATTAATTTATTCATTTTTTTACAACTACTAGGAGTGGATTCATTAAATCCAATGTTATTTCCCGAGCACAATACGATTTCGTTGTCCAATTTTTCCTGTGTGCAAAATTGGATAATAGAACCCTAGCTCTGCGTTCACCCAAAAACCCTAGCTTATTTTGTTACCCTCAATCCTTCACCTAGCTTCCACTTATTTGTAAGGATCTCATGTCCATCAAGGTTTCATACTCATTGACAATTAGCTTTGGTTCACACTTTTCCTTATCTCTCTAGTTTGCTCGTCCCACTTCACACTTTGTCACAACTAAGCTCTCTTTTGCGCAAGTTCTCAAAGGCAAGGTAAGAATGATTTTTGTGCCCTATTTATAGGTTTTCCAATTTCCACATGCATTTATTTCTCCTCACCTACCACCAATTTTTAACTTTAAAGTACTTTTAGATTTTTCTTTTTCTTTCTCCCACACGTTGTAGTATATAACCATTTGGTGTGCTTATACTTCCCAAGCTACATACCCTCATGTATGTATCTCCTTGCACTACACACATTCTTCCTCTCTATCAATTAGGAAGTAGTATGACCTCCCACCGCATCCCTTGCATTACCTTTCATGGATCTTCACTCATGTGGTTTTCATATGAACAATTCGGTCAAGCTATAGTAGACGCCAATTTTAATCACCTTTTAGTCGTATCCATCAATTCATAACACCTTTCATGTACCAAGATATTTTTCCATTGTGCACCAATACATTTTTCCAATGCGCACCATTACCTCACTACTTTACATGCTCGTTCACCTGCCTCCTACCAAGTATGTGTCACTTGCTTATATCTACTTCACTCATACTAAAAGCATGTGCAATACTGTGCACAAGTCTAACATACAATAATCAACTCATGTGTGTGAAAATGCTTATTTAAAAAATGAAAGGGAAATCTAATATAAATGGTAATGATTCCTTATTACAAAAACAAAAGAATCTTATTTATAGTAGGGATTCAACCTACTCCTATTGAAGTAACCATAAAACATAGTGCCATATAGCTCATGTAATCGACATGTGCTTGATTCATGTATCTTGGATGCTAAAAATGGTCTCAAATAATGCACTTTTATATTCCCAAGATGGAAAGAAAACTTGGATTCATATAAAAGAACCATTTTCCCTACAGTAAAAGACTTATTATTAATATGCCTATCATGTCAAGCCTTGTGTCTTACTTTTTCTGCGTCTTATGAATCCATCTTACAATCACTGCAACATGTAGTATTGTTTTCTATACTCAATGCCTAGGCATGCGACACTTCATCCAGACATATTTGAATGCTCATCCAAAGCACATGAAGCTATCAAGTCCCTCTTTAGTACTTGCTTGATAGGATGTTAGCATGTTTAACCAAAAATATAATTAAGCATATCCATATTCAAACATAAAAAATCATTGCATGTATTCAATTGGAAACATACATAATAAGGAAACATATAGATCATATCATAATTAATACCATTTGCACCATCATATCACCATACTCAGATACATCAATTACCAAAATCCAACCACAATGATCCATTAACAACCAAAAGAATTACATAGCAGAAGCTGAATACATAACAATAGTCACCAGAGAGTCATGCACACTAGAACATCAGAACAACATAACTCTATTACATCACGGGGTTGTACAAAAGAATGAAGTGCAATACATATATATAGGGGTGGGGACTTGTCATTCACCACCCACGTATTCTCAAAAATATGTTGCATGGTCAATAATAGCCATGTACTAATAGAAGAACAACTATAAAGCATGCATGCATTCTGCCGAGCAAGGTTCTTACTTTAGGTTTTCTTGTCATTCAAGAAGGTAATAACCTAACTCAACCTTAGTATGGCGGGGTTTTTAGGATATTTGTAATGTGGGCTATGTTGTATTACACACTATGTAGAAAACAAGGCTCATTCTCTTGTAAGTAATCTTACAAGCCAAAACATTTTTAAAAAGATGATATTAGTAAATAAATGGGCGGTTTATCCGCAAAATCTAGTCCCCAAAAATCCCAATGAATTTCCTTGGCGGTTATCAACTTGCTTAGAAACAATTAAGATTTTATTGATATTAATATTGCGATACAATGTGATGAAATGAAAACATGACAAGATAACATCACTTATTTAGATGGATATACATATAGATACTAATGACATGACTTAGATCCACAAATCCGACTCTTGGTCAGGATATAGGTTCTTAGACACATTAGATCCTACAGAGTCAATTACTTCTTTCTTTTCTCTGTTGGTGTTAGAATTGGGAATATAAATGTAGTCCTCTGTAAATAAATGAAAGGATTCCTCTGAGGTATCAAAAAAGGTGAGAAAGTGTAGCATCGATACTGGATATGCTAATGTGAGTGTGGGTGTCAATTCTGAAGCAATGAGGTAGTCTTTGTCTGGGAGGTCTAGGATGACCTCGTAGTTGTGCTCGTAGTGTATTAGATATTCATAAAGTCTTATAACTTCATCATATGCATTATAAAATGCTTGATATCCTCTCGGATGTGCTTTGAGTTGTTGAAAGATAGCTTCAATATGGTTGAAGGGTGCATTCAATATTGCACAGAGCTCTAGGTCGTGAAGGAGTTCATATTGCTCCTAATAGAGTGGATGTTGAACAATGGGGAAGGAGTCAATAGTGGAAAATTTATTACCATATATTATCATATGAAATATCCATACTAGACAAAGAGTAAGAAAACAATAGGAAGTAGCAAGAAATATTAGGCAAATTTATAAAAAGTAAATATATTGCATAGGAATCGCAACGATTGCGGTAAATTTGTACGGTCAAGAAAACAAAGATAAATTTGATTATATTAAGATCTAAAGTAGGATTTTAGAGTGCATATGACACCATAAATAATATGTGATTAATATTACCTAATATAAAAGAAAAATAAAAATAGCTACCTTGCATAAATTATGGAATGAAGATCAAATGGACGAAGGATGATTTGATGACAAAATGAAAAGATGCGACAATCAATTTGATAATTTTGGAGTGACGTGATGTTGGTGAAAGATGATGAAGGATGTTTGGGTCTCTGATGCTTTGGAAATGAGGTAAAATGTACTTGCAAAAATGTGAGAATCCCTCCTGTCCAAAGGAGGTCCGAATGCACATATTTATAGATCATCGACGATCAGGAAAATTTCCAATGATTGTGGAAAATCCTAACTAAGTTTGTTAGATGGGTGATTTTCTTACTTTTCAAACTAGATATGATGGATTTTGAAGTAGTTAGGATGAGGAGTGGGTAAAAATCATAAAAAAATTTGGTTTAGATGAAGGGGTTAGATTTTTAGAAGATTTAGTTAGTGATTTTTAGAAGGTTAGTTTGTTAGTAATTTTTGGAAGGTTAGTTCGTTAGTTATTTTTCGAAGGTAGTTTGTTAGTGATTTTTCGAAGGTAGTTAACAAGGTGTCATAGTGAGGTGTGAGGGTGATCACTAAATTAATTAATTAATTAAATAAATAAATAATCTAGACTTTAGGGATATGTGAGGGGTGTGTGAAATTGATTAAAATACGATCGAAATGGTGAAGTGTCGCAAATGCATCACTTTTGGTCACGAATGTGTCTGAGTCGAGGGATGAAATTTTTTTGCATCTACACTTTCCCATTTTTATCTGGAGATTTTTGGAAAATCGTTAGAGAAAACAATGAAGAAGAGTTGTGTTGATATGGGTGAGTCTACTATAGTGCAATACAACGAACACCAACATGTTTTGTTTCTAAAAGGTTGCCCTTGATTGGACGTGGTTTATGGCACAATGCTGGAGATTGATTGAAAAGGTGGCCAAAGGGCTCAACTCTTGTAGACATATGACCCTTACTAGGTAAATTTAATGAGAAAACCAAGTGATGGAGGTCAAAGGGCTCGCCCCTAAAGATGTATGGTAACTCCCAATGTTGTGTTTCATTGTTTTTGATTTAAGGATCCTAAAGGCTAAGACCTTTTTTAGAAGCATGGCACACTTGTGCAAAAGGGTAAAGTGACATGTTTTTGGGAAATGTAGGCATGAAAGCCTAAAACAAGGGAATCATTGGCGATTAGGCAAATTGTCGATTGATTTTGTCAATCATTTGGTGATTGCATCGCATGAAAAATTAGGGGTATAAAAACCTAAAATGTATTGTTTAATCATCACATTATTTCGTATGTGATAGCGACTGAAAGAAGGTGACTTGGCAAGGAAAATGTGTTTGAAGGATGGAAAGACTATCTAGATGGCTTCTTCGAGTCAGAAATGGAAACCCATCCTGGTAGAGGTAAGTTTCTTTGTAATTTTGTTTGTTTTTTTGTGATTTTTTTTCAATTTTCAGGGATTCAAATCTGTAATGAGGCATGTGGATGCCCTAGGTTGGATTTATAGGAATCATTGGTGGTTCCTTCAATCACTAACGATTGAGGTGAATCGCTAACGATTCACCGCAATAAAAATAGTTTGTGTTTTTAAGTTAAAAACTATGCTTTTGATAGATGTTTTGGACTTTGTGGAATGTTTAGGGTTGTATTATACCTATTTTGAATGTTAGGCTCATGCTATGAGGGTAAAATGTTTATTTTTAAAAATTCTTAAGTGTTATTAATGTTTACTTTTGTGTGTATTTTGTAGGTGGATGCTCAGTTGACCATTCGAGACCGCATCCCCTTGATGTTGGATAAGGTTAGAGAGGACTTATCTAATGATGATTAGAGTACTTGGAGGCCGTGTGAGATTTGGTGGGATGAGATTTTACTGAGAGAGTACATAGATGTTGCAACTTGATTCTGGATTTGATAGAGAGGTGGAATCCTTCCACCATTACTTTTTGGCTACCCACAGGAGAGATGAGCATCAATCTCAAGGATGTTCATTAGATTACTATTTGCCATTCGTTCGAGGGGAGCATGTTTATTGTATTTAAGATGCAGAGAGGGAAAATACTATGTAGCAGCTTATATGGGGGTGAGGATTAGGGTGTTATATATTCATCTCAAGCATTTGATTACCCGGCCTTATATGATGTCGAAGTGATGGTTGTCGTGGATGACCATGATGATGATGGGGATCTCATGTTTTGCACTACTAGATTCAGGAGGTGGGTGGTTCCCATGGATGATGATAAGGGTAATTCACTCCCTTTGGTCCCTCGACAAATAAGCACCCTTCATCACATTCACCTAGCCATGACCCCCTTCACCCCACTAATATTAATTTAATTAAATTAATGCATTATCCTCACTATATTTATTATTTAAATATCTTATTTTAAATAATATCCACACATACAATTCACTTAGACACCTCACCAAGCCAACTCAACCTAAGACTGTTCTTAGTAAGTTGTCATAACTAACTAAGACATACCCAAACCCTAAAAATCAATGCCTACATTCCCTCTAACCACATTCCCACATGCTCACAAGAAGCTCCCAGTCTAATCCATGGGTTAATGACATGAGATCCAAGGAAATCAAGAGGATCTCCCTAGTTTAGTAAACCTAGGAAATCCCGCCTTGACCGACGCCGGTTACCCCTAACCATCACCAATTAAGGAACCACCTTGTTACCCTTTTAACCCCAAAAAAACCTTATTCTCAAGGTTGGAAGTTGGAAGTTGGAAGCAAAAAGGTTGGTGAGCATTATCACATCTCAGAGAGATAACACATCTTCAGAGAGTGAATTCTAGTGAGACCACGCATGCAAGGAAGGAGACCAAACATCTTTTCCTACATAGCCATCCCAGCCATGATCTAATCTAACCAAGAAAAGAGGAGTGCACATGCAGCCCATGCAAAAGCTTTCCTTCAGTTGGTGATCACTTGCAACCTTCAAACCTCTCATCAAGCACCTCCATCCTCACTCACAGGCATTCAAGACTGGAATCCAAGTAAGTATAATGTCATACTTCTCTGGTTTATTTCATTTCATCATTATTTTATCATCTATTGCTTACCTAGCCACCTATTGACCTTCTCCAACATTTCCACCTCCATATACCCATTAAAGCCTCGCCGAAGCCTACCTTAGTCACCCAATACCTCGTCCCAACCAACCAAAGTCCTTTGTGCAATCACAAAGGAGACCTAAATATTGTTCTGTGACATTTCCAGATTTCATAGTAACCAACACCGGTCACACCTAACCGCCGTTGGTTACCCCTGACCGACATCGGTCTCTGTATTTGCCCACACAACCTAGAATAGAGACCTACCCACTTAATTTCATCTCACCCTCATCCACCTGTGATCTACCCGAGACCTCTGTCAAACTGTAGAACCTAGAACCAATCATTTGACCTTTGGATTCTATTCTAGCTTAGCCTGTTAGATTAGATCTATTTCTTATTGTGTTTTAAGTGAGATACCTAAATCATTTCAAATTACAATAGGATTTACTTTGTTTACAACATTAAATTGTTTAAAATAGTGGACTGACAACCATCTAGGAAGTATCACACTTCCCGGATCTAGCATACGCTAGGTAGTTCACTACCCATATTGTTTAATTCCTTCTTGTGGTCTTGCTTTGCATTATAGGTAGTTCCTCCTAGCCAAAAGGAAGCTCTCATGATCAGCTTGTGGATTCGAAAGTCATACGTGTGCAACAACCCATCAACCAACATTTGAACAAGTATTCCTCCTACGTCCATGTTACCCTATTTGTTTCATCAACACTTCAAAGAAATGATCTAAGAAAAAGGTGAAACATTTTGGCACGCCGGTGGGACCCATCCGGGGTTCCTTGCATTTCATTCATTCCTAGGAAAATTTGTGTGTTTGTTTCCCTTCTAAAAAGCATACACACTAATTTTCTTCCTTGGTAACCCACCTCTTCTTTCTATTTGCTCTAAAGGAAACTTTTCTTTTGGTGTAATTAAAAAGAATCATTTCTTCATGTTTTCTGCATTGTAGTGAAAGAGAATCCCTCTTCCTCTTCATTTTATTATGTCATCCAATTTCACATTTCAATTTGGGCTTAAAAATAAGTGCATTCCATTCTGATTTATTACATTAGCTCACATTAATTGAGGGCAACCTATACACTGGAAGTCATGCCCAACTGATGGTTGACAAATGAATCATAGAAAAGCACTTCTTTCCTTTTCTCTTTCTCTGAGTCTTACCAAACCTCACAAAAATTCAAAATACATACATTCTTAAACAACATCCTACCTAGAAGAAGTTGTAGGTGATCACATGATCATGGCACAGTGGGCACCCAACTTACTCGCTTCTCGTTGAGTCATACTTCAAAGTGAAGCCCGCCCCCACCATAACATACCTGAAACCTCACCTTTTAGATCTCCTTCTTTGTAGGAAGCCATCCTCACCAAAAACTCTATTTCACAATTCATGTGTCAGTCCCTAAATAGCATAAGCTAAACAAACATAATAGAAAAGGCACTCCTAGGATCACATTTTCTTAGTGTTTCTACTTGGCTTGTTTTGAGGTGAGAGATCACGTTCTTCACTTTTTTGTTCATCCTTGCATGCTCCTCATCACAACTAGTGTATTCTAGCTTCACTTGAGTGTGCCTGGGCCATATCATCATCATTCTCAGAATTCTGGGTCTGATTCTACATCAGATTTTAATTCACAACCACTTTTCTTTCATCACTATTTCAATTTCACAGTAACCATCGTTGGTTACCTCTGACCGTCATCGGTTATACCCAACCGACATCGGTTCCAAGTCCTTTTGCTAACCTACTCAAAAGGACATTTTCATTCATTTTTTTCCACTTTTCATAGTCCCTGTCACTATCATCATTCCCATTGACGTTGTAAACATCATCAAATTTGGCATACCTATCAGATTTTACCTTCTACCTTATTTTTCACTCACTTGTCCATTTCTACAAGAATGCAAGTGCGGTTACCCCTAACCAGCGTTGGTTGCCCTAACCGCATTGGTTAGCCTGTTTCACATTCCAGCCACCATTTGGTACTTAATCTACTTTTTTGTTTCCAGATTCACCTATTCCTGCTGTTCTCTGTGTCATTTATAGAGAAGCAACCCTACTTGATCAATACTGGTTCACATGGTGATGATCCAAAGACAAGCAAGCACACTCGTATTTCATGCCAGTTGTCAACCACTCCCACCTAGTCCTTCACCACCTTCCATTTTATCACTAGCCATGGATCCCATCCAGCCTATTACTATCGCTACTAGAGATGAAGAGTTCGCATGACTCCTTGACCAAAACCCTGCCGCCTTGTAGTTTTACCTTTCCCACTCATCCACTTGAGATGCCTTGGGTCAGTTGATATACAACATGCACGTATCTATCCCCCGACTCTCACACCCACTCCTACATCGGCCCCATCTGGCTCCGTGTTGCCCCATCTACCTTACCCCTAGTTTTTCATAGTTAGGTCCTATACCCGCTATGACTGCCATGTCTGTTACCCCCGTGGCACCCGTTACATCCACTGTACCCTCAACAACTACCCCAAACACAATCTCATCCACCCCTAATGTCTCACACATACCCATAGCTACATTACCACCTCTAGTGTTAGTGACCCCTACCCCATTTTAGAACGTGGTCCTTTCCATTCCACAATCATTAGCCCCTATTGCCACTAGGGTTACCACAACCCTTCCACCCCCATATACATACTATCAACAACCTCCTATTTCATCCATTATACACACCAGGTACATACCCCTTGTTTCACTACCTTCTTCTCCACCAACCTACATGGCAGCCCCATACACTGGAGTGCCACCCCATTATATGCCCAAAACCAACCTTCTCATGCTACAGAGGCATCCAATCATCACAACCCACCAACAACCTAATTAAATTGATGTTGGACAAGATGCAGACATTGGAGGCATCGGTTTCTGGCTCCCATAACACTCTCACCTATGACGAGATTTGCAATGAGCCCATTCACCCATCCATTCCTATCCATTCATACCCCATGCATTGGGAAATGCCTAAATTCAATCATTTCAATAGCAAAGAAGACCAACAATAACATTTGTGGTCATTTCAAACATGGGTGTTATCTGATCTCTCATGATGATGCCTTGCTCTTGAGAACCTTTCCCATGTCCCTCACTGGACTGCATTAGATTGGTATAGTGGGTTACCTAAACACTCTATATTCTCATTCAATCAGGTAGCCCAAGCCTTCTTGGATCATTTATTTATCAATATCGTCAAGAAGGTTACCATGACCAATCTATATTCCACACGTCAGTATGAGGACGAATCTATCGCAGATTTTTTTTTCGCTCGTTGGCGCAACCTCGATCAACCAACTTACCTTCCAATCGCCCAAAAGAACTCATCGAGCTCTTCACACGGGATTGTGCCAAACATATCTCACCGACCTTGCAGGTCCAAACCTTTTGAACATTTGATGAAGCATTCACTATGGCACAAAAGTTAGAGATTCGGGCCATCGAAGAGAAGAAAATCCAATTACGTAATAAGAATTTGGCATTCAAGTCAAATGATACCTCTTCTTCTTCCAAACCACAGACCAATTATTCAAAATCTAAGGGCACCACTAACACAGTGGTACTAAGGCTGGCCCAGCACATCCATCAAATCAAGCTACCCCTTCATCTAATCTCTCACCTGTCAAACTTTTCAATTCAGATGAGAGTAGCGGAAATATACCCCAATCGGGAGCCTTACTCTTCTGTCTTAGAAAAGCTTATCAAAGCCTGGAGCCATCACTCTTCCACCCATAAAACCACACACTGGTTTTGACCCTACTCGCCCCATGCCCGCATGGTATAAAGAACATGATTTCTGTAATTATCATTGAGTAAAGGGTCATAGTGATGGAACTGCATCACTTTCAAAAATATTGTCCAAGAAATGCTCGAGAAAGGTGAGTTAACCGTGGATAATCCTAATGCACCTACAACCAAAACCTACATATCTTCAAGAAACCATTTCCTAACCATGCCCCTTCATCTGATCAAACCGGTGAGACCTCCACTCACGATACCCATACCCACGAGGTTCACGCTATCTTTAATGATGCACCTGTCACCTCCCAATTACCCCATATTCCTTCCATAGAGGAGATCCTAGCCCAAAATCCTCCTTCCACGTCAAAACCAACCTCCCCTATTCCTTCACCAATAGAGGAACACCTTTCATCTCCTTCATCACCTACGAAGGAATCTTTCGCTAACATTGAGACCATCTCACCCCTGGCTTCACCACTTAGAGAGCCTTTAGCTACAATACCTCCTCCACCCATAGAGGAGCACCCGTTACCTCCTCCACCCATAGAGGAGCACCCATCATCTCCACCACCTATCATAGACCCAGTTGAGATACCTTTGCCTCTTGGCGAGCATTCTCCATCAGCCACCCAAAATCCTACAGACCTACTTTTGGCTCTCTTACCCATGGAAGCTGAAGCTAGCTAATTCCTCATCTCTAAGACACATTTTATGGGAATTACCATTAGGTCCTCACCAACTCCACCTATAGACATTCCATTCTCACATTTGGCTGATCACTTAGATTATGTGGATAGGGCTCTACTATGGGGGCGCCTTTTACTCCCTGTCTCAACACAGATGCAGAGATCCCTTGCTGATACCTCCACAATCTACCCAAAAACATTTCAACCAATTGAACCAAACACAATCACCTCTATCACAACCCCTTCCACAACACCCTTGTTATAGCTCACACCGCACCCTTACCCATAACTCAACCTACACCTAAACCCAAACCCATACCTATAACATTTGCTTCGACTAAACCCATTACCACTTTAGGGGTCACCCCGACCACCAGCCTTACTCATCCGCCTATCAAACTAGATTTAGCTACATCCTCCAAAGTCAACACCATACCTACTCCGACACCCAAACAGAAGCACCAAACCCATAGAACTCATACCCCATTGCTGTGCCAATCACACCTGCACCTATCCCATTTGTCTTAGGATCTCAGCTTCCCCACATGGTCAAGAAACCTCCACCCATCAATAAACCAAAAACACAATAGCCCATTCCTTCCTCACAAACCTCTAACCTACCCAGATGCCCAACCCGACTTACACCTACACCTGCAGCCTCTTTACCACCCATACCTCCGATACCCTCAGCTATTGCTTCACTACCCACTACACTTCAGTCGCTACTATCTCTGTACCTCAAACACAACCCTTGTCATCTACCTTAGAGCATCCCCGTTATCCCCGTGGGTAACTCGCCCTCTTCCTCCATCTAATTTTCCTTCTAGACCTCGTACACCCACATCACCTTTACCCAAGAAGGTGTAACCCAAAAACAAAACTCCACTACCCCACAATAAGGTAGTCAAAATGACCACACACCCTCCTACCCATCCATCTACTATACCCATACCTAAACAAACACGACCGACACCTAAAACCACACCAAGCACCCAAACCCATGGCTTGACCCCCTCCTCTTCTAAAGACCATTCCTCAACAATCACCTACACCTACACCCAAACCCACGTTTACTTCCCATTGTGATCCACTAGTAGGGTCTTATGCCAAAATTTTAACCAACCTCCTGAGACCTCTGTCATCACATTACCGCCACTCAGACCTTACGACCCCCTCAAACCCAAGCCAAAAGGGTTTGACGATACTAAAATTTGTGCATACCATCATGTGCCAGGACACGATGTGGAGAACTGCAAGGCCTTGAAAACCATCCTTATCCAATTGTGTCCACCAGAAACCAACTTTGATTGATGACCTTCTCGACGAGGATCCTATTTCACCAATACCCATTCCCACACTGCCCACTCAATGACCACAACCTCTACCCTCACCTATCCTAGAGCCACCCTCAAGATTTGAAATTAACATGGTTCACATCAAAGAACTTTCCATGCCACCACCCAAATGTCGTTGCACCCAACTAACCTCATAGGGTTTTTCTCCTCCAGTAGGTTTTTTCCCGTCGTGTCATTATACCACTCACCCTACACCTTCTCCATTTGCCAACTCCCCTCATATCAACATGATACACATCACTACACATGCTCATAAGGACAAGGGAAAAGAAAAGGCAATTGACCCACCAACCAATCCTATACCCAACATACCATCTGTAACCATACCTAAAATAACTATCCACGGCCCCATGTACCCCATTTCTAATGGTGTCACACATCGCACCATGCTCAAACAATTACACCAATCACCCCTCAAAATGTCCTTATATGACCTCATCCAAACCTCGAAACCCATCGTCAAGCTCTCATGGAGGTTCTTCAATCAATTGAGGTTTTACCTAATGACCCTACACCCGTAGCCTCCATTATCACACCCCATCATGTAGCCTCTCTCACCAAATTACCACCTTCATCTTCACCCCACCTTGTTCACCAAGTGGCCTCCCTTAGCTTCTTAGAGGAAGAGATCATGCCACACCAAAATGATGACCCGGACCCAGCCCTCTTCATCTCTGTCCACATCGATGACATATGGGTACGCCATGTAATGATTGATGGGGGCGCTAGCATTAACATCATTTCATCCCATGCATTCGCTCAAATGCGCATACCTGATAATTACATGCATAAACACCTGGTCATGTTGCATTCATTCAATGACACTATCACCTCTACACTAGGCACCGTCATCCTCCACATTCGCATGGGCCCCCGCACTGTTCCCAAATTGTTTTATGTTTTGGAGGGGGAATTCCAATATAACCTATTGCTTGGTAGACCCTAGATCCATGTCATGGGTTATGTTCCTTCCACTTTGCATCATTGTGTAAAGTTTGAACACAAAGGACACACTTATACCATTTTAGCTGACCCATCACCTTTTAAAACATGCAACATGCTTTATCGACCTAATGATGTGTTCATACCTATCAAGTCGTCTACCTCCACGACCACTACCGCTTCACCTACACCTCTACCTACCAAGATAGATCTTTGTTTCTACCACACATACCTCCTCCATTCCTACCACTGCCATAACCTCCATGGCTGACCCATCAGCTTCCCAATCCATTAACCCCACCTCCACATTGACCTCAACACATTATCCATATCAGCTACCTACATACTAACCACTGATCCCTTGGAAGGTTTTTTTCAATGCCTCACTCTGGGGGAGTACCGCCTATATAGTGTCAACACATTTCTTACTCCATAAGAGTATGGAATCCTTCACAAACACCCTCGCTATGATCACCGTATAGGAGAACGTCTCATTTATGGTCCTCCCCACCTTCGTACTAGTCTCACCTATGGGGACTTGATACAACCACTTACACACCTGAACCACCATCACAAACCCACCCATTTTCTATTGACTTCCAATCACTTACCAATCACCATTTCACCCACACCTTCCTGCACCGATGTGCATGGAAGGGTTTTGGTTTTGGATTTTACAAGCAAGGCTACCATACCATTATTCCATGTACCACCCACAAACATAATGACCGTAGTGGTATCGGCTTCCTCGAACCACCTACCAAACAGCCCGCATTGAACTCATTAAGGACACTAGCCCTTCTCCACCTTCTTCACCGATCCACCTTCATCACCACCTTCACTGACGGAGTTGATGGATCCTAAATCTATCCCTCCTAATTTTTTTTTTTCATAAACACCATTTCCTTGGGGCCTCTCGACTTATCAATGCGAGGGCGAGGCCCCTTCCACTCTTCCTTCCTGTATCTTGAAATGATCGATGACAACACACCTATAATTAATGTCATTTAATGTTAGGATGATGAATCTATACTCACCTACCTTGGTGTAGAAGACTCATATATTCATTGGTCATTACCCTCTGAGATGCAAACCATGTTGAATGAATCGACTATTGAGATCAACATTCATACTCAAGACGACCCGCACATCCTAAAGATCAGACAATCTTTAGATGCTGCTGAACAGGAAGCCATCACTTCTTTTCTCAAAGATCATAACCACGCTTTCACTTGGTCTTACGTAGACATGCCTAGTATTGACCCCACCATAGTGGTCCACAATATCATAATCGTTCCCAATGCCAAACCCATCAAACAAAAGTTGAGGAAAATGCACCCTCGTATTGCTCTTCTCACAAAGAAGAACTTCAATGCCTTCTTTCTGTTTCCTTCATCTTACCCATTGATTATCCTTGTTGGATTTCTAACATTTTCCCTATCACTAAAGTGACAGGGGGACTCCACATTTGCATAGAATTCCATGACCTTAACCTAGCCTACCCAAAGATGACTTTCCCTTACCTGGGTATTGATTAGTTGGTTGAACTCACCGCTGGTCATGAGATGCTATCACTCATAGATGGCTTCTCGAGTTATAACCAAATTTTATTGCCCCAGAATATCAACAAAAAACCTCATTCATCACCTGTGGGGACCTTCTATGCTATCGAGTCACGCCATTTGGCCTTAAAAACGTCGTTGCCACATATCGGTGGGCTATGAATTACATCTTCCATGACATCATGCATCACATATTGGAAGATTACGTGGATGATCTCTTGGCCAAATCTACACGTCGCTCCGAGCACACTTGCCATCCTCAAAACCATCTTTGAATTCCTCATTAAATATTACATCCGCCTTTAGCCTAAGAAGTATGTCTTCGCGGTTCTCTCAGGAAAGCTCCTGGGATTTATCATTTCCCTCCGTGGTATAGAAGTTGACCCTTATAAATTCAATGCCATTTTGGAAATTCCTCCTCCCACTAACCTTAAACAACTTCATAGCTTGCAAGGTAAGTTACAATCTATTCTCTATTTCATTTCACAATTATCGGATCGGTGCCAACCATTTCATCATCTGCTTAAGAAGGATGTCTCCTTTAAATGGGATTATGACTATCACAAAGCTTTTGAGGCCTTACAACAATACCTTCTCCAACCACCCATACTTATCCCACCTAAAGATGATCAACCTTTTTATCTATACATATTCGCTACCGATCACTCCTTAGGAGCCATGCTCGGTCATCATGATGAACACCATAGGGAGTAGGTAGTTTATTATATCAGTTGTACTCTTTTGGACTATGAAACCCAATACACCCATCCCAAAAAAATTTGCTTAGCCTTAGTTTTCGTTGCCACCAAACTCCGTCATTACCTACTCAACCACAAAACCTATGTTATGACCAACATTGACCCCTTACACTTCATGTACGCCAAACCTTATCAAAATCAGCATGACACATGATGGCTTATGCTTTTAGCCAATCTTGAACTTGAATTCATTCATAAAAATTCCATCAAGGGCAAAGCTATCACCGACAAATTGGTTGACGCACCTATTTCTAGGGATCAACCCTCTAATTTTGACTTTTAGATGAATCGATTGCTACCCTTTCCCTGGACGAACCTCCTTATCAAATGAAACTCTTTTTTATGGTTCCAAGTGTCGGCGTGGGGGTGGTACTAGTATTATGCTCATTTCTCTTGATGGAGAACCCATGCCTTTATCTTTCAAACTAAATTTTAAATGCACCAACAATCTTGCCAAATACTTGTACTAGGTCTCCAAGCCACCTATGCCCTAGATGTCAAATCAATCAACATATTTGGTGATTCTCAATTGGTTGTAAACCAAGCCAATGGTATGTATCAATGTCGTAACAAGATACTTCAAAAGTATAAACATCATGTAGACATACTTTTGACCACCTTTGATCGTTACACCCTTCAAACCATCCCACGTTCCACCAACAAATTTGTAGATACCATGACCTGCTTAGCTTCCCAAATACCGCTTCACCCACCGATTCCAAAATATTTGTCACCATACAATGCCTCCATTCACCTTCTTATTTACCTCACGATGTTTACTCGATTAGAACCAATACCCTTGACCTGAGTGACCTTTGGTATAAACAATACTCTGACTACCTTTCTCTCTCCATCTTACCTCCTGATCTCACCCGTAATCGGACAACTTTCCTTCCTTAAAAAGGTCTCCCGTTACGTTATCCTGGGAGGACTCCTCTATAAGTGAGGCTTTGATGGTATTCTCTTACGATGCCTCACAAGTTTTATAATTCCTTATACCATTAAGGAGGTTCAGGATGACATATGTGGAGGTCACTTTAGTGGCCTTTCTACATTTGCTAAGCGTATTCTTCTGCGTCTAGGCTATTATCGGCCGAACCTTAAACATGATTGTTGTGACTACATCAAACATTGTGTAAAATTCCAACAACATTCCAATATTCATCATACACCCAATCATGCCTTACATGTCACTTGTGACCTTTCGCCCTTCTCTCAATGGGGTTTGGATCTTATCGGAAAAATCAATCCTCATTCTTCCCTACGCCATCAATGGATCATCACTGCTACCGAATACTACACAAAATGGGTAGAATCCATCCCACTCATTTCCATGAAAGCCGAGAAAATATGTGAGTTCATTAACCACCACATCATTTTTCACTTTGGTGTTCCTCATCGCCTCATCACTGACAATGGAAAACAATTCAAAAACAAAACATTGCAAATTTTTTTTGACACCTTGACATTCAACTTAGTTTCTCATCACCCTACTACCCATAAACCACCAGCCAAGCCGAATCCACTAACAAAACCCTCAAAAAAATTCTCATGAAATTGGTTGATGATACTTGGGAAGGATTGGCATACACACAATCCTTTTATCCTCTTGGTATACCGAACTAGTACTCGCACTTCCACGCAGCCACACCCTTTTCTCTAGTCTATGGTACAAAGGCTGTTCTGCCTCTCAAAGTCCATATCACCTCACTCCATATTTCTCTCCATGACATGCTCACTGATGCTGAATTTCGTTAGGACCATTTAGTACAGCTAGAGTTATTAGATGAACATTGTCTTAATGGTCTGGATCACCTTCAAGTTTACCAACAATGTATCAAACATGCCTATGAAAAAAATGTTCACAAACAAACCTTCTAAGTCGGTGACCTTGTCTTGAAAGAAAATAAACACGTAACCAAAGCAGAAAAAAGTAAATGGGGAAAATTTTCTCCTAATTGGCTTGGACCATACATCGTGACTCATACATATTAATCAGGTGCTTATCATTTATCTTCTCTCGATGGTAAACCCAATATTGAGCCCCTAAATTCCTTACATCTTTGACCATTCTATTGTTGATTCATTGTCCTACCTCACCCTTTGTCTCTCTCCAACTCATCCCTTGAGTGCTACCCACTCCATACACCTCCCTAATGATTAAACCAAAATCATGTGAGTACCCGTCACTTGTTATCTTTCCTTGATTATGTGTACCATGACATTGCACATAGCATGATTCTAATGGATAATTTTCATCTACCTTAAGATGCGATCCCATGGTCATTTCACCTTGCCCTTTGAACAAGAGTCCTATCTTTCACCTGGGTCTTGTCCATGATTGCGCAAAGAACTCACAATGGGACCAAACTACTTAAGTCAAACTTCTAATAAAAATATGAATCCCTCAAAAGGACATCTTCTTCTCGGCCCATTATTGCTATAAATAGACTATTCCCATGAAGGAAAGCTATGTAAAGCTCTTCAAAAAAAAAAAGAGCAACCGAATTTTCCCGCATCGATCAAACTTCATGAAGACCTCAAGGAGTTCAATTTTTCCCAGATATACTTCCCACATCGATTAGTATATCTCAACTATAAGTCAAAACAAAAATAAAATTTAGTCATGGACTTTCCCGTTGTGACCTAGGATCTCTTGCCCAAAGGACATGCAGCCTCATACCATATAAAAATTAAAAATTACCTACTCTTCACCCTATGAACCATGCCCACTCTCATTTCCTACTACTGTTGGTCCAAAAATCTGTCGCTTGGGCAGATCTATGGATAAACGAGCCAACAGTGTGCAGGGCATAGCCCCTCTTTGAGTCAGCAAAGCGAAACTGGTTTATTGCTATTCTACCAGCAGGAACCTATGCAAGTCTCACAGATTCTGCCTTCGGGGGTTTGGGATCTCATCCCAGTAGAGGTTTTTCCAACTGCGAAAAGAAAGGAATGAAAGAGAGGAGGAAGAAGGAACAGGTCCGAAGGGAGAAAAGAAATGAATTCCAAAGCAGAAAGGTCAGAAGATTTATGTTTTTGGGTTGGTAGTAAACAGAGCCAAACCTACTTGCATAAATAAACAAAGCAATACTGATGAGCAAATGACAGAAAAGTAGATTTGAATCTAACAGAATAAACACGTGCAGATCTAACATAAGAAAGTTCTGACACATAACACAGTATTCAAAGACAAAGTCTCAATATTTGTATTCTTGTTTTCTCGCTACAAGAAAGCTCAAAGTCTTTCTCTCCTCACTTCTATTTTCATCTAAAAAATGTTCACCCCTGAATACAACCAGTATTCCAATATATATAGAAGAGGAGAAGGAAAGAAGGCAAAAGGGAGCCAACAACTATTTACAAAGATATTTACAAAATATCTAAAAGTCATGTTGAATTTTTACAACTTGATGGGTGACATCATCCCATGACGCAACATGGATGATGTCATCATTTGTGCCAACATACTTTAGACATTTCAACAAGAAAGTCGGAGAAGAGAGAGGAGAAGAAGAAGAAGAAGAAGAAGAAGAAGCTACTCGTCGTCATCATCCTGCGGCCGAAAGGGGGGTAGCTTTGCTTTTGATCTTTGCTCGGGTGATGAGATATGAACCTGAGTGCCGTATTCAAAAACTTGTTAATTATTGGCCCAAGTTGATCCTGAGAAGGATCCTTGTGCCTATCACTTATTGCCTCACAAGTCTCCCGCTCATCTATGAGCTTCTCTGGGAGTTTGGAAAAGTCCTTTTCCGCCTCAATGAGGAACCCGACGAAGTCCCTACAGGCCAGCAGGTTGTTGATAGATTCAGTGTCAAATGTGACCTCTGGCCCCGTTCCTTGAGAAGCGATCTCCTTGAAGATCCGGATGGTTTCATCAGCTGACCTTAAGGTAAAGGAAGGAGTGAGCAACCCTGGCGACATGTTGAGAACAATTCGCTCCATTTGATGCATCGCATCCAGGGCCTCTTCCTTTACTTTGTCAATCTTTTCTAGAATAAATTCTAGCTGATCCACCCGATAGTCCAGAGTGGACATGATTTTGTTGAGGGCCCTTGGATGGCCGAAGACGCCGAACTTGACCAGATCTTTGACTGAACAGTTGAACATTTGTTGGAAGGCCTCGTGCTACAGTCTAGCATGTTCCAACTCTTCTGATATGGGCCCTGCTAACACTTGGAGTTCTTTATTCGCCTTACTGATATTTAGGTATAAGTCAGAGAACTCGGCGATCACTTTTTCGCTGTCTTTGAGGATTTGGCTCCTCCAAGCGGAAACGGCCATACCCTGCTCACCGATCTTTGCATATTCATTGATTTTCTCTTGGCTGAGAAGCTCAGAAGTCTCGGCAGCAGTTGTGGGAGGCGCACTACCCATCTTCTGTAAGGCTTGGAGCAGATATTTATTTTGCTCTTTTAGTAGCCTTTTCTCTTCTTTTGTTTCTTGAAGCTTTTGACAGAGGGCGTCGACCGGAAAGAGCTTCCCCCTGGAGACTTTCAGAAGACATCCCCATTGTGACTTGGGTCACAGTAAAATCTGTCGGAGACAGATCTTTTTCTCTTTGAGGGGATCGGGGTATGCAATTTCCATGATTCTCTCACTGCGCAGCACTTTTAGAGAAGTGCGCAACAAAGCTCTCGCTTCTTCGCTCCTTTGGCGGGATCTTTGAAAAGTCCATTGGAGCGATGGGAACTTTCCTCTTTTGTTGGCTTAGCTGGCCTTGAGAGATCGAGACCAGTCCTATGGAAGAAGGACCGAGAGACAGAGAGGAGGAGGTAGCTACAAAGAGAAGAAGGGAAGAATGTGGAGACACGCGGCGGCGGCATAGAGAGAATAGCCGAAGAAGTGTCCACGGGAGGAAGGGAAACTGCAGCTGCGGAAGACATAGGAAGGGAAGGGAGCCCGGAGATGAGGGAAGAAATGGAGGAGGACAGATCAGTGAGGGAGGAGAAGATAGACGAAGAAGCAGGGAAAGAGTAGAAGAAGGGACAGAGGACATGACCAAAGGGATGGTCACTTGAGTCTCTCGAGGAGGGAAGGAAGAGAAGAAGAAGGGATAGAAGGGACCTCTGTTGTGTGGTAGCAATGCCGACATCCCGAGTGGATGGGCCTATGGGACTATTCTCTCGCCGCTTTGCTTCTTTCTCTCGGCGAATCCAGAGTTATTACACTGCTCGCTTTGTGGAAAGAGGACTCTCGGGGCTTCTCCCTGAATGGTGCTGGATTCACCTTCCACACCTTTACCTTTAAGCTGCTTCTTGGATTGTGGAGGCACGTTGCCCAATGGGGATGTTGTGAAATCAACCCCGAGGTAGATTAGGCCATTCATCCGGCACCAATGTTCTGTCCTCCGCAAAGTCTCCTTGACCCTCTCCTCAATTGTCTGAGGAGCTTTAGTTCTATCAATGGCCGGAAAGGGCCAATCATCCCCCTCTGTATCAGTATATACCTTGTCTACCTCATCTTCTGTTGTTTGGTAGCCTTTGGGGACAATGGCTACCCCATATTGGATAATTTCTGCCAATGCTAGGCGAGAATGATCCTTTCTTCTGAGCTCTACCTCATGGAGGACGTCAATATAAATATCCTCGATCTGAGGAACATGGATCGGATCAAGTTTTGCTCTTGGCAGGCAGCCCCTTGGGTCGAAGGTGGGCCTGGCTGGGAAGTCATGCTTCAAATTGAGTAACTCCAGCTCTGCAAACATTTCCTTCACCTTGTGGTGGGTAGAGCATGTGTATCGGCCCACTGTGAGGGGGAAAGGAGTTCCACCCTTCTTCCTTTTCAGGCATTTTTCGTGGTATGTGACCAGCTGCCTTGATAGTTCCAGCAGAATCAGCTTAGGCCCAGCATACCTTGGTAGCCTGGTTGGCTCTCCCAAAAAGTTGGCAGCCCTTAGATAGGTGAATGTAGGAAATTGGGTGAACAGGGCTCCCCATTTCTCCGTGGCTGCCACTATGTTTTTGGTTGTATGACTATGAGTCATATTCGGCCTCAGCAGGCAGATGATGTGATAGAAAAACACATCGTTAACTTTTGTGAACTGGGAGATGCTATTCTCTAGCCTTAATTCTAGATAATACTCATATATTTTGACCTGAGGCCAAACTCCACTCCGGGTTAGGCCTGGATAATCCCTCTCTGACGCTGCAGCGTAGACCATGTAGGAGTTCATATGGAATACTCCCGTTGTGCTGAATTGTTGTAGCTGCTCGGAGATGGTGCTACTTATAATTTCCCCCCAGTAAAAGTGCTGATCAGGAAAATTCTTGTTCATTGTTTCCAAGTAGCGTAGCATCCATTTATGGAAGTAATGGGCATCAGAAAGCCCGAAGACCCTGCTCAGGAAGGTGATGGTATCGCTGAGCTCTTCTGAGAAGTCACTGCGGTGGATGATCTGGGGCCACCGGGTTACTACCTTCTTGTTTTTCAGATACACTTCGTTCATTAGTTGCATGCATTGGTCTTCATTATCTTCCCAGGCCTTGATGCACTCTGCTTGGCTAACGGCCACAAAGTGCCGGTGGTGAGGGATGCCGAGTATGATCTCAAAATGACGGGCAGTGAGGTTAATGACTACCTCGCCCTTGCTGTTTTTGACACATCTTGTGTCTTTGTTGTAACACTGGGCAACCACCATCATAAATTCATTGTTGACGGCGCTGACGGGGATTCCTCCGGTGAAGTGCAGGGCACTGCCTATTAATTTGTCCATCCATGGACTCCTTGTAACTTTCTGAGTTCTGGCCCAGAATTCCTCCATGTCGATATGCCCCAATTCTGAGTCTCTGACATCCATGCTGCATTCGGCCTGTGACTCGGGCATTCTGACCCTTTGATATTTATACTTCATCTCTTCCTCAGTAAGCTTGGCCTTTCCTTTCGATTTGGTGGGTCTCTTGCTGGATGTAGACATATGTTCTTCTAAGTTTATCTGCTGATCTGCATGAAGAAGAAGCGAGACCCAATCCGAAAAGGTTGAATTAGCCATTTGATCTTCCATTGGAATGTTAGCAGAAGAAAGAGTTAGAGATTTTTAGGCTCAGGGCGCATGAAAAATGTAGCTTACAGGGCTAAATAGGCAGGGCGCACGGGAAAGGGCTGTTGCAAAGGTTAAACTGGCACCAAAGGCGCATGGCGCATGCATACTGCAGAGTGCATTTTAGTAAAGGGCACATGGGAACATCGTGTTGCATGGAGACAGGATGCGCCAAAGGCGCATGGGCTTTTCATGTTACATTGTGATTTGGTGCGCCCTTTGGCGCATGGGAAAAGTGTGTAACAGGAACTTTTCGTGCGCCAAAGGAAATATGGCGCGGCGCACGGAGGGTTTGCACAACACAAATGTTACTGTAAGGAGGGATGCGCCTGCGCTTTTATGACTTTATACTTGGCGCAGATAGAACTTGTGTTGCATAGATGCCGGGTGCGCCATTGGCGCATGGGAAGGTGATGCAGCAGGGAAGGATTGTGCGCCTAAGGGGCGCAAGTGTAGCACTTGCAACATGTGAAAGAGGCGCGCCTTGAGGGCGCAGAAGTTCATGATGTGGCAGGCAAAATGGGTGCGCCATTGGCGCGGGTTTTGGCCATGTTGCAAGGGGGACAGATGCGCCATGGGGGCGCAACTGTTTATGATGTTGCAGGACGCTGCTGTGCACCCAAGGAAAAACAGAGTTTTCACATGGTTCAGCCCCTTTTCCTTTCTTTCGTTTCCAAGATTGCTTTGGAAGATATAATGTTTTAAGCCAAAAGGGGTTATCAGACCAAGCTTTCAAACTAACACCCTCTACCAGCAGATCTGGAAAGAGGGATGGGAGGAAAAAAAAGGAAAGACAGCACAGGGGAGGGCTAGCTCAACATTTGATATTTCAATACTGCTAAACCACAACCAGACCACAAGCACACCAAGAAACAAGAACGCAAAACACACAAGAGGGAGAAGAAACTCTTACCTGGATAAATAGCAAAAGCTCGAGAACGGGTCCACAACACGTTGAAAACGACGAGGCAGGGGCTGACAGGCTCAGAAAAATCACGTGCTCAGCGAAAAGTGAAAATGACATTTGGGCGCGCAAACACATATATATAGGTGAACCAGTCATTAATGCGCCACCCACTTTTTAAAGGGCGCATGAGAGTTGCTGTCGACAGGGAAAAGCGTGCGCCCTTTGGCGCATGAAAATATTTGACAGCAGGAAATTAAGCGCGCCTTTGGCGCACCAAACGCTATGTCGACACGAAGTTATGTGCGCCCTTTGGCGCACCAAAAAGTGGCGCAACAAACGTTGTGCCAACACAAAGGCGCATGCGCCTTGGCGCACGCAGGGAAGGCTCAACACACTTTGGTGCACCGAAAGTTGTGTTAACATTGAAAATCATGCGCCAAAGGTTTTAAAGGGGGCGCACCAAAAGTTGGTGTTACAAAGCAATTTCATGCACCCAGCCAAAAAAGGCTCAAAAGACTAAGTTCGAAAAACCAGATTTCCCGGGAAGGGATTTTACAACGTTTCGAACGCAAGGGATCCCTAACGAGGGATCGGGACAAAATTTCGGTATGGTTATCGGTAAAATTGCCCTTGTCAATTTTACGGGATAACACTACCTCAAGGGACTTCTTGGAACTTAGACATTTGGTGATCATGTGACTACTTTTCATCATAGAACATGTCAATCATGCAATGTCTTTAGGGTCTTATGTTCATCACCTCCTCCAAGGTATGATCTACTCGGTATGATCCTACCCAATCAGGTGGCTTTATTGCCCCCTTTTATCTTTTAACCATCTTTGTTTACATTTTGATTACCTTATACAGGACTTGGTCCTCGATGCTTACTTTTGGGGTAATCTCCTTCTTTTTCCTATAATCCACCCACACCTAACAAACCTAAACCCACAACATGCCCAAACACCTATCGACTCATTTTCACACCTTCTCATTTTCTTCCCTAGCTTATGGGAGAACTACATCGGCCTGAGGTCCCTTTTCGCCAGACTATGCGCAGAAACACTCCAAGGGCATGGGGCCCTTGGAGGTTAGCTCGGCCATTCTCTACCCTAAACAATTCATCAACCATGCCTAACTCACCATTTACGTCACATTTCACTTAGTTCCCCTTTTATATACAAAATTGGAAATTAAGTCACATACATAACAATTTGCTACATATCTTATACATTTATTACGCCTACCAATTCTCTATCATCACTATGTATGGATTATACCACATCTCACATATGACCCATAGTATCATTCATTGCAAAATAAAATAAAATAATGAATCACAACTTCACCTACTTTCAATATATCCATGCCTAACTCAA
The DNA here is from genome assembly GCA_018340775.1 of Taxus wallichiana var. yunnanensis. Lineage (NCBI taxonomy): Eukaryota > Viridiplantae > Streptophyta > Pinopsida > Cupressales > Taxaceae > Taxus > Taxus wallichiana. The sequence goes on from CM031234.1 coordinate 256,592,625, forward strand.
CATGACTCATCCATGCCTATAACTTGACTCAACCATGCCTAACCAAACCTAACTCATCCATGCCTATAACCTGACTCAACCATGCCTATAACCTGACTCAATCCATGCCTAAACCGACCTGACTCCATCATGCCTAACTCACCTAATTTCCATCCACATCAAAGTAATAAATCCATATCTCATCTAACACAAGCCATAAACCAATATCTCATAAACACATCAACAAATCACAAAATACCATGTATCTCATCATATAAATCAATCAATATGTATCTCAATATACATGCCCATCTCATCATGTCCATCATCTCAAAAATGTCAGCACACAGGCTGATATACAATACAAAATGTCATCGACATGTAGGCCAGTCTCATATATACAAAAAAGAAAGAATGAATCAATACAAAATCTCTTTGGCACATAAGATGGTATATGCTCAAAATATAAAAATCACTCGTACATCCTCACTGTCGTCAAGACGCAAGCTGGTATGCGATAAAAAAATACAACTATCTTTGGCACGCAGGCTGACATATATACCAAAGCATAACTAATATACGTCAAAACTTAGGTGACTGCATATCAGGCATCTCATTGGATGTCCTCCATCTCTGTGTCACTTGTACCCTTGGCCTCCTATGTCCCTACTGGAACCTCACCTAGAGCTGGTCACCGTGCGCTGGTGGCCTCTCCCTGATCGCCTTAGAGCTCGCTAACCTCATGTGCTCTCCACACTATGAGTGTGGGATCTCATCCTCTCACTAGACACTGTTGTGCCCTATACTGAATAGGATATGAAATCTATCTTGGCCACCATAAGCTGGTCCTGATAATATCTCACCTCACCTAGGGCATCCCGTAACCTAGATATAGGCACGGTCTATGGTGGTCCCATAGGTCTCGGCCCCTGTACCTACCCTACAACAACTCGCCTTGTGTGTCTGTACATGAATCGGGACATGCTCTTGGTGTGCTGTGGTGGTGCCCCTATCCTCGTGCTCCTATCTCGGCCTCGTAAGGCGATCGTGCTCGGGTGTGGCCAACCAGCCCGTAAACTCGCCACCCGATCTTGTAAGATCGCCACCTTACCATCCCCCGACCATCTCCATCTCCTCCATCCACCATCTGGGCCTGTAGGCTGGCCACCTATATGCATAGCTCTACTACCTCTACCTTAGAACCCTCAAGTTGTGTTTGTAGTATGCCCAATTAGGTAATCAACATAGCTACTTTCCCCTGTAGGGTGTCTCTCTGCACTGTAATGGTAGCTAGGTCTGGCTTCTACCCTGGTGTGGGTGGTATGGCTCGTAACTGAGCCACCCACCACTACCTGTATATGTCTGTACATCTAGTTTCATCTATCCGCCAATCCATTGGCTGCTCCTCCTCCTCGCCGGCACCGTAGGCTATGGTAGAATCAAGGGCCTCTCCACATCATCTCTCTGATACTATGGGAAGGGTGGAGGAATGTCCTGTAAAAGCCCAAAATACCATCAGACTTTGTCTACCGGGATCATCTCATCCTCACCGGCATAATGACCCCCGTATCCACTCTCTAGCTAGAGCTCAGCTAGCTCCTCATGCATATGCCTATATGAGGGAATCCCACATATGGCCTCCAGATAATGTCCACTCCGGACAACCCCTCCAATAATTGCCGATAATGGGCCACATCATGTGTCGGCCTATCTCGATCTCCACTCTCCTATCACCGGCACCCATCTCCTGTATCCCACCCACAAATATCTAGCTGGGAATGCATCTTCTCGGGGCATCCCTATAGGTTACACACACACTATGTGCTCATACGCCTAGTAGTGTAGTATAAATATACAACACAAAGGTTAAACCTACGTAACCACCCATATGTCCAGAGATCTCTCGTATAGCTGCACTAAGAATACTGGTGCCTCGGTAAAAGCGTGTCTCATGCACCATCATATCGTGGAGTACCCCCATCATTGATTAGGGAAAGTGTCCATCCTTTGCATCTAGTAGTGCATAGCAAAGCACACTGCCTCCATCAACAAAACCACTAGCCTCATCTCATCTGGATGGGCTAGGTACATCTCTCCATAGCTCAAACTAGCACTATGGAATCTCAAATCAGTTGCCCCCTCACCAAAAATAGTCCCAATCAACTCCTCTAAGGCCTCGGAGGAGATAGAATACACCTGGGCACCCAATATGGGTAGCCGTAAAATCCGAAACATGTCCTCCAGGGTGATAGTCATCTCACCCGTCGGAAGGTGGAATGTGTTGGTCGCAGGATCCCATCTATCGATGAGCATGACCATCAAGTTGGGCTACCAAACAACATGTCGGTAGTGACAAATCCCACTCAAGCCCACTACCTCCACATGCTGGAGCTCCAAAGGGGTCGCTATGCCACGTAATGTCACCAGTAGAGGCGGAACCCTGTCCCACATATGTAACTGCGATCTCCCCTGCATCCAATCCAAGCACGACATTAATCCACATTTACCATGACCATATTCACCAATTATCATTACCCTCCACCCTATTTTCACTCTACCCATCTCAACTACCTAGCCCACATCACTTTTGGACCCTTGTGCCTAAAATCTCAACCAGTGCCAGTTCATCCTAACCGACTCCGGTCACCCTTAAATTGACATCATCCTGTTTGGTGACCGATACCGGTTCACCTTTATTGACCACACATTACCATGTACCTAGCATCGGTCCCTATTTGGTGATTGATACCGCTTTTACCCAATCGATGTCAAGCTAAAATTGACCGATGCCGTTCACTGCCGCAGAAAATCCCACAACTTCCCAAAACCCCCATTTTCTAAAAATCACCTCCTTTCCCTTTTACCCCACCTACAATGACCTAAAACTACCCCTGGACCTCTACCCACCCCACCTATACCATTTACTACCCTTCCCCTCCCTCTTTTAGCCCGTTATTCCCCCCATACCCAAATTTTATTTTTACCCACCCAAAAAAAACAAAAACCCACAAAAACCTAAAATAACAATACTCCAAACTCCTAATCTATCTAATCAACAATGTAGCATTGGGTGCTTACCTCATCGCATGCTGCCGCCATCTTAGTGGCACGTCTCGCCACTTGTGTTGGTGGCCTGTTAGATCCCTCTCTGACCTCTACCATCAATGAATAGCTACTCATAACCTCCAACCAATCAAATCTCTCACCCTGATCCCGTGGACCCATTGCTCACCAACCCAACCCTCATCCAATCACACTGCCAACTCACTGTCCTGTTTCCTTCGGACACTTTTCTCTCTTTTCTCTCCTTTTTTTTGTTTTCTCACTTTGTAAATAACAAATGAATAGTAAAAATGTGGATTTTTTGTTTTTATAACCAACCCGACCTAACCGATGTCGGTTACCCTTGACCGACATTAGTCGCGTGCCCTACCTCACCATCATCGGTTTTCCTATACCGACGTCAGTTTTCCATGACCACCATCGGTCATCCACACCTACACATTTCCCTCAATTAAGCCCCTTTTACCCCACCCCTCACCCTGATCCTTTACCCTACCCATTCACCTTACCTTTCCTGACCTCCCCATTTACTACCTCCATTTTTCCTCCTTTGGGGACTCATTTTTTTACCCCTACCTTGGCTTTACCCACACCGTGACCTCGTATTGGACTGGACCATCGCTAGTGACCTTTGACCTCATGTGTTTGTTATACCTTATGGCATTGTTACCTATGTTGTTGACCTAATGACCTTACCTAGCCTATTGTCGTGACTGTTTATCCTGACCCTACCTTTGGTGTAGCAGAACATACCTAAACGTTCCTGCACCTAACCTATGTTGTGTTTCATGACCATATCCTATACCTTGAATAATGGAATCACTTCAACCTTATTTGGATAAACCTATCAACCTTAGATGATGTAGAGTTTACCTACTCTCAACCCAAAAGTAGCGTAATACGGTTTATATGTGTGCATGCATTTGGTCATGTTACTACCTTTGACCCCGACCCATTACCTAGCTTACCCGAGTAGACCTTTAACCCTTTCTCCCCAAGTCCATCGGCCTCTTCCTCCCATTTACCTTATATCAAACCACTCACTAATTCCCCTTCGCCTCATCGGTTCCAAGTTTGAGGGGGATCACATTTACCCACACATGGGGCAACCACATCTTATTTTTGTTAGTGTCACTTATTTATGTAGACACTAAAATTAGGTCACACTCCCCTTTGGTCCCTCAACAAATAAGCACCCTTCATCACATTCACCTAGCCACGACCCCCTTCACCCCACTAATATTAATTTAATTAAATTAATGCATTATCCTCACTATATTTATTATTTAAATATCTTATTTTAAATAATATCCACACATACAGTTCACTTAGACACCTCACCAAGCTAACTCAACCTAAGACTTATTCTTAGTAAGTTGCCATAACTAAGACATACCCAAACCCTAAAAATACATGCCTACATTCCCTCTAACCACATTCCCGAATGCTCACAAGAAGCTCCTAGTCTAATCCATGGGTTAACAAAATGAGATCCAAGGAAATCAAGAGGTTCTCCCTAGTTTAGTAAACCTAGGAAATCCTTCCTTGACCGGCACCAGTTACACCTAACTATCGCCGGTTAAGCTGGAAGCATCATTGGTTACCCTTTTAACCCCAAAAAAACCTTATTCTCAAGGTTGGAAGTTGGAAGGAAGTAAAAAGGTTGGTGAGCATTATCACATCTCAGAGAGATAACACATCTTCAGAGAGTGAATTCCAGCAAGACCACACATGCAAGGAAGGAGACCAAACATCTTTTCTTGCACAGCCATCCCACCATGATCTGATCTAACCAAGCAAAGAGGAGTGCACATGCAGCCCATGTAGAAGCTTTCCTTCAGTTGGTGATCACTTGTAACCTTCAAACCTCTCATCAGCACCTCCATCCCTCACTCACAAGCATTCAGGACTGGAATCCAAGTAAGTATAATGTCATACTTCTCTAGTTTATTTCATTTCATCATTTTTTATCATCTATTGCTTACCTAGCCACCTATTGACCTTCTCCAACATTTCCACCTCTATATACCCATTAAAGCCTCACCGAAGCCTACCCCAGTCACCCAATACCTCATCCCGACCAACCAAAGTCCTTTGTGTAATCACAAAGGGAGACCTAAAGCTTATTTCTATGACATATCCATATTTCATAAGTAGCAAGCACCTGGCCACACTCCGACCGTTGTTGGTTACCCTTGACCGACATTAGTCTCTGTATTTTCCCATACAGCCTAGAACAGAGACCTAGCCACTTAATTTCAACTCACCCTCATGCACCTGTGATCTACCTGAGACCTATGTCAAACCCGCAAAACCCGTAACTAATCATTTGACCTTTGGATTCTATTCTAGCTTAGTCTCGTTATATTAGATCTATTTCTTATTGTGTTTTAAGTGAGATACCTAAATCATTTCAAATTACAATAGGATTTACTTTTTTTACAACATTAAATTGTTTAAAATAGTGGACTGACAGCCATCTAGGAAGTATCACACTTCCTAGATCTAGCATACACTAGGTAGTTCACTGCCCATATTGTTTAATTCCTTCTTGTGGTCTTGCTTTGCATTACAGGTAGTTCCTCCTAGCCAAAAGGAAGCTCTCATGATCAGTTGTGGATTCAGAAGTCATACGTGTGCAACAACCCATCAACCAACATTTGAATAGGTATTCCTCCTATGCCTGTTACCCTATTTGTTTCATCAACACTTCAAAGAAACAATCTAGAATCGGTGAAATACCTACCTTGTTGACACATACATATAAAGAGTTATGAGATTTGAATACCCACAAGGGCTATGAGATAGATGTTGGATTATTATTACAGTGTTGGGCACATGAACACATTACTATTGCTCGTCCATTGGGAGTGCTTAGTGTTATTGAGGTAAGGCATATAGGTTTTATGAGGTGGAGCTAGATCTTAGGTCGGGCCGGGAAGGCCAAGGGGCCTACTTATTACAGAGACTTGATATCAGGATTACAGGTTGGTGACGTGGTGTGGAGGCCATATGTGGACTTTCCTCATTGGCCTAAGTTTTCTGAGGATTTATTATATTTATAGCATGACATATGGGTTCAAGGCTGCAGAGATGGAGAGGATGAGTTGATATGTGCTAGCTGAGTCATGAGGCAATTTGGACTAGTTCAGGATATACCCGAGGATCCATTTTTGTATAGGCAAGAGGACAAGGACATCGAGACCCCGCAGTTGTTGTGGTAGAGCCTCGTAGTCATTGTTGAGTAGCTAGGTGTGATGGGTCTAGATGAGGATGGACATATAGTTATGATTGATGATGTGGGGGTGACCCCAGATTTTACTACATGGTTGTCCTAGTCATTGAGGGCCTTTGAGAGGACGAGCACAAGAGAGAGAGATGTACAGTGTGGTTAGACGGTACATGATCGAGTAGATGGAGGAGGAGAGAAGGGTGGTGAGGCTAATGAGGAGAGGGTTGAACATGTTTTTCTAGATCCAGATGCTGCGGCAGTGATGACCAAGAAGGCCACAATGAAGGCGAGAGAGATCTTTGCTCGAGAGAGCGTGATGACTTAGTGCCAATTTGGGATACTCTCATTGTAGAGAGAGATGGATTGATAGTGGAGCGAGATATCCTCCAAGCATAAATTATACACGTCTCTTTTGACAAAGAAAGGTACAAGAGTCGAGAAAGACCTTAGGAATGCCTTAGGGATCATGTGGCCTTCTATTTCTGGCACAGAGCTAGCGGTGATGGTTAGACAAAGAGGAGCATCTGTGAAACATTCTCTTGACATGATTTTTGTATCTCATTATGAGGCTATACAAGCAGAGAGAGACTACTATATGAATATGATCATTAGGAACTACCTCGATGCCACTTTGTATGTAGATCATGTAGCTTCCCAAGGGGGCGCTACAACAAAGAATTAGGCCGGTGATAATGTAACGAGCGTGGGGCACCTACCTCGGAGACCATTGAGAGGAGGTGATGATGAGGGAGGATCTGGTGGTGGTGGTCATGTAGTGGGAGGCACTCCCAATCCTAGTTTGATGGAATTTACCATATGATTGTATATAGGCTCATGGAAGCCCATTTTCTTTATGTATGATGTCATTTTGATTATATGGACATTTTTTTATATATATATGATGGTGATGATTTCTATACTTGTGTTGATAGGCTCATGGAAGCCCTTGAGGTTACTTTGTATTCAGGATTTTATATATAATGATGATGATGATGTGGTCTTTGTATTCAGTTTTGATATGTGTGTGTTGTATGTTATATGTGTTGGATATATTGGTATCTAGAAATGTTTATGTTTTGATTACTATTTTTGATGTTTAACTAACTTTGGAAAATGTGAGCCATCGAGTGTATCAAGATGTGATTAAATAAAACATAGTAAAAGTGGAAAGAACGCCCACTGAATTTTAATGTGTATAATGGGTTTTGATAACACTTGCACTTGTAGCCTTCCAAGATGTTAAATAAGACCGTCACTGGACATTTTGGGTAAATCACAATGGATTTGAATAAAATATGTTTTTGCTAGGATAAGAGAGAAGGAGACCATGTGGATGCATGCCATTATAAGGAAAAAGGTTATCCTTTTTAATGGGTTTATAGGAATCAATTCCTCAAATTTAATAATATTTTAAATAAAAATGATCAATGCGGGATTTTTTTCTTTATGATGGGAAAGATGATCAATGCAGAAGCTTTCTTGGATGCTTTTCATTTTGAAAGGTTGATCAATGTGGGAATCCTTATAGATGAGGAGCCTTCCTTTAAGGGTATGGTATACATTTTTGATGAATTTTCTTTGAATGTCCATCCTTCATGGGATCAATACATAATTGAGATAGCTAGCTATCCTTTAGGGGATGAGTATACTTTCTTGATAATTTGCATTTTGTGAATAGTTGTCCTTTGAGGGATCAGTCTATTGTTATTTTTTAGCATCGAATGGATTCATTTCATTTTGTTAAGTTGATGGTAGAGAACCCTAAAAACTTTTTATAGGATGGTTTAAATGCATGTGTGACCTACATCCACATGCCCCATGACCAGTGTTCTTGATGCTGATGGATAGGTGTAGTGAATTTTAGGAATTTGGTGCGATGATGAAATGAATAGGTTTTGACTAAAACTGATGTCACAATGGTCAATTATTTCACAATAGAAAGGCCACAAGTGCAGAGAATTTAAGGTTTCCACCTTAGATTACCTATCAAGAGAACTAAGATGATATACTCCTCACCCATATTTGTGAGTGATAACATAAGGGCCGATCTAATTAGGGGAAAAATTTCCATGCTTACTCTGATCTAATGTAGTCACATTCTAATTTTATTTATGGATGACATCACCAATTTTAAACTCTCATTATTTAACATGTTTTTTGTATTCCCTACTAACATGTTGTTGATAAACCTGGTGATGTTCAAGAGTTGCTAGTCATTTTTCCTCTAATAATTTCAATTGTGCCAGACGATCTTAGTGACATTATTTGTTAGGGATGAAATCCTTGAGAGATACGTAGTGAGTGTGAGTTTTAATTTTAAGAGGCACAATGGCTTCATAGCCATAGATGAGTGAGTATGGCATTGCGTTGGTAAGTGTGTGAATGTTGGTTCAATAAGCCCAAAGAGTGAATGATATTTGAGTGTGCCAATTTCTACCTACATCATTCATAGTTTTCATGAGGATTTTGTTGAGTTTTTTTGTTGGAGGACTCGCTTGTCTATTTTCTTGAGGGTAGTATGGTGAAGAAAAGCTAAGTTTTATGTTGAATGTATCACAGAGATTTTTGACTTCCTTGTTTTTAAAATACTTTCCATTATCTATGATAAGCTTATGTGGGATGCCAAAGTGACATATAATGTTTTGATATATGAAATTAATGTAGGTCCAGATTTTGATGAGATCAAAGGAAATGCCTCAACCCACTTAGTGAAGTATTCAATTGCAATGATTATTGAATGATGTTGTTGAGATGATTTTGGATTGATTGAGCCAATGAGGTCTAACTCCCATTGAGAGAAAGGCCACAAGTCTCGTGCGGGTTGTAGCACTTGACTTGGAATATGAATAAGATCATAATGAAGTTGACATTTAACATAATTTTTCACGTATGTGCAATAATCCTTGGTGATAATAGAGAGTAATACCCCAACCGTATAATGCATTTAGCGATGGCATTCCCACTAAAGTGGCCACCACATCTGCCATCATGGACCTCTTGAATTACTTTGTTTGACTTGTGCATTTTAAGACATTGTAGTAGTATGCCGTCAAAACTACATTTATAGAGGATACCACCTATGATGATGAAGCAGGTGGTGCATTGGAGAAATGATCATTTTGCATATTATGATAGATCCGATGGGACTTTGCATTTAGAAAGGTAATTATATATTTCCAAGTACCAAAGATTAGATGAGATTTTGTCAATGAAATTAATGGATGATAGCTCATTTTGATGTGAAGGATGATCTAAACTTGAATGACTACTGACATTTTAGTGTTATCCTTTGATTTTTCTATCTCAAAATGGATAAGAGAATTGAGAGATGCCATGGTGTCTGCAAATCTATTAGAAGATCATGGAATAGCTTGAATGGTGTAATGGTCGAATACGCCAAGGAGAAAATCAACAATGGCCTTGTACTTCTAAAGGACCTCCTTTTTACATTGATATTATCCTTTGACTTGACTAACAAAAAGTTGTGAATCTTCGTAGATTTCTAGATCATGGACACCTAGGAGAATAGTGGTAGTAAGGCCCATTATTAAGGCTTCATATTCTGCCATATTATTAGTGCATTTGAAGTTGAGTTTGAATGATAATGGAATGGGAATGTTCCAGGGTGGTACAATAATGACACCGACCCCTCCACCTTCTTGAAATTTAGTGTCATCAAAGAAGAGGGTCATTTTGATGGGGGTGAAGTTAGATTCATTAATTTTTGATAGATTTGTTAGGAAAGTATTCATGAGGTGGTTGATCGTCTGGAAGAGGTGCTTCAACAAGTTGATAAAAATGGCCTAACCTTTAATGGAATTTTGTGGTATAATTTCAAGATCAAATTCAGTCATTAGCATAAACCATCAGGTTATACGATCATTATGATATGGTTTAGCATGCATAGCTTTAAGTGGATTAAAACTAGTGACAACATATGTTTTGTGGTTGAGGAGATAATGTCAGAGTTTGGAAGTAGCGAAGTACAATGCACAACATATTTTTTTAGCTTCAGAGTATCGTGTTTCATATTCATGAAGTGTGTGACTAATGTAGTACACGGCCTACTCATGACCTTGATCATCATGATGGGAAAGCATGGCTCCTAGGGCATGTTCCGAGGTAGAGATGTAGAGATAAAATGACTCCCCTTCAATAGGTGGCACAATTATAGGGGTGATGATAAATATTGTTTGAATTAATCAAAGGAATTCTCGCAACGAATCCCAATGAAATACTATGTCCTTATAGAGAAGATGATGAAATGTTTGACAATGATAAGAGAGTTGTGATATAAAATGTCGATGGACTATAGTTTTCCTTATATATTGCGTAGTTGTTTGAGATTAGAAGGAAGATGCATATAGACGATTTCCCTAACTTTTACGAGATCAAATTCAATTTCCCAAAGAGATATGATAAATCCCAAAATATTTCTAGTGAGAACACCAAAAACACACTTTGTAGGATTCATGCGAAGAAAAAATTGAATAAGATGGGTGAAGATTGATTCAAGGACACTAAGATGATATTTTTGTGATTTAGATTTCCTAAGAAGGTCATCAACATAATATTCCACAATTTTATGGATAAGATCATGGAAAATGTAGGTCATTGTGCATTGATACGTTGCCCCAACATTTTTGAGACCAAATGGCATGACATGGTGGAAAAAGTTCCCTAAGGAGTGATAAAAGTGGTTTTATGTTGATCGTTGGGGGCAATAAGAATCTGATTATAACTAGAAAAACCATCCATAAGGGAGAACATTTCATGGCGGTTGTGAGGTCGAAAAACCGATGTATGTTTACGAGAGGAAAATCATCTTTTGGACAAGCAAGATTGAGATCCTTGAAATTTATGTAGATGAAAATATTTCCCGAGGATTTAGTTATTGGGATGATGTTGGAGACCCACTGTGGATAGTTAATGGGTATGATGAAATTGATAGATAAAAAACATTACAACTCTTCTTTGTCAAGGAGAGCTATATGTGGGTGTATTTTATGAAATTTTTGTTTGATAGATTTAGCGTCGTGGTATGTGACTATGTTATGTAGAACAATGTTGGGATTGATCTTGGGAATATCACTATATGACCAGAAAAATGATTGGTGATATTTTTCAAGAATGAGGTAAAATCATTCAATTATTGTGGATCAAGTGATTGATCAACCTTAACTATATGAGGATCTTGGAGTGTTCCTATGTTTATGTCGATGGTAGATTCGTTAAGAAGAGTGGGTGTTTCAGATGGTAAGGACTTCTAAAAATAATGATCCTCAGCTCCCATGTGAGATAGGATATCCTGGTCGTTCTAACATTGAAGGATATTTATGGTAGGTAAATCTTCCTTAACCATTTCTAGATGAAAAAGTGGTAGTGTTTTAATGGAGTGATCATATTGATAAGTGAGTGGTCCTAGTGATACAATACTAATTAAAAAAATTTTAGGTGGGATGGGTACAATTTCATCCGTGTTCATGGGGTTTTACGGGTCCGTTGACAATGTTGGTTCTAGTTTAGAGATAGTTAAGGATGTAGCAAGTTTTGATGTAGTGGCTTCACACATGTTAGATGTGGAACTCTTATAACCTACCCCACTTTTCTCATGAGCTTTGAGGGTACATAGAATAGGTTGATCATGAATTCTTTGTTCATAATGTCTGAGGCCAAAACCTTTCCAGGCACAACGATGGAGATAAATGCAAGAAAATTTCGGGTTGTTAAGGGTGTAGACACCAAAATTGGGTCACACTCCCCTTGGTCCCTTGTTAAATAATCATCTTGAACACACTCACCTAGCCATGGCCCCTTACACCCACTCTAATATTAATTTAATTAAATTAATTCATGATATCATAATATTTATTATTTAAATATCCTAATTGAGATAATTCTCACACCACCACCTCACCTATACACCTCACCTAGCCACCTCACCCTAGACCTATTCTTAGTATGTTTCCATAACTAACTAAGACCTACCTAAACCCTAAAAATAAAAGCCTACATTCCCTCTAACCACATTCCCACCCATTAGAAAAGAATCTTCCATTCTAATCCGCGAAGAAAAACAAACAAGATCCAAGAAATCAAGGGGATCTGCCCATTTTAGAAAACCTAGGAAATCCCACCCTAACCAACGCCGGTTACCCTAAACCACCGCTGGTCAACCCAAAACCATCGTTGGTTACCATTTATTCCCCAAAACAACCTTATTTCGAGGTTGGCACATTGAGAGAGAAATAAGAGATGAAACCAGAGCTGCATGCAAGCAAAACCAACATTCATACATGCATATGAACATCCACAGCAAACATCAGAAGTGATCACAAAGCCATTTTCATTCACGAAGCATCTAGGGAAGTGCCATCACTACATCAAATTCCATCCATCTGATCAACTTCCATTTCCATCTAGCCATCAAACTCACACAACAGTAAGTATTTGTTAACCAACATTCATCCATTTTCATTCTAGTAGGTTTTGTTACCTCTATTATCAATTTCTACTTGCACCCCCATTCTCCCCACCATTTACCTTCATGCAAGTTTGATCATTCCTTCACCCACACCACTAAATTTCCCATACCTAACTGTTAAACACCTTTGAGTATATCTAAGATCTCCATAGATCTTTCCATTACCCTCTCCATTTTCATTTAGCCTCAAACCTATCCCAACACCAAGATTTTAATAAGTCTCTCACACTGATCTGACCATCGACATTGGTTACCCATGACCTGTCACTAGCCCATCCGAACCATCATCATTTACACTAGACCGATGTCAGTCTCTGTGTTTACCCTCAGACCAAGAACAAATCCTAACTTCCCCACCAAAGACCCAAAATATCCTAAAACCAGACCCTGACCAGTACCAATACTTTGACAGAGATCCTACCCTTCAGATTCAATCATAGCTTAGCCTGTTGTGAATGAATTTTCTTATTGTAATCAAATGAGATACCTAAATCATTTTAACTATAATAGGGTTTTAATTATTATTAACATTGATTTGTTTTAAACAATGGATTGATAGCTTTCTAAGGAGTATCACACTTCCCGGAACTAGCATACGCTAGGCAGTCCACTGTCATACATTATTTAATCTCTTTTGGTGGTCTTGTTGTTCATTTCAGGTACTTCCTCCTAACCAAAAGGAAGCGCTCATGATCAATTTTGGATCAAGAAGTCATACGCGTGCAACAACCTTCAACCAACTTTTACGGGCATTCTTCCTAGCACCTTTACCCCTATCTATTTCATCACATTCCAAAAACTCTCTAAGAATTAGGGAAATATTTTAGCAGAGCCCGGTGGGACCCAATCGGGGTTCCTTGCATTTATTCATTTCTAGGTGAAAATTTGTATGTTTTTTCCTTTATGAAAGGTTCTCACATTAAAATTTCTCCCCGGAATCTTCTCTTCTTTCTATTTGTCTCAAAGCAATCATGTTTTGGTGCTATAAAAAGAACTATTCTTCTTTTTCATTTGTACTACATTAGTGAAAGATCATACTCTCTCCTGTTCATCTTTTTGTGTCATCGAATTCAATATTTTGATTTGGGTTTTAAATAAATGGAATTTAATTCTACTTTACTACATTAGCTCACATTAAATTAGGGAAACCTATATGTTGGAAGTCATGCCCAAATGATGGTTGACAAATGAATCATAGAAAAGCACTTCCTTTCTCTTCTTCTCTCTCCGAGTCTTACCCAAACATCACAAAATTGAAAAATATACACATTCTTAAACAACATCTTACCGAAAGAATCTATAAGTGATCACACGATCATGAAACAGTCGTCACCCATCTTGTTAATTCTATCAAGTCATTATCTTAGAGGACGGCCCGCCTCGCCATAACATAACCTAAAACCTCCTCTGTAGATCTCCTTCTTTGTAGGAAGCCTTCCTCACCAAAAGATCTATTCTAAAGTTCATGAGGCGTCTTCTAAATAGCATAAGCTAAAAAATGTAAAGGAAAGAAAGAGCACTCTTAGGATCGTATTTTTCTTAGTGTTTCTACTTGGCTTGCATTTTGAGGTGAGAGGACACATTCTTCATCTTTTTGTTTCTCCTTGCATGCTCCTTATCATAGTTGGTGTATTCCAACTTTGTCTGAGTGTGCCTAGACCCCATTTTCATCATTCTCGAATTCGGGTTTGATTCCACACTTGATTTTAAATCACAACCACCTTTTCTTCATCTCTCTGTTTCAATCTCACACTAACCGGTGTCAGCACAATGACCATCGTCGGTTATCCTCTCGACCATCACCGATTTTTCCCAACCGGCGTCGGCCATTGTTCTTTTGGTTAACTCACCCAAAAGGACACTTGTTTCATATTCTTTGTTATTCAGAGTCTCTATAACTCTCATCATCTTCTTTATCCTGATAAAATCCATCTGCATCTTATCTACCTAGCAAATTATTAGCCTTTTGCCTTGTTTTGACAAACTGTCCATTTTTCATAGTGACTGACCATGTTACCTATGACCGATGTTGGTTTACCCTAACCGACATCAATTAGCCTATTCAAATTTCTAGCTGACATTTTGTACCTAATCCACCTACCACTGCCTATTTTTCCTATTTCTATTGTATTTCTATGTCATTTATAGAAAGTAGTCCTACCACATCAGTACTTGTTCACATGGTGCTGACTCGTAGCCAGGAAAACACCCTCATATTCCATGCTAGTTGTCAACCACTCCCACCTAGTCCTTCACCACCTTCCATTTCATCACCCATGGATCCCACCCAAACTATCACTACCGCAACAAGTGTTTCTTAGTGAAGTACTAATAAATAGCTTAGGATCGAATTTTTATAATAGAAAAAGCACTCTTAGGATCGAATTTTTCTTAGTGTTTCTACTTGGCTTACATTTTGAGGTGAGAGGATACGTTCTTCATTTTCTTATTTCCCCTTTGCATGCTCCTCATCATAGTTGGTGTATTCCAACTTCATCTGAGTGTGCCTGGACCCTATTGTCATCATTATCATAATTCTAGGTTTGATTCCATATTTTGTTTTAAATAAAAATCAATTTTTATTCATCTCTCTGTTTCAATTTCACAAGAATCGGTGTCGGTCCAGTTGACCATCGCTTGTTACCTCTCGACCTTCATTGGTCTTACCCAACCAACATTAGTTTAATGTTCTTTTGGTTAACTTGCCCAAAAGGACACCTATTTTATATTCTTTGTTATTCAGAGTCTCTATAACACTCATCATCTTCTTTGTCCTGATAAAACCCATCTATATCTTATCTACCGGTAGATTATTAACCTTTACCTTGTTTTAACAAACTATTCATTTTTCACAAAGTGACCCACCATGGTTACTCGTGGATCGATGTTGGTTTACCCTAATCGAATTGGTTAGCTTATTCAAATTTCCAGCTGACATTTTGTACCTAGTCCACCTACCAATGCCTATTTTTCCTATTTCTACTGTATTTATGTGTTATTTATAGAAAGTAGTCCTACCACATTAGTACTTGTTCACATGGTGCTGACTCGTAGCCAAGAAAATGCCCTCATATTCCACACTAGTTTTCAACCACTCCCACCTAGTCCTTCACCACCTTCCATTTTATCACCCATGGATCCTACCCAACCTATCGCTATCGCCACAGGTGATGAAGAGTTCACACAAATCCTTGACCAGAACCCTGCCGCCTTACAATTCTATCTTTCCCACTCATCCACTCGAGATGCCTCGGGTCAATTGATATATGGCATGCTCATATCTATCCCCCTGACACTCGTTCCTACTTCTACGTCATCACCTTTCGGCTCCACGCTACCTAGACCTCGCCTTGCCCCGGTTGTTTTGAGCTAGGTCCTATACCTTCTATGACCACCACATCTGCTATGTCTATTGCACCCGCAACATCCACTATACCTTCGCCAACCACCTAGAACATAACCTCATCTACACCAATTATCTCAAATATACCCATAACAATGTAACCACCCTCGGTGTCGATGATCCATACCCCTTTTCAAAACATTGTCCTTTCTATTCCACAATCCTTAGCCTCATCGTTACTAGGGTCACTTTGACCCTTCCACATCCATATACATACTATCAGCTGAGCCTTCTATTTCATCTATCATTCATTCTAGGTACGTACCCTCTATCTCACTCCCTCATTCTCAACCTACCTATGTGACATTGCCATATACTGGAATGCCACCTCCATCATATGCCCAACACCAACCCTCTTACGCTACAGGAGGTACCCATCCATCACCACCTACAAATGACCTCATCAAGTTAATGATGGACAATATGCAGACACTGGAGGCATCGGTTTACAGCTCACATAACTCTCTCACCTATGATGATATTTTTAATGAGCCCATACACCCATCCATTCCTATTCATCCATATCCCATACATTGGGAAATGCCTAAATTTAACCACTTCAATAGCAAAGAGGACCCATAACAAAATTTGTAATCTTTCAAACATGGGTGTTATCTAATCGCCCATGATGACACTTTGCTTCTGAGGACATTTCCCATGTCTTTGACCGGGCCCGCATTAGACTGGTATAGTGGGTTACCTAGGAATTCTATCTTTTCATTTAATCAGGTAGCCCAAGCTTTCTTGGATCACTTCTCCATCAACATTGTCAAGAAGGTTACCATGACTGACCTCTACTCTACGCATTAATATGATGACGAGTCTATAATAGATTTTTTCGCTTGTTGGCATAGCCTGATCAATCAACTCACATTCCAATTACCACAAACCAAACTCATAGAAATATTCACTTGGTCTTGTGCTAGACATATCTCACTAACCCCGCAGTGCAAAATCTCCAGACCTTTGATGAGGCATTCACCATGGCATGAAAGCTGGAGATTCGGGCCATCAAGAAAAGAAAATTCAACTACATAATAAGAACTTGGCATTTAAGTCAAATGATACGTCTCCTTCTTCAAAACCACAAAATAATTATTCAAAAGCCAAGGGAACCGCTAACGCAGTGGTACTCAAGGCTAGCCCAACTCATCCATCAAATCAAGCTAAGCCCTCATCTAATCTTTCTCCTGTCTAGACCTTTCAATTCAGATGAGAACAATGGAAATACACCTCAATTGGGGAGCCTTATTCTTTTGTTTTGGAAAAGCTCATTAAATCTGGGGCCATCACCCTTCCACCTATAAAACCACACAATGGTTTTGATCCTACTCACCCCACACCTGCATGGTACAAAGAGAATGACTTCTGTAAATATCATTGGGTAAAAGGTCATAATGAGGGCAATTTCATCACTTTTAAGAACATTGTCTAGGAAATTCTCAAGAATGGTGAGTTAGTCTTGGATAATCTGAATGCACTTGCCAATAAAAACCTACACATCTTCAAGAAACCATTGCCTAATCACTCCCTTCTTCTGATCAAACTAGAGAGACCTCAACTAATGATAGCCATACCTGTGAAGTCCATACTATTTTGAGTAACTCACTAGTTGCCTCCCAATTACCTCATATTCCTTCCATAGAGAAAATCTTGGCTTGAAGTCCTCCACCTACACATGAACCCACTTCACCTGTTCCTCCACCCCTGAGAGGAATACCCTTCGTCTCCTCCCTCACCTGTGAAGGAGACTTCTATTAACAACAAGACCATTTCACCTTGGCTTCTCCACCTAGAGATCCGTCACCGTAGTACCTCTCTGACCCATGAGAGATGCTTGTTCATTTCCTCCACCCACGAGGAGCACCCGTCATGTCCTCTACCTACCAAAGATCCAGTAGAAATGTCGTTACCTCTAGGTGACCATTCTCCAATACCCACCCAAGATCCTACCGACTTACATTTGGCTCTCTTACTCACGAGAGAAAAAAGCTAGCGAATTCCTTGTTTCTAAAACACATTTTACAAGAATCACCATTGGATCCACATCAACCCCACCTACTGCAATGCTGTTCTCACACTTAGCCGACCCCCTGGATTATTTTGATAGAGCCTTACTTTTGGGGTGTCTTCTACTTCTGTCTCAACACAAATGCAAATGTCACTCGCTGACACCTCCACTATCTATCCAAAAGTATTTCAGCCTGACCAAACCAAACACAACCACAACTATCAAAAATTCTCCCACGATACCACTCATGGCTTAACTTACACCTCTACCCATAACCCAACATGTATCTACATCTAAACCCACACCTACATCATCTTCCTTTCCTAAACCTATTACTACTTTAGGGGTCATCCTAATGGCTAGCCTTACTCATCCACCCATCAAATTAGATTTAGCTACATCCTCCAAAGCCAACACCAAACTTAATCCGGCCCCCAAATAGAAGAACCAATCCCCTAGATCTTGTATCCCAACCTCCTCGATCACACCTTCATCACATTCACCACTTTCTTGTAACATTCCCATTTTAATACTTTAGAAACGAGGATTTTTTTTTTTACATGATTAATGTTCTCTGCTCTAAATACATAATTTAGAACACACATCTAATAACAATCATTCTTATAATAGATAACCATATGCACTGTAATGACTCGGTGTACCACCAATCTATTCATGTGTAACATTAAGCTTGGAGTTTTTCTCGAATACTTCATGTTTGTGGATCTCTTACCCTATTCTAGGTTCTAAGTGATATGCCCAAGGAACCCGTCGAATAATTGTTACCATTATTCATCGGCATCACGATCCTTATACTAGGTGACATAGGACAATGCAATCAATAGCTTGCGATACTTTGGAAAAATTTTTATAGCATAATGTTCATATTACTTATTCCTTGATGGCATACTCGTCAATCTAGAATAAATCCTTCACCCCACTCTAATGTTATATAGAATGTCTTATACTGACTTCTTTCAGTCCCCTTGTCCCAAGGTTCCACTCTAGATCGGATTAACATCATAGTCCATGTTATGAAGAGGCTCTTAAAGACTAAGGGTAAGTTGGCATACTGGGTCAACCGAAGTTAACCCCGTGTGCCAAGGTACCCTAAGTCTCAAAGGGCTTCCTCATAACCTAATTATGGTCCTAACCAGTCCCAGAGAGAAATCTTGATCAAGTTCCAGGTGTGTAAATCTTAACGATCAATGCAGAAGGGTGTTGCCACATGTCATATGCATTGTTGTATCCTCGAGAAGATCCTAATCTTCTTGAAGGTACAACCTGCAGTTGACATGTGTCAACATCCTAGAAAATAGCCTCGAAAGATGTACATACCTCCAAGAATTTTACTTACGTTAAGTTGTATTTGGGTTACAGGACTACATATTTTGGTAGCCTTCCCTAACCCCGAGTCCAACACTCTTTTAGTTACCTTTATGTAATTAGGGTTCAGCTTTACAAAAGGGTCTTAATTAACTCTAGATTGCTTCTTGGTTGTCGGTTGGGACCTAACAACCTTTTATCCAAAAAAAATAGGACAACAACAATCTAAGTTTCGTCATTAAGAAATTAACTAATCCAACAAAGGAAATGTAACAACCTTATAGGCTGAAACATATCAGACTTAATACCATTAAGTCTTAGTGATTTATAACCATATATTACTTTTATAATTAATGCATTACAAGAGGGAAAGTCCTCTTCTTCTTATAGTTACATTTTAGGGCATAACCCACTCTCAATGTTCCCTATAAATGTAGTGATCTTATTTACAGTTTTAAATCACAATCCTAAGCTATAATGAATCATTAATTAAGAATGATGTATTCAGCCACATAATTAGCTATGGCTTACATAAGAAATTCATCTATATTCCATTGTTTAAAAACAATAAGAATGCACACTCATTCATATAGATAATAAGAAGATCATCCCAACAAGATAAGATACACATTCTACATAGGTAAATTTCTCACTATTTCATTCATTTCCAAACCCATACAATTACAACCTATGCACTTCGGGCATACTTTAAGACAATAGCCTTCAACAAAAGAGATAACTTTTCTTTTCACAATATAGTTTAGAAATCATATCAGAATTCTTCATAAGAACTAACTTAGAATAGTCAATGCATCATGTCAGATTTTGTCCTCCTTTACCACTTACGAAGACCATCTACAAAAATTAGCTATACGACAGTTTAGTTGAATGAACCTGAGCATGATAAGCACTAATCTTTAAACAATTGCATTCCACTAATTATTTTGATTAAACAACCCTGTTGTAATGACATCAATTACTTCATACTTTCTAACTTAAAGTGAAGTTAATATAAAGAGTCCTAGCACCATTTGTTTAAAACAAAATGGCGTAAAGAATATTCTAATCGCTTGTTCTAAATTTAAAGTATAATTGAATCCAACACTTAGCTTCACAATCCAAAATCATAATACACTCTAAGATTTCTTCCTACCAATTATAATACAACCTCATATCATAACTTAAGTTACTGGGACGTAATATCAACTTAATCTATTTCGGATGATTCATCTCATTTCTTGCAAGAAAGTAAGAAGAAACATCTTGTTAATTACGCACATAATCATCTCGAAAGAAGTTTGAAACAATGTATATCATGATTTTATCACCTTTAATTAACACTAAAAACTTGAAGTATTCATTGTAACAGTTCATAAAAATTAATTTAAACAGATTGAATGGATTACCGCCACTTGCAAGTTCACTCCGCCAATCTGTCCTTCATCTCATTATACTTGATCTTCAATCCAGAAAAAGTATGCAAGGCAATAAATACTGAATTACTTTGCAATTAAAAATAACAAACAGTAAGTTTAAAACAAGATCATAACATGCTGTAAAATGAAAGGAGTCTTCCAAATTAGGATCCCACCTCCTACTATTCCTTTCAACTTAATATAACAGTCATGTCATATCATAACCTTACTGTTTGAGTTCCTTATAGAATTCTAAAGAAGAGCACACTAACATTCCAAAAAAGAGAGTATTAAAACTTTCTTATTTTTAAAACCCTTTCAAAATTTTCCTTTTCAGCTCAGAGAGAGAAAAAAAAGAAGATCAAAACACTATTGTAATCGATTTCCGAACGATATCAACTTCCATGAAGTAATAAACATTCATTAGTCCAATCAAAGAAGGAAAAGATGAGTAATTCTAACACCTAAGTTCACCCATTAGCTCGGGTCAGGTAGAACCATCTTATTGGTTTGCCAATAGATCCCTACGGAGTCTACAACTATACATCTAATAAAACCAAAATCAACATTTGACATAGACGCAGACGCATTACATCCTATTGAACTCGATACAAACCTAATGTAAGGAACATGATACTTTCCTTCTTATGCTCGAACCATTCGAGATTAAAATCAAGTTAGGTTAACTTAATGTTTTCCCTTGGTTACATGGTAATCAAGTATTAATCTAACTAGACCGATTCATCATCGAAAGTACCATTTCATTATAAAACACTAAACAAGATTGAATATTCAATATTTAAAAACGTATTCAAATCCTTGTTGTCAAAATTTCACCCCCCAGGGTAAATTTCGATAACATGCATCAGAGTTTTGCAGTTCCAGGCAAGTAGATTGAAACAGGAAAAATCATGAAAAATGGCTAAGTCCTAGTCCTAGGAGCAGTCGGGACATTTGGGACATCTAGGCGTGGATCGGCCGAAAAGCCTCCAGGCGGCCCGTGAAGCAAAGGGACATCTGGGCCACAGGTACGCGCGGGACGCGAAATGCCCGAATCAGCCGAAAGAAGGAAAAATTTTCCCAAGTCTTCATCCGGGACAAACGGGACACAAGTACGTGAAGTACGCGAACCGGCCGGATCGGCTGAAATGAGAACAAACAGTTCGGAAGCAAAAGGGACATCTGGGCCAGAGGTACGCGAATCGGCCGGATCGGGCGAACCGGAAGAATTTGTCCCACGAAGCACTGGGACATTTGGGACAAATGGACGAACCAGCCGGTTCGGCGAAAGAAACAGAAAGTTCGACTTTGGGACATCTGGGCCGCAGGGACGCGAGGGACGCGGATAGCCGAAAAAGCCGAGAGCCAATCAGATTGTGCCACGTGTCATCGGCAAATGAGGGACGAGGAAGCCCATTTCGGGCGGATCGGAGGTTTTTGTCCCAAACAGTTTGGGACATCCGGGACATAAAGACGCGAAGGGCGTGAAAAGCCGGCAAACCCGCGGACCAATCAAATCATGACACGTGTCACAAGGGAGATAGTCCAAAAGTCAAAGGGCGAGGTTTCGAGCACTGACCCGAACCAATGAAATAGCGCCACGTGTCCAAGTTTAAGGGGCCCACAAGGAAATTTCAAAAGGAAAGCCCGCGAAAGGCAGAGGAGAGAGAATTGCTCGTCCAATCAGCACGTGCCACGTGTCATCCAGGTGGCAGAGCGCGGGAAAGATTTCAAAACACGTTTTGGCCCATTTTTGCCCTAAATCTTCAGATCGCCATAACTTTCGATCCAGAGCTCGGATTGGCACGTTCTTTATATCAATGGAAAGCTGGTAAAATTCTCTACACGATTCCGGGGTCAATCTTGCATTTTGGTTCAGTTTGGAGAGAGAAAATCAAGAAACGCCTCTGGCGTGAAATAACAAGTAGAAGTAATGCTTCAACAAACAACTTTAATGCAGCAGACAGTTCGCCGCTTCTGTTAGACAGCCCACCGTTTTGCTAGGATCCACCGCTTTTGCCATAATGAGATGAATGGAATGCAACCTGGAGGTGGTTGGGGTAGTTTTGGCTTTCCTCTCTCTCTTCCCCTCTCATTCTTTCTATATATTGTAAAGAGGAGCTTCTTTTCGAGGTCGAACATTTTCTGCTTTTGCCTCTCCCTTCTTCTCCTCTGCGAATTTGTGGAATTCAAACCTCTCATTTGAACTGTAATACTATTCTCGCCTCATGGCATTCTTGTGGTGTATTGTATCAATCTTTGGAGCAAGTAATGCATGTCTCGTGGATGATTCTCACCTCTCTCGTGTTCATTTTTGCATCCTCCGGTCTTTTCTTTGCAGGTTTTGTCATCTATCGTGCATAATCTTATATCACATTCAAATGGTCTATGTTCACCGGCAAAATAGGTGTTCTTCATTCCTCGGTGCATCACCTCTATTAGCTTAGATTTATTTTATGCATCCTCTTACCTTGTCTCCTCGGGCAGATTAGATTAGGTTTTGAGAAAACCCTCTGCATATTTCGTGTGCATCTAAACAGAGGAATAGGAACCAACCTTCTCTGGAGAATTCTTTCTCATTTTTCAAGTCCCACACTTAGAGAAAGGATTCAATGTTATGCAATCACACTGGATGCCAAAGTGATCAACCTAGAAACCTGATCTGCATCCAGGGGTGCTGTGATTTTGCATCAACAGTTTTGGCACGCCCGGTGGGACCTAGAGGTCTCAATTTTATTGCAGCAAAGTTGATGTGCATCTGCTGCAATTTTCTTGCTTAAAAAAAAAGCTATTGTTTGCATATCTGGCGACTCCGAGAGGAAGAATCAACTGGTTTCAGCAGTACAGGCCTGAAAGCTTATGAGAAGAATCACAAGGTCAAGAGTTGGAGAAGAAGAAGTGTTGTTTGAATACTTGCAATTATCTCCAAGAAGAAGGCCAAGAGGAAGAAGGATTCAAAGGTCTCCATCTCCACCAAATAGAACTCTCTCAACTCCTCCACCTGATCGGCCTTTCATTCAGTATTCAAGGGTTCTCAGGCCAATCAGAATGGCGCAACCACTAAATCCCTTTGTCAATTTCACTGGCAGCAGCCCACTCGCCCTCAATGCACAGAATCCAGTTCCAATTGCAGCATTGAAGAACATTCCATTTTTCACTGGAGAAAATCATACCACTCCTGGTGATCATGTAAAAGACATTGCTAACGTCTGTGCAATCCATGAGATAAATGAAATGGATGTAGCTGTCAAATTGCTGGCGTCTTCATTCAAGGGGAAAGCATTGCAATGGTTTAGGAGCCTTGGAGCTGGCTCTATCACAAACTGGAATCAGCTGTGTATTGCACTTCATGAGTAGTTTGGAGAAAAGGGAGACAATTTGTCTCTACTAGAACAATTGACAACTATCAAGAGAGCCCCCAACGAGCAGCTGACTGATTTCAACTTCAGATTTCAAAGGTCTTGGGATAGGATTCCAGTGGCAGTCAGGCCAACAGCAGAAGGTGCTTTTCTATACTATCTTAAAGCTTTGAATTCTGATATTTCTATGTTAATTCAATCTATGGGAGGCACAACCTTACCTGCTACTTATAGCATTGCCATTAGAGCCGAAAACTGTCTTATCCAAGCTGGTAAATTGGCTCCTAGGCCTCCAATGCCATTATATCCAAGTTTAGAGAGCCCAAGTGCTAGTCAAGCACCTGTCTTAGCTCCTATTCCCACTCCTAGAAATCAGAGTTCAAATGAAGCTTCCACTTCATCTCCAAGTGCCCCAAATGAGCTTCAAGAGGTCATGAAGCAATTGCAAAATCTAGGCAATGAGCTGGTCACTCTCAAAAGACAGCAAGCTCAAGGTTTTAGACCTTCATATCAGCCTCAAGCTCAACCTAATAGGCAGCCATATCAGCCTCAAAGGCCACCTAATCCAGCTGCAAATATGAATCAAACAAGGCCTCCTGTCAATAGACCATTCCAGCCCTATAATCCAAATGCCATATCTACCTCTAGGGCATTAGTACCAGCACAAAACAACATTGCCCAGGAGTATGATTGGTGTTTTCCATGTAATGAGCCTCATAATCAATCCATGTGCTTCAATGGTGCTTTGACTCAAGCTTTAATGGTAACAACTACTGGTGTGGAGGGTGAGAACAGTCAAGAAAACAGCCAACAACAAGAAACATTCAAACAACAATCAGCCCCAAATGACACCACATTGGTAAATTGGCAAGCAGAGGATTTTTGTGGCATGAACCAGGCAGTTTCTCAAGGTGTTGCAGCAAACACAAGGTCAAAAAGGAGAAATTTGGGTGAAGAACAGCCATTAGCCCCAGCCAATCCACAACCTTCCATGGCTCCACAAATGATTGGCAAGCAAAGTCCCACTTCAAATGCACAAGGACAGCCAAGAACAGCCCCTAGGCCAACTCAAATGCCAGCTGTTGCTGCCCACATACAAGGAGTAAATGTGCAAACCAAGGGGCAGCAGAGAGATCCTTCATCACCATTCAGTATCATTGATCAGATGAAGAAAACAAACGTCAATATATCTATGTGGGAATCCCTAGCTATCCCAGGCCAAAGAGATCTCGCGCAAGTTGCCATGAAGGATCAAGCCAACTTCGAATCAGCAGATACAAGACAAAGTGCTTACAAATGCTGCCCAGCCTGAGGGAAATCATGGAGGACAACAAGGTAAGATGTTGAAACCCCCTCCTTTCTATGTTTCGTTAATCATTGGAAATCAGCTAGTGCACAATTGCATGATAGACTCCGGGGCAAGTAGCTCAGTAATGCCTAAACAGATAGCTGATCAGTTAGGGCTCCAGTATGAAATAACATCTAAGGGAGTAGTGCAGTTGGATGGGACAGCAATAGCAACAGTTGGAGTGATTAGAAATTTGAGTCTTACCTTGCACGCATGTCCAAATGTTGTTGTTTTACAAGATGTGTCAGTCATAGACCTTCCACCACTCTTTGCCCTCTGTTTGTCAAGGGACTTCACTGCCAAGATTGGGGGATATTTGTCCGCTGATTGGTCACACATGCTATTCAGAACGAGATATGGAACTAAGGCCACAATCAGATCTGAACCTATTGCAAACTTCCATATTGAGCCCTACACTCCAAGTCAGATTAATGTCAATTGCTCAGCATTTGATCAAGAAGATCACCCCAAGACCGATGAAGCTGACACTAAGGTTGGAAGTATCCCAGATTTGACTCTTGATGAATGGGCAAACAAGGTGCATGCTTTTGATCCTTATCAAGGAATAGAAGAATCTGAGCTAGGAGTCTATTGTATACACGAAGAAAGTCAACCTATTCCTAGCATCACCAAGCCAAACCACAAGGATGACAATGAGGTATGGCAGCTGTTTTTGATGGATCAAGGAGTAGACAAGGTGCAAGAGGTGGAGCCATGCTTGTTTCACCTCAAGGAGTAAAGTACTATTTAGCTTTTAGATTTCAATTTGCATGCTCCAATAACACTGCTGAATATGAAGCCTTGGTGCAAGGGATGCATTGGGCAATCAAGAAAAAAATAAAGAACTTGCAAGTCTTTGGGGACAGTGAATTGATTGTAAATCAGGTCAAGGGACAACATGCGGCCAAAAATGATCTACTCAGGTGCTACAAGAATAGGGTGTGGGACCTCATGGAAGATTTTGAGGGTTTCGGCATTAAAGCCATTCCTAGGAAAGAGAATCAAGGCCGACATGCTTGCGCAGCAAAGAGGGGCAGCCTTTGACATTGTAGAAAACATTCAACAAGACAAGGTATAGCCAAACATCCACATGATTGTCAGGCCTTCGGTGCCGGATAACGATGTCAGTTGGCAAGTATTTGAGAATGACCAGCAAATCATCCATTTCTTGCAAGAAGAAGCTGAGTTCTCAGCTAAGAATCAAGAAAAGTTGGAACAGCAATATGGTGACCAAGTGATACAGCTGAGAACTGACAAGCTGCCCAAGGGACTTATCACTTTGGAGTCCATTTTTAACCCCAATGATCAGTTTAGAAAGGAGAAAGCAAACATTCAGGTTAAGAGAGAAGATTCGGTATCCATATTGGTAGAAGAAAACAAGCCATTGCAAATTGGAAAGATGACAACTGAGCAAGAAAGGTGTGAGTTCATACAGCTATGTCAAGAATTCCCTGACGTGTTTGCTTGGAGCTATGAAGACTTGAAAGGTTTCAATCCCAACTTAGCTCAGCATACCATCGAATTGGATCCAAATACTAAGCCTCGTCAAAGTAGAAAAGAGACCACCAATCCACACATGGAGCCTCTCATGAGGAAAGAATTGGACAAGCTGATTGAGTCAAGAATCATATTCCCAATCAAGCATTCTAGTTGGGTTGCCAACTTAGTTCCAGTCAGGAAGAAGAGTGGAGAGATCAGGCTGTGTGTTGACTTCAGAGATTTGAATAGAGCCTCTCTCAAGGACCATTATCCACTCCCTTCCATGGAGCAAATATTGCAGGTCGTAGCTGGTTCAGAAAGGTTTTCACTACTTGATGGTTACTCAGGCTTCAATCAGATTATGGTGAAGGAGGAAGACCAGTTCAAGACAGCCTTCACAACCAAATGGGGCACATATGCTTACAAGAAGATGCCATTTGGACTGTCGAATGCCGGAGCAACATTCCAGCGAGCTATGGATATGGCATTCAAAGGCTTGATCAACAAGATAGTGCTGATATACCTAGATGATATTACTGTCTTCTCAAAGAATGCAGCAGACCATTTCTTTCACCTCAGGTAAGTGTTTCAGAGGTGTAGAAAGTTCGGAGTGTCTTTGAATCCTAAGAAGTGCATCTTTCTTGCACATGAAGGGAAGCTCCTTGGCCATATTGTCTCCAAGGAAGGATTAGCAATTGATCCAGAGAGGGTTGAAGCCATAAGAGCACTACCATTGCCAAGCCACAAGAAAGCCCTTCAGAGTTTCCTGGGAAGGATAAACTTTGTTCGGAGGTTTGTCCCAGATTTTGCAGCCCTTGTCAAGCCCATCACCAAAATGTTAAGGAAAAGCATGGCTTTCAAGTGGACAGCAGAAGGCAAGGAGAGTTTTGAAGCAATCAAAGAAGCCATCTCCCAAGCACCCACTCTCATCAACCTGACTTTTCCAAGGATTTCATCCTCTATGCATTTGGAGGTGATGACACTATTTCGCCATTCGTACAAAGCAGTAACAAAGATAATGATGAACAAACGATTGCCTTCTTCACCAGAGCCTAGATGATCGTGAAGTGAGGTACTCTTTTATTGAAAAGCATGTGCTTTAGAATCGAAGCTTGAAGAAATTCAAGCATTTAGTCTCAAACAACAAGGTCCAGTTGCTAGTCTCACATGCTGGGGTTAAGGACTTCCTCCTCAACAAGGATTTGAATGAGAAAAGGGCAGGATGGATCACCCGTGTCATGGAGTATGACATTGAGATCAAGATCACCAAGCTGGTAAGAGGCAAAGGTTTGTGTGAGCAGCTCGCTTCCAAACAACCAGACAACCAGAAGATGAAGAAGACGTTGTCCTGCTATTACAAGATGATCAAAAACAGGAAAATGATGATGTGTCCACTCCCTGTTGGACTCAGAATATGATACATTTCCTACAGACGGGCATGTGCCCTCCAGAAATGAGCAAAGCAAAAAGAAGGTACTTCAGATTACAAGCAGTTCCATATGTGCTTGTTGATGGTGTTTTGTTTAAAAAAGACATCAACGGTGTTCTATTAAGATGCATTGGGACAGGTCAGGTTGAGAGGATCTTACACGAGTTCCATGACGGGGAGGCAGGAGGCCATTTCACCCCATGAGTAACAGCTCTCAAAATCATGAAAGCTGGTTACTATTGGCCTACTGTATTCAATGATTGCTACTCATGGGTTAAGAAATGCAAGAAATGTGCATTCTTCACAGGGAAAGGAAGGTTAGCAGCACTGCCCCTTCGTCCAATTTTAATAGATCATCCATTCATGCAATGGGGATTGGACTTCATTGGAGTCATCAATCCCACTCCGAGTCAAGGCCACAAGTGGATTCTTACAAATGACTGCACTATTTCACCAAGTGGACCGAAGCAGTAGCGCTCAAAGAGGCAAGTGAGTCTAACATACTAGACTTTTATGAAGAAATAGCAACCAGGTTCGGTGTGCCGGCCACCATCATATCAGATAATGCATTAGCATTCATAGGTTCAAAAATTACAGAATGGGCTGTCAAGAATGGAATCTATTTGAGCACCTCTTCAAATTATTACCCGCAGGGTAATGGACAGGCAGAGTCCACAAACAAGAATTTGCTAAAAATCATCAGAAGGACTCTGGATGAAAATCAAAGAACATGGCATACAAGGCTAAAATCAGCATTATGGGCTGACAGGATAACACCAAAGAGGTCTACAGGTAATTCTCCCTACAAGTTGGTCTATGGGAAGGAGGCAGTATTGCCTATATCATTAGAATTGCCAGCCTTGGAGCTCATGAAGTAGTTTGAGTTATCTGAGTTCGAACCAATGGAGGTCAGGTATGCAGAATTGATGGAATTAGAAGAAATCAGAGAACATGCAGTTCAGACGATTGAAAAGGATCAGGCCTTAGTAAAAAGATGGTTTGATAAGAGAGCAAGAGCAAGGACCTTCCAGGAAGGGGACCTAGTTCTGAAATGGGATGCAGATCGGGCAAAACCAGGAAGGCATTCCAAGTTTGATGCCATCTGGAGTGGTCCCTACATGGTCACGGGATGCAAAAATAGTAATGCCTTCCAATTGTCTGCATTGGATGGAGAGGAACTTCCGATTCCGGTTAACGGAATCTATCTTAAACATTGCTACTAAAAAAGAAAAGGTTTGCCCTTGTAAATATTAGTTTAGATTTTCATTCCTCCAAGTGCTTGTGCACATTGTCCTGTTGTAGTTAGGTTTCTATTTCCCTAAGTGCTTTGGCATAGGTTTTGCTGCTCTCAGGTTGTTTTCTACAGTTCAGAGTGTTGCTGGAGAAGAAGTTGCAGTATCAGGCTTGTTTCAGTTATTGCTTATAACTCCATGCCCAATGGATCGCTAAAAGGCCACTGATCTTCTACCTAGCAGCAGGTGACCCCGCTGAGTCGTCAAAACTGTTGTCAAAATTTCACCCCAGAGGTAAATTTTGATAACATGCATCAGAGTTTTGCAATTCCAGGAAAGTAGATCAAACAGAAAAAATCATGAAAAATGGCTAAGTCCTAGTCCTAGGAGCAATGGGACATTTGGGACATCTAGGCGCGGATCGCCGAAAAGCCTCCAGCGGCCCGTGAAGCAAAGGGACATCTGGGCCACAGGTATGCGCGGGACATGAAATGCCCGAATCGGCCGAAAGAAGGAAAAATTTTCCCAAGTCTTCATCGGGACAAACGGGACACAAGTACGCGAAGTACGCGAACCGGCCGGATCGGCCGAAATGAGAACAAACAGTCCGGAAGCAAAAGGGACATCTGGGCCAGAAGTACGCGAATCGGCCGGATCGGGCGAACCGGAAGAATTTGTCCCACGAAGCACTGGGACATTTGGGACAAATGGACGTGAACCGGCCGGTTCGGCCGAAACAGAGAAAGTTCGTACTGGGACATCTGGGCCGCAGGGACGCGAGGGACGCGGATAGCCGAAAAAGCCGAGAGCCAATCAGATTGCGCCACGTGTCATCGGCAAATGAGGGACGAGGAAGCCCATTTCGGGTGGATCGGAGGTTTTTGTCCCAAACAGTTTGGGACATCCGGGACATAAAGACGCGAAGGGCACGAAAAGCCGGCAAACCCGCGGACCAATCAAATCACGACACGTGTCACAAGGGAGATAGTCCAAAAGTCAAAGGGCGAGGTTTCGAGCACTGACCCGAACCAATGAAATAGCGCCACGTGTCCAAGTTTAAGGGGCCCACAAGGAAATTTCAAAAGGAAAGCCCGTGAAAGGCAGAGGAGAGAGAATTGCTCGTCCAATCAGCACGTGCCACGTGTCATCCAGGTGGCAGAGCACGGAAAGATTTCAAAACACGTTTTGGCCCGTTTTTGCCCTAAATCTTCAGATCGCCATAACTTTCGATCCAGAGCTCGGATTGGCACGTTCTTTATATCAATGGAAAGCTGGTAAAATTCTCTACATGATTCCGGGGTCAATCTTGCATTTTGGTTCAGTTTGGAGAGAGAAAATCAAGAAACGCTCTGGCACAAAATAACAAGCAGAAGTAATGCTTCAACAAACAACTTTAATGCAGCAGACAGTTCGCCGCTTCTGTTAGACAGCCCGCCGTTTTGCCAGGATCCGCCGCTTCTGCCATAATGAGATGAATGGAATGCAACCTAGAGGTGGTTGGGGTAGATTTGGCTTTCCTCTCTCTCTTCCCTCTCTCATTCTTTCTATATATTGTAAAGAGGAGCTTCTTTTCAGAGGTCGAACATTTTTCTGTTTTGCCTCTCCCTTCTTCTCCTCAGGCGAATTTGTGGAATTCAAACCTCTCATTTGAACTGTAATACTATTCTGCCTCATGGCATTCTGTGGTGTATTGTATCAATCTTTGGAGCAAGTAATGCATGTCTGTGGATGATTCTCAGCCCTCTCTGTGTTCATTTTTGCATCCTCCTGGTCTTTTACTGCAGGTTTTGTCATCTGTGCATAATCTTATATCACATTCAAATGGTCTGTGTTTACTGGCAAAATAGGTGTTCTTCATTCCTCGGTGCATCACCTCTATTAGCTTAGATTTATTTTATGCATCCTCTTACCTTGTCCTTGGCAGATTAGATTAGGTTTTGAGAAAACCCTCTGCATATTTCGTGTGCATCTCGAACAGAGGAATAGGAACTAGCCTTTCTCTCGGAGAATTCTTTCTCATTTTTCAAGTCCCACACTTAGAGAAAGGATTCAATGTTATGCAATCACACCGGATGCCAAAGTGATCAACCTAAAAACTGATCGCATCTAGGGTGCTTTGTGATTTTGCATCAACAATCCTATTTTCAAAAGCACCTAAGGTTGAAATGTTCTTACCATTATAATGAATATATAATAGCAGTCAAAATAAATACAAGTCTTCCATAAGCTTCAACCCATTTCAATTCTAATGTCAATTTCTAAGTATGTTTAAAAAAAAAAACCAGAATTGATAAACACAATTTCTTGTTACAACTCTTCCAAGATTAACCAACAACATTAACGTATTGCCAAAATTCACTAAACCATACACTATATTACTCGAAGTACTGTGAAATTAAAAAGCAAAAAAACCCCTGAACAAGAGGTGATACAGATTGTATCATTCAATAATTCCAAAACACACAACTGTACAGTCAAGTTTTTACCGAGTATACCAACAACTCGTCCACAAAATCATTTACAGCTTTTTTCTTGAACATGAACTTTTTACGGTCGAGTTTCAAATGGCAAAGCAAACAATCTAATAATCCATTCACTGACCAAAGAAAAAGAGATTACCATAGCATTAAAAACATGTAGTCTTTAAAAACATTTCCTTCCATGGAACAAGTTTTTAATCTAGTAAATCAGTCATATAAGAGCTTACGAGTAGTTTCTTTGTTTGTTTACCCAAATGGGTATTAAAACACAACCTGTTCACAAAAACCTAGATCAAAAAATACAACTAGGTCGTTAACAACAATAAGGGTCATGAGAAATCAAACACATTCACCAATTTCATCACCAAAAATAAACCTTACTGAGTCTGGTACAATTTACTTATTTACAAATTCACAACGAAGAAAGGTAAGCGGCGATTCTAAGCGAATTAGAACTTCATGTTTAATCATGATAAAGGAACAAAAGAACAATGAAAAAAGTTTCCTTGAACCCAACTTTACATAAAACCCATAAATCATTGTTACTAAAGCTAAGCCAAAAATGCATATAAATCATTAGGAGAGAGTTGTTTTAATGAAAACATTTAAAGGAAAGCAAGATTTTTACAGTTAGGGCCTGTCATGCCTAATAGTGTCACTAAAAAGTCAAATAAGGAGACCTCTGGATGAGCTCGCCCTTTCTCTTCCTTTCCACGAAAGATTAAACAACAAAATATTGCTTCCTCCATGCCTTATATATTCCCCACAACACGAAGTAAATTTAAAACTTTCAAAATTGCCATACAACGAAGAGTAAAGCGCTCGTTCGAAATACCGTGCTCATGCGAGAGCAAAAATAGAAGGCATAACAAAAGAAACAACCAAACAAAATTCCCTTTGCATGTCTCTCAAGGTGGTCGGGCTTCGGGACCCATGCAATTTGATTGCATTAAATTCCTTTCTCCCGCCTGTTTTCCATTGCCACTTTGCTGCCCAAAGTTGGCGAGCTCCACATTAAAATAAACAAGAGTTTCCATTTTTAGAGATGCTACCACGTAAGCCCCCACTTACCAAATTAACCTCTACTAACCTTGGAAGTACTCCTTGTCTCCCATCCTTATCCTTACCTTAAATTCCATAGAAACCACCTCTCAAAAGTTGTGACCCCTTAGGTTCCTTTTCATAGCACTATTTTAGGATAGGTTAGTGACTTAGGTTAGATCATAGGTAAATTAAATCTTAATACCTTAGGATATAACATTAGTCACGCACCTTATTATTAGGTTTAGATAACCCTTAGGTAATATCAAGTATATATTTTAGGACTAGGTTAGATTAACTAACCTTTGCAACAATAGGTTATAGTTTAGGTTTAAAACTAATAACCTTTGATTCTAGCTTAGGTCCACTAGATAGGCTAAATCAGTATTCAGAATTCAAATAGAATATAACGTTCCTAGATCAGATTCTAGATTTGCATCAAGTAAATTAGCTTTAGATGGAAAACTTACATATCTTACCTGGCTTAAGGTCTAGGTCCTTTCCGATGCTAAAATGACTGAAACCAGATTCCGATTGCAATGATCTGCCAGGATTAATTTCGGAATCCAACAAAACTTTCCTCTACGGAAATATTTTTATATGAAGGAGGTTTAAAATAACTTGTACATTCTAAGTTCAGTCAGACTTAATAATTCATGAAATGTCAATACATAATTGTTCATCTTGAATATAATTAAAACATTCCTTAGATCAATGGAATTGATCCAAGGATGAGTCATAGAGGTAGATAATTCTACAATCTCCTAGAAATCAGATTGTACTCATATGCGCGGGATGAAAAAAGGAATCCAAGCATATTCTCGGTTTAATCAAAGATATTAAGAGAAGAAAATACATAACCAAATCAAGCATGACTTAGGAAACCAAAAGAACATATCCTCATATGGGAAAATCACATATTAACACTTAAATGCAAGGGAGAAAGTAACAACAGTTCAAGGTGTTACATGCTTCCCTCCTAAAATATTCATCTTCCCGATGATTACAACTTCAATTTACCTTCAGTCAGTCAATTATTTTACTTACTTATCAAATCAACTATTTCAAACTTTAAATAGTTCCAAAAATAAGTTTATGTTATTATTTATTCAACTTGAGTAAATGTTTTCCCCAAAACTGGCTTACTTAAAGTCATGTAAAAGATAAATCCACAACAATGTTTTTTATCAGTCAACAGATTTAGTTCTATTCAAAAAGAAAGGGAAAAGTAGTTCTCATATCTTCCAGATTTTCCCAAGTTGCAGTTTCTTCATTAAACTGGTCCCACTGGACCTTACATTGCCATATTTCACGATTTCTTAAGTGCAATCGGTGAGTTTCCAGCACTTAAGTGGGTTTAACCATGATTATTCCTGGGTCTTAGACCTATAAGGAATTCCAATTTAACACATGTGACAAATATGAAATGTATTTCTTAAGCAAAGAAATATGGAAAACATCATGCATTCGTGACAAAGCAGGTGGTAATGCTAATCGATAAGCTACGAGATTGATTACTTCAACAATTTCAAAAGGTCCCACAAAACGAGGTGATAACTTGGTAGCCTTTCCAAAAGTTATAGAACTCTTTCTTGGTTTAACATGAAGAAAAACCTTTTCACCAAGTTCAAATTTCCGATCAACCCGCTTTAAATCAACATAACTCTTCTACCTATCTGCTACTTCTTTCAAGCGTTCACGAATCATTTTAACTTGTTGTTCCATTTCCATAAGGATTTCAGGCCCAATTACCTCTCTATCCTCAATGTTGTCCCAACTAATAGGGGTTCTGCATTTTCTTCCATAAAGTGCCTCGAAAGGTGCCATCTTAAGAGAAGAGTGATATGTATTGTTGTATGCAAATTCAACTAATGGGAGATACTCTTCCCATTTATACTATTGATCCATGCAATACATTCATAACATATCTTCTAACACTTGATTTACTCTTTCAATCTATCCATCTGTTTCCAGATGATACATGAATTGAAGTTCAATTTAGTTCCAAGAGCTGCATTAAGCATTTTCCAAAATCTTGACGTCATTCTAGGATCCCTATCTGATATTATCAATTCAGGTACTCCATGTAATCTAAAAATTTCGTGTACAAATCTTTTAGCTAAAATAGGAGAATCATCCTTCATATTTCTAGCAATAAAATGAGCTACTTTTGTTAGTTTATCAACAACTACCAAAATAACATCATGTTTATTTCTTGACATAGGCAGCCCTTGTACAAAATCCATACTTATTACTTACCATTTGTACTACGGTATGCTATGGGGATATAATAAACCAACCTGGGTGCATATGTTCCGCCTTCACCGCTGACATTCAAGACAATGAGTCACAAAATTAACAACATCCTTTTTCATTCCTTTCCAGAAATATTGTTGTTTTAGATCAGCAAGCATTTTAGTAATACCGGGTGTCCAGAAAAGGGTGAATTATGAAATTCAGCTAACAATTTCTTTCTCAAATCATTAAGCAAAGGTACGTATACTCTATTTCCATAACGTAATATTCCTTCATTGTCAAAATGAAAACTTGTATACCTTTCATCTTTTGGATCTGCAACAAGCGTTGTTTTCACTTGCTGAAAGTATAAATCATATTCCAATGCACTTTTCACCTCATATTTAAACTGAGTTCTTAATGTTATAAGAGCATAAATGTGCTTCCTATGACTTAGAGCATCTGATACTCTATTCTCCTTTCCTTTGATATAACCTATATCAAAATGATATTGAGACAAAACTCTAACCACCTTCGTTGTCTTGCATTGATTAATTTGAGTGAAAATATATTTCAGCCCAAGATGATCAATTTTCAACTCAAAAGGTTTACCAAGTAAATAATGCCTCCAAACTTGAAGTGCATGTACTATGGCAGCAAGCTCTAAATCATGTGGATCATAATTCAACTCATGTAACTTAAGTTTTCTACTTTCATACGCTATGACATGATCATTTTGTAACAAAATACCTCCAAGGCCTTCCCTGGATGCATCATTACAATAGTAAAGTCTCCATTAGGGTCAGGTACAACCAATATAGGTGCTGAAGTCAACTGAATTTTCAGATTTATAAAAGCATATTCACATTTATCATTCCAAACAAATTTCTTATCCTTTTTCTGCAATGAAGTTATCGGTGCAACCACTTTAGAAAAATCTTTAACAAATTTTCTATAATAACCAGCAAGGCCCATGAAGCTTCTTACTTCATGTACATTCTTTGGTGCAGGCCACTTAGTTATAGCCACTATTTTAGAAGGATCTACAACAATTCCATCTTTACTTATAACATGACCCAAATAATGAACTTTGGTATCAAAGAAAGAACATTTGGATAACTTACCGTATAACCTTCTCTTTCTCAGAATTTCCAAGACTACTTTCAAATGCTCATTATGTTCCTCGACACTTTTAGAATATATGAGAATGTCGTCCAAGAATACAAGCAAAAACTTGTCCAAGTATTCTTGAAAGATATTATTCATTAAGTTCATAAAAGCTACAGGTGCATTAGTTAATCCAAAGGGTAAAACCATGAATTCATAATGTCCATACCTTGTCCGGAAAGTTGTTTTATGAATATCTTCATCTTTAATTCTTAATTGATGATATCCGGATCAAAGATATATCTTGGAATATATCGATGCTCCACACATCTGATCAAACAAATCATCAATTCTAGGAAGTGGATATCTATTTTTGATTGTTGCTTTGTTTAACATCCGATAATCGATACACAATCTAAGTGTTCCATCTTTCTTTTTCACGAATATCACTAGTGCTCCCCAAGGTGAAACACTTGGTCTAATCAAACCTTTAGAAAAAGTTCTTACAACTGAGCCTTAAGCTCAACTAACTCTATGGTATTCATTCGATAAGGTGCTTTAGAAATAGGCTCCGTTCCTAGTTTGATTTCAATGGTGAAGTCAAATTCCCTTTTGGGTGGTAAACCTGGTAATTCTTCCGGAAATACGTCCCTGAAATTCTATAACAGCGGATGACGTTCCATGTAATCACTGTTTTCTTTTGTAGATTCAAATATTTTTACTGTATACAAGGTACAACCTTTATTTTTGGCCTTTTTAAGTT
This sequence comes from Taxus wallichiana var. yunnanensis, assembly GCA_018340775.1. Classification (NCBI taxonomy): domain Eukaryota; kingdom Viridiplantae; phylum Streptophyta; class Pinopsida; order Cupressales; family Taxaceae; genus Taxus; species Taxus wallichiana. The sequence continues at coordinate 256,630,011 of CM031234.1, forward strand.
ACATAGCCGACAATTTTCTAACTGAAATTTCTTTTTTATACCTTAAATCTCTGTTGTCCTCTGTAGATCTTCCAAACAACTAATATTTTTTCAAAACAATACACTTTCGCTTTATGCTCGGCCTAACTAATTAACGGCGATGACAATGTCATAAGATCCCAAAGGTGCAACATAAAGATCAAATTCAGTGGAAAAGTTAGGTAAGTCAAGGACTACCCCAAAAAGACACATACTAACTGTATGAACAAAATTATTACCATAATGTACAGTCCATGATTTATCCATTTTTCCAGCTTTTCTTTTAAGTTTCGAAGCGAGTTTACTAGAAATAAAACATTCAGTAGCTCCGTATCAAAAAGAATAGTTACAGGTATGCCAAATAACTTACCAGGAACTTCAATAGGTGTAACTTTCTTTTCAGCTTGCTTGTCTACTACTGTAGCATGTATCTTATGCTGCTGATTACGATCATCCTTTTTCAAAGGACATTGATTTGTGTAATGATCTTTTTGCCACAATTATAGCATCCTCCTACAGGTCCCTTTTTATGCTCAAAATTATTTCCAACCCTAAAATTATCATGTTGACCTCCATAGGACTTCTGCCCATTATTATTATTCTTGGCAAAATTATTCCTTGCATTTCTAGCAGGCTTGCTCGCTACTGTTTTCTTATTATTATCTTCGAAAACTTATTTTTTTGCCAAAATTTTCCCATGGCCCCTTCTTGGGTACAAGAGAAACTAAATAAGATTTTGGAATCTTCTTCCACACTTCCTCTTTATGAGCAGAAATAAGCTTTAATTTCTATTCTTGCCTTATGGATTTTTCAACAACCCCTTCCATAGTGGTTAGGTTTGTGAATATCAACCTCTCCTCCAATCATGGGATTCAGTCCCATGATGAATTTTTGTATTCTGAAGTTCTCGTCAGTTTAATACTGTGGTACATACTTGAGGAGTTTCGTAAACCACTCCCAATACTCAATTATAATTAGCTTTCCTTGAGCTAAGTTCTGAAATTCTGTCATTTTCTGATCATAATAAAGTTGTGGCAGCCAACGTTGCCTAAAATAACCTTTAAATTGATCCCAAGTGATGTTAGTTTCATCAATATTTAGCTCAGCCTTACGGCTGTCCCACCATGAAGATGCTTCATGGGAAAGCTGATATGCTCCCCAAATAGCTTTGGTTTCCTCCGAGAAGTTTCTTATTGCAAAGTACTTCTCCATTTCGTTGAGCCAATTCTCAGCTCCATCTCCTAATGTGGTGCCATCAAATTTAGGTGGACTTATCCTTTTTATATCATTAGTGAGTTCCGTTGCCAACCTGGCCTTTTTGTTTTCTAGTTGGGTAGGTACATTTCCATTTTTATTACCAACACCCATATCGGGGTTGTCCTCAGGAGGTGGCTGATTGTTATTACCAGCTTCTTCTTCCTCCTCATTTCCCATCACTTGCTATTCAAGTACAGTCAAATGATCTCTTGTGTCCAACAGGGCAGCAAGGATCTCATCAAGTTTTTGGGTTGTTGCTGCTCCTTCCTCAGGTGGAGCATTATTTGCAACATTTCCCCTTGTTCTAACCATTTTTTGTTACAAGAAAATTCAGGTTTTTATCATATTATAGACATAATAGGTCCAAGAGCTGCAACCTTCAGCTCTGATACCAAGATGTAACATTCCCATTTTAATACTTTAGAAACAAGGAATTTTTTTTTCATGATTAATGTTCTTTGTTCTAAATACATAATTTAGAACACACATCTCATAACAATCATTCTTATAACAGATAACCATATGCAACTGTAATGACTCGGTGTACCATCGATCTATTCATTCCATGACTCGGTGATCTACCGATCTATTCATGTGTAACATTGAGCTCAAATTTTCTACTGAATACTTCATGTCCATAGATCTCTTACCCTATTTTGGGTTCTGAGTGATCTGACCAAGGAACCTATCTGAATAATTGTTACCATTATTCATCGGCATCACGATCCTTAGACTAGGTGACATAGGACAATGCAATCAATAGCTTGCGATACTTTGGCCAAAGATTTATAACATATTGTTTGTATTACATATTCCTTGACGGCATACTCATTAATCTGGAATACATCCTTCACCCCACTCTAATGTTATATAGAACGTCTTATACTTGACTTCTATCAGTCCCCTTGTCCCAAGGTTCCACTTTAGATCGGATTAACATCATAGTCCACATTATGAAGAGGCTCTTAAAGACTAAGGGTAAGTTGGCATACTAGGTCAACCAAAGTTAACCCGTGTGCCAAGGTACCCTGAGTCTCAAAGGGATTCCTCATAACCTGATTATGGTCCTAACCAGTCCCAGAGAGAAATCTTGATCAAGTTCCAGGTGTGTAAATCTTAACGATCAATGCAGAAGGGTGTTGCCACATGTCATCTGCATTGTTGTATCCTCAAGAAGATCCTAATATTCTCAAAGGTACAACCTTGTAGTTGATGTGTGTCAACATCACGTAGAATAGCCTCGGAAAGATGTACATACCTCCAAGAATTTTACTTATGTTAGGTTGTATTTGGGTTACAGGACTACATATTTTGGTAGCCTTCCCTAACCCCGAGTCCAACACTCTTTTAGTTACCTTTATGTAATTAGGGTTCAACTTTACAAAAGGGTCTTAATTAACTCTAGATTTCTTCCTGGTTATCGGTTGGGACCTAACAACCTTTTATCCAAAAAAATAGGACAACAACAATCTAAGTTTCGTCATTAAAAATTAACTAATCCAAAAAAGGAAATGTAACAACCTTATAGGATAAGACATATCAAACTTAATCTTGTTAAGTCTTAGCGATTTATAACCATTTGTTACTTTTATAATTAATGCATTACAAGAGGGGAAAGTCCTTTTTTCTTATAGTTACATTTTAGGGCATAACCCACTCTCAATGTTCCCTATAAATGTAGTGATCTTATTACGGTTTTAAATCATTAATTAAGAATGATGTATTCAGCCACATAATTAGCTATGGCTTACATAAAAATTCATCTATATTCCATTATTTAAAATCAATAGACTGCACACTCATTCATATAGATAATAAGAAGATCATCCCAACAAGACAAGATACACATTCTACATAGGTAAATTTCTCACTATTTCATTCATTTCCAAACCCATACATTTACAACCTATGCACTTTGGGCATACTTTAAGACAATAGCCTTCAAAAAAAGAGATAACTTTTCTTTTCACAATATAGTTTAGAAATCATATCCGAATTCTTCATAAGAACTAACTTAGAATAGTCAATGCATCGTGTCGATTTTTTCCTCCTTTACCACTTACGAAGACCATCTACAAAAATTGCTATGACGGGTCGGTTGAATGGCCCGAGCATGATAAGCACTAATCTTTAAACAATTGCATTCCACTAATTGTTTCGATTAAACAACCCTGTTGTAATAACATCAATTACTTCATACTTTCTAACTTAAAGTGAAGTCAATATAAAGAGTCTAGCACCTTTGTTTAAAAAAAATGGCGAAAGAATATTCTAATTTGCTTGTTCTAAACTTAAAGTATAATTGAATCCAACAATTACCTTCACAATCCAAAATCATAATGCACTCTGAGATTTCTTCCTACTAATTATAATACAACCTCATATCATAACTTAAATTACAGACATAATTTCAACTTAATCTATTTCGGATGATTCATCTCATTTCTTGCAAGAAAGTAAGAAGGAACATCTTGTTAATTACGCACCTAATCATCCAGAAAGAAGTTGAAACAATGTATATCATGATTTGATCACCTTTATTTAACACTAACCACTTGAAGTATTCATTGTAACAGGTTCATAAAAAAATAATTTAAATAGAAGGAATGGATTACTGCCACTTGTAACTTCACCTGACAATCTGTCCTTCATCTCATTATACTTGATCTTCAATCCACAACAAGTATGAAAGGCAATAAATACTAAATTACTTTGCAATTAAAAATAACAAACAGTAAGTTTAAAACAAGATCATAACATCTTTGTAAAAGCGAAAGGAGTCTTCCAGATTAGGATCTCACCTCCTACTATTACTTTCAACTTAATATAACAATCCTATCATCTCATAACCTTACTGTTTGATTTCCTTATAGAATTCTAAAAAAGAGCACACTAACATTCTAAAAAAGAGTATTAAAACTTTCTTATTTCTAAAACCCTTTCAAAATTTTCCTTTTCAGCTCAGAGAGAGAAAAAAGAGAAGATCAAAACACTATTGTAATCGAGTTCCGAACGATATCAACTTCCATGAAGTAATAAACATTCATTAGTCCAATCAAAGAAGGAAAAGATGAATAATTCTAACACCTAAGTTCACCCATTAGCTCGGGTCAGGTAGAACCATCTTATTGGTTTGCCAATAGATCCCTACGAGTCTACAACTATACATCCAATAATACCAAAATCAACATTTGACATAGACACATTACATCCTATAGAACTCAATACAAACCTAATATAAAGGAACAGGCTACTTTCCTTCTTATGCTCGAACCATTCGAGATTAAAATCAAGTTAGGTTAACTTAATGTTTTCCCTTGATTACATGGTAATCCAATATTAATCTAACTGGACCGATTCATCATCGGGTGCCATTTCATTATAAAACACTAAACAAGATTGAATATTCAGTATTTAAAAACGTATTCAAATCCTATTTTCAAAAACACCTAAGGTTGAAATGTTCTTACCATTATAATGAATATATAATAGCAGTCAAATTAAAAATAGGTCTTCCATAAGCTTCAACCCATTTCAATTCTAATGTCAATTTCTAAGTATGTTTAAAAACCCAGAATTGATAAACACAATTTCTTGTTACAACTCTTCCAAGATCAACCAAGAATTCGCAAGAAGAACATGAAGTCCATTCAACGACTAATCTTTCAGTATAACTCGTATTGCCAACATTCATGGTTACCTTAAAATAAACAACTAAACCATACACTGTATTACTCGCAGTACCTACGAAATTAAAAAGCAAACAAACCCCTGCACAAGAGGTGATACGGATTCAATCATTCAATAATTCCAAAACACACAACCTGTACCAGTCAATTTTTTTACCGAGTATACCAACAACTCATCCACGAAATCATTTACCAATTTTTTTTTCTTGAACATGAACTTGTTACAGTCAGAGTTTCTCATGGCGAAGCAACAATCTAATAATCCATTCACAGCCGAAGCAAAAGAGATTACCATAGCATTAAAAACATGTAGTCTTTAAAAATATTTCCTTCCATGGAACAAGTTTTTAATCTAGTAAATCAGTCAGATAAGAGCTTACAGTAGTCACTAGTTGTTTACCCAAATGGGTATGAAAACACAACTGTTCACAAAAACATAGATCAATAAATATAACCAGGTTGTTAACAACAATAAGGGTCATGAGAAATCGAACACATTCACCAATTTCATCACCAAAAATAAACCTTACGGAGTCTGGTACAATTTACTTATTTACAAATTCACAGCGAAGAAAGGTAATGCGACAATTCTAATCGAATAAGAACTTCATGTTTAATCACAGTAAAGGAACAAAAGAACAATGAAAATAAGTTTCCTTCAGAACCAAAATTTCCACGTTCAACCCAGAACCCAACTTTATATAAAACCCATAAATCATTGTTACCAGTCAAGCCAAAAATGCATATAAATCATCAAGAAAGAGTTGTTTTAATGAAAACATTTAAAGGAAAGCAAGATTTTAATAGTTAGGGCCTATCATGCCTGATAGTGTCGCTAAAAATTTAAAGAAGACCTCTGGATGAGCTCGCCCTTTCTCTTCCTTTCCACGAAAGATTAAACAACAAAATATTGCTTCCTCCATGCCTTATATATTCCCCACGACACAAAAGTAAATTTGAAACTTTCAAAATTGCCATGCAACGAAGAGTAAATTGCTGGTTCAAAAAACCAGTGCTCATGCGAATCAAAAATAGAAGGCATAACAAAAGAAACAACCAAACAAAATTCCCTTTGCATGTCTCTCAAGGAAGTTCGGGATTGAGGACCCATGTAATTTAATTGCATTAAATTCCTTTCTCCCGTCCTTTTCCATTGCCACCACCGCCAAAGTTGGTGAGCTCCATATTAAAATAAACAAGAGTTTCCATTTTAGAGATGTTACCACGTAAGCCCCCACTTACCAAATTAACCTCCACTAACCTTGGCAGTACTCTCGTCCTCTCATCCTTATCCTTACCTTAAATTCCATAGAAACCACCACCCAAAACTTGTGACCCCTTAGGTTCCTTTTCATAGCACTAGTTTAGGATAGGTTAGTGACTTAGGTTAGATCATAGGTAAATTAAATCTTAATACCTTAGGATATAACATTAGTCACCCACCTTAGTATTAGGTTTAGATAACCCTTAGGTAATATCAAGTATATAGTTTAGGACTAGGTTAGATTAACTAACCTTTGTAACAATAGGTTATAGTTTAGGTTTAAAACTAATAACCTTTCAGATTCTAGCTTAGGTCCACTAGATAGGCTAAATCAGTATTCAGAATTCAAACATAATATAACATTCCCAGATCAGATTCTGGATTTGCATCAAGTAAATTAGCTTTAGATGGAAAACTTACATATCTTACCTAGCTTAAGGTCCAGGTCCTTTCCGATGCTAAAATGACTGAAACCAGATTCCGATTGCAATGATCTGTCAGGATTAATTTCTAGAATCCAACAAAACTTTCCTCTACGGAAATATTTTTATATGAAGGAGGTTTAAAAGAACTTGTACATTCTAAGTTCAGTCAGACTTAATAATTCATGAAATGTCAATACATAATTGTTCATCCCGAATATAATTAAAACATTCCTTGGATCAATGCAACTGATCCAAGGATGAGTCATAGAGGTAGATAAGTCTACAATCTCCCGAAATCAGATTGCACTCATATGCGAGGGATGAAAGAAAAAGAATCCAATCATAATACGGTTCAATCAAAGATCTTAAGAGAAAAAACATAAAAAAATCAAGCATGACTTCCCGAAACCAAAAGAACATATCCTCATATGGGAAAATCACATATCAACACTTGAATGTAAGGGAGAAAGTAACAACAGTTAGGGTGCTACATTTCTTCCATCTTAGGATCTCATCCCTCGACCACGGCTAAGAAACCTCCACCCAGATAAATTAAAAATGCAAGTAACCCATTGCTTCCTCACAAACCTCTAATATACCTAAGTTTATGACAAAACTTACACCCACACTGTAACATTTTTACCACCCATACCTCCAATACCATCGATAACTTCAAAGACTACTGTTGGTGCCATTTTTGAGCTTGCACTGTTTTTCCCTAAATTTTCCTTCATTCTACGTGCTCTGAAATGTTTTTCTCTCAAATTGGTGGTCTGCAACTTTTCCCTCCAGTCGAATGCCTTGAAATTCTCACAAACTTGTTGTTTTTCCCCAATTTGAAAGAAATCTACATGTGTGCCCTATTTTGTGCCCTAATTTTTCCAAAATCTGCGGGCTCTGCCATTTTTCCTTTTTGCTTGATTGTGGAAGTTTAAAATTGATTGATTTGCACTTGTATGCCATTGAAAATCCAATTCCATGATAAAAAATGCTTTGAAAACATGTTTCAGTTGGTTCAATTTCGAGAAATTTGTTGTCCTTAGCGAAAAAAATTGAATTCTAAGGCATCCCTGGCATTTTCTATGTTTTGACGGTCAAACGGGTGTCATTTTCCCATCAATTTCTTCTTCAACATTCATCGGCAACGTGGCTTGTTCTAATTGGCCGAGGATAGCGGAATTTTTTTAAGTTATTGCTTTTTACTTTTTTGGCAAAAGGGAAAATTTGGTCCCATGGCTCCGCTTTACTTTAATTGGTTCTAATGTTGCTTATGTGGCGTGTTTTGATTGGAGGAGGAGAGGCAGGTTATTTTGACAAATTTTTATTTTTAGCTACTTTGGCTAAAAGTTTCAAATTACCCCGTGGCCTCGACAAGTGCTAATCTGGCTAAATTCAAGCGGTGGAGAAAATTTCTAAATTTTTCCCAAAAATGATGACGTGTCCTCTTTTGATTGGATGAGAAGCAACGGGTATTTTTGTGCCTTAAGGCATTTTGGAAAAATATTTAAAGTGCAAAGAAAATTCCTAGGGCCCACAACGAATTAGAATGGAACACGTGGTGGCTTCAGAGCCAGGGACAAAATTGGAGGTGTGGGTCCACAGGATAATTTGGAAAAATTATTTTTCCAAAAAAGGTGGAAATGTGTAGAATCGGTCCGCGATTCCAATGGGGCCAAATTTGGGACACGTGTCAGGCCTGTTTTCATGAGGTGGAGGTGCGGGGAAAAATATCAAAATTTTCTAATTTTTCTTGAAAAGTTTAAAAGGTAAAATGAAGCTCCTAGGTCCGCATCCAATGGAATGGTGCCACGTGGCCGCTCAGAATAAAAAGGTCAAAAGGGTAAAAATGTGAAACCCGTGCCCATGCTGAATCAAATCTCACCACGTGGTTGTTTCTTTTAAAAAATGTAAAGTGGAAAAAGGTGCCTCTAAAGCCCGTCTCCAATGGTTTTTCTCCACGTGGAGGGCTTAGATTAAGAGTTGAAAGTTGAATCTACGGTAGTTGTGCATCGTTTTTTCTCTGCCACCATTTTTGCCCTATAACACTCCAGGAAGTCGGAGATGTGGTTTTTACATCAATTTCCATCAATTTTTGACAAATTCATGTCGTTTGTGCCTGTAAGGACCAATGCAATTGGTTTTGAGGATCAAATATGTTTTTGAAGTGAAATTTTACCCTAGCCTATCCAAAACGTAAAATATCAAATCTAGAAGTTGCAGAGACAAATTTTGGAGGGAAATGGATGAAATAATGAAGGGAAGGGGGTCTGCATGCTTTGAAGATGAAAAACATGCCTCCATAATGGATAATGATGCAAATTTTGTAATGATTCATCTCTTTTTTAGACAACTGACAACTTTTTGGACGTGTTCTATTGAACATCCTTGTCTGCGAATCATGAGGAATTTTTGTAACAAATTTGATCCTTTGGCATATTCTTTTCTTGGGAAAGAAGGCTAGAAGGAGATTTGATGCTATATATTTCATGAATTTGTCATGCAAAGGGTTGGAAGAGTTTAAAAACCTGGAAAACTAAAAATTTCATGGGAAAATCTAGGAAGAAGCCCATTCTACGAGTGACCACTTGAGAAACTCATGTAACTCTCTCGTATTAGATTTCAAATCATGTTAAGTTAGCTGCACATGTATAGCCATTAACAATCTATGAGATTGTTTTTCAAAACATTCCCTGCTAATAAATTTGATCATTTTGAGTTATTACATGTGTTGTCTAGGGAAAAATCTATGAATGCTTACATTTAGAATGCATTTCAAATTTGTGTTTCTTGTTTCTGTTACATTCTTGTGTTTAAAATATCTCTTAATCATACATGGTCTCATTTCTTGTGATAGTTTAGTGGAATTTGCAATCTCACATTTAGAAGAGATTTCATCGATAAAGAGAAACAAATTTAAAATCACTTTACCTTCCTTGATTTCGAGATTGTTTGTAAAGCTTTGGGTGCACCTTAGGTCATGATTTAATAGTGATTGCTAAATGATTCATTGTTTCATTCTAACTCAAGATTTTGTCATAGATGATCAAGGATTGTGTGGAAAAGTGTAGATCTAGGCCTCCATTTGATGCACACATCTGGTTGAAGGGATGATTAACCATTTTGATAATTTCTACTATTAAGTTTCTCCATATTTTAATGAAATCCTCAAAGAGTCTTGTGGACCTTGGTCACGTATTATCTAAACTCCCACCCAAAAAATCATTCAAAACAACTAATCCTACCCTTTTTACCCCTGTTTTGACCTATATACCCACGAGAAGATAAAAATTCATTTACTAAAGTATGTAGAACAAATAAGGATTTCAAAATGTCTTGATAACCCTTGCTTTACATTGAAAGTATCTCCATAATCTAGAAGTGAAAACTTGTGATACTTAGATTTGGAGTGTTGATCATATTTTCCCAAGGCCCCATCATACTATTTGTACAAATTGAGGTATATCTTCATCTCCTTCACCATTTGAGGGTTACAAAATAGGTCCTCTTACGTTGGTTGAAAGGCGAACCTAAAACTTGATTAGGAAAAGATCAAGTACTATTTGAGTGCTATCCATCTCTCCACAAAACGAGTGCCGGTTAGATCATATCCCACTACAAAATGAAACACATCATGATCCATTTATCTTCAAGATTCATGCCATATCTTTGATGCTTTACTCAGTGAAAAGGAGAACAAATTTGGGTACCAAACACGGTGACACCGCTACCGAGGACATTCTTAGTTCAATCTGATCCATGTGCATACATATTTGAAATATTTGAATGCATATCAAACCTTGGTAATGTCTCTTGCAAGTTCTATCTGCAAATATATTGTTAAAGCATCATTCTATACTTAGATTTGCAAGGTGTATGTAAAGGTTTCAAACTTTGTCTATAATTTTATCAGTTTCTAGCAGTAGTTGCACTTCATTTGCATTTTTGGTTGATAGATTCAATAAAAGGAAGATATGATCTTTAAAGTTTGTCAAGATTTTCAAGTCTTTGATAGGTATTTGTGAGTATTTTAGTGCATTTGCACAACTACGGTGAAAGTCCTTAGTGGCGCTCCATGTTGTTTTGATCTTGATAAATACCACCTTTGTCCTAGCTTTCTATCATTTGTTTTTTAGTGTTGCGAATATCTACAAAACTAGTAGGAAGAAGATCTCTCTTCATTAGAGACTCTTTGAGAAGTTGTTTTCAGATTCAAGAAACTCAGAGTTGGAAGGGAGAAGAGTTTGGAAGGTGGTTAGAGAGCAGAGCTCAAGGAAGGAGGTTACCTTTATTGAACTTGAGATTAATCAGCCTGTCATTGAGGACTACAGTTCTTCTTTAGGTAAATCTGAATCAGATAGTCCTCCTAAAAATTTTCATTCTCCATCTAGAGAGGGACCTTCATTTGTATTTGAAAATCTTGCTCCTCATTTTGCCCTGTTTTTCCAAATCTGCTAGAGTTTATCAAGAAGCTGATCCTATAGGGGATATCCATTTTGAAGATTACATTTCTATTCCCCAAATACCTCTCACTCCTCATCATTCTGTTTCTCCTCCAAGATCACCACCTCAGAATAATATGGCTCAGCCTCCACCTAGACCTCCATTTGTTGTTAACACATTTGGTCCTATTAATTTTAGAGGAATGAATGGTTATCCAAATGTTGTCCCTCAAGATGTTAGAAATAGATTGCCAAAATTCCAAGGTAACAATGCAATAACTGGTGATCAACACCTAAAATTTTTGTTAACATGATGGAGGACTTTCAGATTGAGAATGAAGGTGTGTATGTTAAATTGTTTATTCATACACTAGAAGAGGATGCAAGGGATTGGTACAAGGATCTTCCTGATAATTCTATTGACTCTTGGACTGAAATGAACAATGCATTTAGGTTGTAATATGGTGATAAGATTGATCCTAGGTTTCTCTTGTCTGAGTTTGAAAATATCAAGAAGAACCCTAATGAATCAGTGCATGACTTCAACACAAGGTTTAACAAAACTTTGAGAAGGCTGCCTATTAATTTGAGGCGGTGCCTTCACCATGGCACTGCAGATTGAAAATAATATCAAAGCAATTGGGAAACCTCTCAAGAGAGATGGTGTAAAGCTGATAAACCTTGAAAAAACTCAAGCTAGCAAGGGTGCTGATTTGGAGGAGGTTGTGAAAACTTTGGTAGGGGCTATCAAAGAAATCTCATACAATCTAGCTTGGGTAGAGAAGGGAATTGGGTAGAGCACACAAGGTCAAAAAAAAACACAAAACCATGAAATATTTTCCAATCATCCTAGAGGTGATCAAAGGGCAGATGATAGAGGGAAAGTGTTACATGATCCCCTAACTGCTAGGGTTGCTGTTGTTGAGGAAGTTGCTGATATTGGTTGGTGTGATAGGTGTTTTCTACCCCATCCTAAATAGACATCCTCAAGCACGTAAAGGAAGAGTGTTACCTGATCCCCTAACTGCTAGGGTTACTGTTGTTGAGGAAGTTACTGATATTGGCTGGTGTGATAGGTGTTTTTTGCCGCATCCTCCATGTGAAGTGGACCAACAAGATGGTGAAGCTAATAATGATGATGGTACTGATGATGATATCTACATGGTGGGCTATTCTGCAGGCTCACAAGAAGGAGCAACATCAACTAAGGTAATAAGTGCAAGGATAACTACAACCTTTTGGGATTACATCAAATGGGTACAAGTCCTTCCCTCTCATACTTTTGAGGTATATGTAGTGAAAGATTTTGATATTCCTAATAATGACTTTGAATACTTAAGATCTTTGATGATTAAGAAGTATTATGGTGGTATCCTGTGGAGGAAGATGGACAATTGTTAATGAATGCTATTGTGGCTCAAGAGAAAGAGCATAACACTAGGAGCAAGGTTGTTAAGGGATTTGGGCCTCAAGCTAAACCTAAAACACCCTTGCTTACAAGTATTCCCAAATAAGATCCTAGAAGAGAAACACCTGCCCAAATCCCTACCGTCCGGGAAAAAATTACAGTCCTCCTCATGCCCAAACTGCCAAGAATCCTATGTCATCTAATGAATCTACTTGTTTCCCTTCCAATGCTTCCTTGCCAAATAATGTTCCCTATGACATAGCCCAAGTATTGAGCTAAATCAAAGTGAGTGTTCTAATCATTGAGTTGCTTAGGATTCCTAAGCACAAGAAGAGAGCATTTGAGTACTTGGGATTGAAAGAGGAGAAGAGTACCCCAAGCAGAAATGTAAACATTGTTGAAACTCCTCCTCAGATCATTACAGACCTTGAAACACCACCAACATTAGAGGATCTTGGAGAAACACCCGAGGTATATTTGGGGACATCCTTGGTTAATTCCCAATTGAATGTTGATCCATTCTTTACAACTTTGATCATAAAGGATAGAATACTTCACAATTGTATGTTTGATTTCGGTACATCATGTAGTGTTATGCCTCTAGAAGTCATGAATGAGTTGGATATCAAAGTGATAGTAGCCTATAGAAAGTGGACTACCATGGAATCAAAAGAAGTGCCAATAGTTTTTTGTGTGAAGGGTTTGGTGGTACAACTTGCAAGCCTATCCAGGTAAGAATTTGAAACTTAATGTTGTGATTGTTGATTGCCCTGCCAAATGGGGTATGCTTTTGTCAAGAAAGTGGGCTGCAAGTGTTGGTGGGACTATTCAAATGGAAATGTATTTTTCCACTATTCCCATTGAAGGAAGCCTTGTCAAGCTCTATGGAGAAAAGAAGATGTTACACCTTATTGAAGATCCCAACAATGCTTCCTATGAGGTGTTGTTTGCTGATGTTGATGCTGATAACTTTTTTGGGTTTGCTGATGGCAAAGAGAACAAGATGGATCAGTCAAAGTGCCTTGAATAGGTAGGTTCTCCTTGGACCTTGCTATTTGATGGAGCTTGCTCCAAATTTAGAAATGGTGCTGGTATAATTTTGATTTCTCCTAGCTTGGAAGAGTTTGTTTTTTCCTTTAAGCTTAATTTTGAACATACTAACAACATTGCTTTGAGTATGAAGCCTTGTTTTTGGGTTTGAGAATTACATCGAAGTATGGTGTCAAGGAAATCATTGAAAAATGAGATTCAGAGCTAGTTTTCAAACAAATAAGAAAACTATATGCTACAAAAAATCAGCGGATGAAATAGTACAAACATGAAGTTTGGGATCTAATTGAGATGTTTGATTCCTTCAACATTGTGCATCATGATAGGATTTTCAATGTTGTTGCTAACAAGTTGGCGAGTGTTGGGGTCAATATTTAGAAATTACACTATTTCACCTTATTGTGAGTACAATATTGAAGTGTTAACTAGGCTAGCTATCACGACAACATAAAGCATTGGTAAGTGTTTAATGATGATGCTCAAGTGCAAAGGTGTTCTTACAAAATCAAGGTGAGTTTGCAGATCAAAATATTGATTGGTAACCAATGGTGTGTGTGTGATTTGAAGGAAGAGAGATTTTTTTGGAAAGTATATTATCCAATTGAAAAATAACACCATTCCTAGAGGTGTTATTACACTTGAGTCAAATTTTGACAATGCTGATTGCATCATCAATATAAACATGTCTACCTCAAGGGATGTGGAAGAGCATAACTTGGGCACTAATGATAAACCAAGAAAAGTTTGGTTGGGAAGCAATCTAAACAAAGAAGAAAAACAATCCTATGTTCAACTATTGAAGAAATATCAAGACTGTCTGGCTTGGTCTTATTCAGAGCTAAAAGCATATAGAGAGGACTTGTTTCAGCATGAGATTCCCCTTGAAACAAATTCCAAACCCTTCAGACAAAATCGAGGCCAATTAATCCAATCCTCTCCATGAAAATCCAAGATGAATTGAAGAAACTGAAAGAGGGAGGGGTCATTCAGCCCACAAGGTATTCATCTTAGGTTGCAAACCTTGTGCCAGTCAGAAAGAAAAATGGAGATATCAGACTTTGTGTAGACTTTGAAATCTAAATAGAGCTTCATTGAAAGACAATTATCCTTTTCCAAACATGGAAAATATGTTGTAGATGGTGACTGGATCTGAATTTTTGTCAAGCCTGGATGGTTTCTCTGGATTCAACCAAGTTGTTGTCAAGGAGTCAGAAAGATTTAAAACTGCCTTTACCACTTCTTGGGGAACATATGTCTATATAAGAATGCCTTTTGGTCTTATGAATGTTGGAGCTACTTTCCAAAGAGCAATGGATGTTGCTTTTTCTGGTTACATAAATGACTTATTTGTAGTTTATCAAGATGATGTGACTGTGTTTTCATGGAGCAGAAAAGATCACTTGTAGCACTTGGAAAGAATGTTGACCAGATGTAGAGAATATGGCATTTATCTCAATCCAAAGAAGTGTCATTTTGTATTGAAAAAGGCCAAGTTGCTTGGTCATATTTTTCAAAGGTGGTGTCATGATTGACCACGAGAGGGTAGAAGAAATCAACAAGGTTCCAATTCCAAGAACAAAGAATGGTATCCAATCCTTCTTTGAGCAGATCAATTTCATTAAAAGGTTTTTGTTTAATTTTTCTGAATTGACTCTTCCTATTACATGCATGTTAAAGAAAGACCAAGTTATCAAATGGGAGGAGCTGCTATTCAAGATTTTGAAGGAGTTAAAGAAGCATTTAAACATGCACCTGTCTTGGTAGCTCCGAATTACAAGAATCCTTTCCAAATCTTCTCCTTTTCTTGAAAATACCATTTGCATCTATTTTTCTACAAAAGGATGAAGATGGGGCTGAGAGGCCTATTTCCTTATTTAGCAAGGCTTTACAAGATGCTTTGAGTTAAAATACACAATCATGGAATTACAAGCATTTTCCTTGGGTGAAAGTAACAAAGGTTTTCAAGCCTTATATCTTAAGCTCAAAATTTTTGCTTATGTTCCCCACACCATGGTAAAAGACATATTATCGAGATGGATATCTCAAGAAAAATATGTATATGGGTGAACAAACTGTAGGAATATGACATGGATATCCAAACCATAAAGTTGGTGAGAGGTTTTGGTCTTGCTAAGCTCATGGCTAAGAGTAACTTGCAGATGTGGAAGTGAATAAAGTAGAGGAAGAAAGGGATGATGTACTTGAGAAGTTGGTAAGTTTTGAGTGGTATAAGGATGTAATATTTTACCTTAGACACCTATGCTACCCTAATCATTTGGATAAAAATATGAAAATAACCCTCAAGATGGCTTCTAAATAATACATCAAGACCGACTTTGGGTTGGCTTGGAAGAACCACGAAGGTATCCTCTTGAAATGTATAACTGAAGATGAAGCTCCCAAAATAGTTACTGATTTCCATGGGGAGTTTATGGAGGACACTTTGCTGCTTAAGGGTTACAACACACAAAATTTTGAGAGTTGGTTATTAGTGGCCTACTCTCTTCAAAGATTCAACCCTACTGGTTAGAAAATGTGAAAACTACCAGTGTTTCTTTGGAAGAATGAAAGCTTCAAGCTCCCTTCCTTTGTAGTTTGTTGTTATGTTTGTGGAGCCTATTTTCATGTTAGAGTATGGTACACCTTCCATGTGTTACACTCGGGTATTTTTATGGTGGTCCCACTCACCGGTGAGGAGTCGTCGGGGTTCGGGCGAAGCCCCAAAGCAAATTTTCATGGGTGGTTTATTAACCAATGGGTAATGGGTAACCATTATGGGCTATTTTTGGGCCCATGGTTTTCGGTTTTTTGCCCATTGTTTTGATACCCATGGTTTTTTTGCCCATGGTTTTGTATCAAACTACTTAAGCAATTGTCTATATATATGGTTTTATGCATATGATAGAAAAACAAGCAAATGTATTGCGAGATGTGTTTTGAATTCGGTTGTGAATTTTCAGTAGAGTTTGTTGAGCATAGATCTAAACGGATCTGGGTATTGTATTGAGAGAGCAGTGGCTTGTAATAAAATCTCAGCAAGTGATTCTTGGTGGACGTAGCCCAAATTGGGTGAGCCACATTAAATACTGTCTCTTTGTGTTGTGTTATTTTATTCTGCAATTTTATTTGAGATCTGTAATAATTTCTGCATATTAGTTTCTACTATTGCGATTCTGTGAGGGATTATTCCACATATTTTATCCCTTATTTCCTAACATCTGTATCAATTAAGGCTCCTTTCAAAAAATGGGGGATGGACTTCATTGGTGATATTTCAGACCCTTCCAGTTCTGGCCATAAGTGGATTCTTGTAGCCACAGATTACTTCACCAAGTGGGTAGAAGCAATCCCCACCAAGAAAGCAACACACCAAGTTGTTATGGACTTCTTGTTGAATCACATCATATGCAAATTTGGTGTGCCAGTAAATATTGTTGTTGATAATGCCATGTGTTTCAGAGCTAAGCCCTTGATGGCAATGTGCAAGGAGTATGGAACCAATCTGACTTATGCTTCAAACTATAACCCTCAAGGGAATGGACAAGTTGAGTCCAACAATAAGAACTTGTTGAAGATCATTAGGAGAACCTTGGAGTTGAACAAGAGAAAATGGGGTGAAAAACTAAAATTTGTAGTTTGGGCTAATAGAATCACTGCCAAAAGAGCTATTGGTAAGAGCCCATTTGAGTTGGTGTATGGAACTCAAGCTCTGCTGCCCTTACATCTACAATTATCTTCATTTCAGTTTGTTCAACAACTTGAAGATCAAGAGGTCAGTCCATATGAAGCAAGGATTAATCAGATTGTTGAGTTGGATGAAGAAAGAAGAGCATCCCACCAAAGGCATGTTAGATTTAGAGAGAAGTTGAAGAGGTTGTTTAACAAGAAGGTCACTCCTAGGGATTTCAATGTTGGAGATCTAGTTTTGTTATGGGATAGCAGGCATGAAGATAAGGGCAAACATGGTAAATTTGATGCATTGTGGATGGGCCCTTACTCCATTGATATCAGAATTGGTGAAAATACCTTTTTCTTAAGGACTTAGATGGGGAATTGCTTGAACTACCTGTTAATGAAAGGCATTTGAAGCATTTCATGTATTAATCCCCAAATTTGAGGTATGCACCACTTGTATAGTGTATAGTCTTTTTTTTTTGGCTTTGTTTTTGTTGTTTTTGTTAGTTTGTGGTTTGCCTATTCTTGGTAGCCATTTTTTGTCGATTGGGTTTGGTTTTCTACCTTGCATTTTTACTCTATTTCCCAATGTTTGTTTTTGGCACTTGGTCTACTTCTTTTTTCTTGTGGCACTCAGCTGGGAGTGCCCATCCTCGAGTAGGAGCTGGTGTTGGTGCCATTTTTGAGCTTGCACTGTTTTTCCCTAAATTTTTCCTTCATTCTGCGTGCTCTGAAACATTTTTCTCTCAAATTGGTGGTCTACAACTTTTCCCTCCAGTCAAATGCCTTGAAATTCTCACAAACTTGTTGTTTTTCCCTAATTTGAAAGAAATCTGCATGTGTGCCTATTTTGTGCCCTAATTTTTCCAAAATCTACGGGCTCTGCCATTTTTTCCTTTTTGCCCAATCGTGGAAGTTTAAAATTGATCGATTTGCACTTGTATGCCATTGAAAATCCAATTCCATGATAAAAATGCTTTGAAAACATGTTTTAGTTGGTTCAATTTTGAGAAATTTGTCGTCCTTAGCAAAAAAATTGAATTCTAAGGCATCCTGGCATTTTTGTGTTTTGACGGTCAGACGGGCGTCATTTTCCCATCAATTTCTTCTTCAGCATTCATCGAAATGTGGCTTGTTCTAATTGGCCGAGGGACGATGGAAAATTTTTTTAACTTATCACTTTTTGCTTTTTTGGCAAAAGGGTGAATTTGGTCCCATGGCTCCACTTTACTCTGATTGGTTCTAATGTTGCTTACGTGGCGTGTTTTGATTGGAGGAGGAGTGGTGGGTTGTTTGAGAACTTTTTCTTTTTTAGCTACTTTGGCTAAAAGTTTCAAATTGCCCCATGGCCCCGCCAAGTGCTAATCTGCCTAAATTCAAGCGGTGGAGAAAATTTCTAAATTTTTCCGAAAATGATGACATGTCCTCTTTTGATTGGATGAGAAGTAGCAGGTCTTTTTGTGCCTTAAGGCATTTTGGAAAAAGAGTTAAAGTGCAAAGAAAATTCCTAGGGCCTGCAATGAATCAGAATGGAACACGTGGCGGCTTCAGAGCCAGGGACAAAATTGGAGGTGCGGGTCCGTGGGGATAATTTGGAAAATTTTCCTTTTTCCAAAAAGGTGAAAATGTGTAGAATAGGTCCGTGATTCCAATGGGGCCCACTTTGCGACATGTGTTAGGCCCGTTTTCATGATTCAGAGGTGTGGGGAAAAATATCAAAATTTTCACATTTTTTCCCAAAATTTTAAAAGGTAATATGAAGCTCCTAGGTCCACATCTAATGGAATGGTGCCATAGGGCCGCTCAAAATAAAAAGGTCAAAAGGGTAAAAATGTGAAACCCTTGCTTGTGGTGAATCAAATATCGCCACATGGATGTTTCTTTTTAAAAATGTAAAGTCGAAAAAGGTGCCTCCAAATCCCTGTCTCCAATGGTTTTTCTCCATGTGGAGGGCTCAGATTAAGAGTTGAAAGTTGAATCTATGGTAGTTGTGCGTCGTTTTTACTTTCTTTACCATTTTTTCCTATAATGCTCCGGGAAGTCCGGAGATGCGGTTTTTGCATCAATTTCCATCAAATTTTGACAAATTCATGTCGTTTGTGCCTGCAAGGACCAATGCAATTGGTTTTGAGGATCAGATATGTTTTTGAAGTGAAATTTTACCCTAGCCCGTCCAAAATGTAAAATATCAAATCCAGAAGTTGCAGAGTCAAATTTTGGAGGGAAATGGATGAAATAATGAAGGGAAGGGGGTTTGCATGCTTTGAAGATGAAAAATGTGCCTCCACAATGGATAATGATGTGAATTTTACAATGATTCATCTCTTTTTGAGACAACTGGCAACTTTTTGGACGTGTTCTGTTAAACGTCCCTGTCTGTGAATCATGAGGAATTTTTGTAACAAATTTGATCCTTTGGCATATTATTTTCTTGGGAAAGAAGGCTTGAAGGAGATTGAATGCTATATTTTGCATGAATTGTTTAGGAAAAGGGTTGGAATATTTTAAAAATCCTAGAAAACTAAAAATTTCATGGGAAAATATGGGAAGAAGCCCATTCTCTAAGTGACCACTTGAGAAACTCATGTAACTCTCTCTCTGTATCAGATTTCAAATAATGTTAAGTTGGTTGTATACGTATAGCCATTAACAAGCTCTGAGATTGTTTTCCAAAACATTCCACTACTGATAAATCTGATCATTTTTGAGTTATTCTATGTTGTCTTTGGGAAAAATCTTTGAATGCTTACATTTTAGAATGCATTTCAAATTTGTGTTTCTTGTTTCCTGTTGTAGTCTTGTGTTTAAAATCTCTCTTGATCATACATGGTCTCATTTTTTGTGATAGTTTAGTGGAATTTGCAATCTCACATTCGAGAAGTTCTTTCATCGATAAATATATAAACAAATTTAAAATCACTTTACCTTCCTTGATTTCGAGAGATTGTTTGTAAACCTTTAGGTGCAACTTAGGTCATGATTAAATAGTGATTGCTAAATGATTCATTGGTTCATTCTAACTCAAGATTTTGTGATAGATAATCAAGGATTGTGTGGAAAAGTGTAGATCGGGCCTCCATTTGATGCACATATCTGGTTGAAGGGATGATTAACCATTTTGATACTTTTGTTATTAAGTCTCTTCATATTTTAATGAAATCCTCAAAGTGTTTTGCGGACCTTGGTTTGTATTATCTAAGCTCCCACCCAAAAAATCATTCAAAACAACTAATCCTACCCTATTTTACCCTTGTTTTTACCTGTATACCCACAGAAGATCAAAATCCATTTGCTAAAGTATGCAGAATATATCATGATTTCAAAATGTCTTCAGTAACCCTTGCCTTGCATTGAAAGTATCTCCATAATCTGGAAGTGACAATTTGTGAAAGTCAGATTTGGAGTGTTGATCATATTTTCCCAAGGCCTCTTCATACTATTTATACAAATTGAGGGATATCTTCATTTCCTTCACCATTTGAGGGTTACAAAATAGGTCCTCTTACCTTGGTTAAAAGGCACAACCTAAAACAGTTAGGACAAGATCAGTACTATTTGAGTGCTATCCATCTCTCCACACATATGAGTGACAGTTAGATCATATCCCCGGATAAAAAATGACAAACACCATGATCCATCTATCTTCAAGCTTCATGCCATATCTTTTATGTTATTCAGATCCTTGAAAAGGAGAACAAATTTGGGTACCAACACTACCCACGACACTTCATTCCCTTTCCCTTACACCTCTTGCACAACCCATACCATCTACCTCCACAAAGACCTCAGTTATCCCCATGGGTAACCCTCCCTCTTCCACCATATTAATTTCTCTCTAACTCTCTTGGGCCCATATCACCTTTACCCAAGAAGGTGCAACCTAAAGGAAAAAATCTGCTACCCTCCAATAAGGTAGTCAAACCAACCACACACTCTATTGCCAGTTCATCTACCATGCCCTTACCCAAGCAGACACGACAAACACCTAAGACCATGGCTCAACCCACTCCCCTCTTGTAAATACCCTTCCTATACAATCAACCACACCTACACCCAAACCCACATTCACATCCCATTGTGATCCACTAGTAGGATCCTATGCCAAAATCTTTACCTACCTCCTCGAAACTTCTATCATCATATTACCGCCTCTTAGACCTTATGACCCACTCAAACCCAAACCAAAAGGGTTTGACAAAATCAAAATTTTTTCCTATCATTGTGTCTTTAGGACATGATGTAGAGGACTGTAAGGATTTGAAAGTTACTCTTGTCTATTTGTATCCTCCCTGAAGAAAACTTTGACGATGATTACCTTCTTGATGTCGCCCATTTCAGCACCGGTTTCCATAGTTCTTCACTCATTGCCTACTCAGCGACCAAGATCTCCACCCCCACAATTATTAGAGCCACCTTTGAGATTCAAAATTAAGATGGTTCGTATAAGAGAATTTTCCAAATCACCACCCAAATGCTGTTGCACCCACTCACTTCACAAGGCTTTTCTCCCCGGTAGGTTTCTTCCCGTCATGTCGTTATACCACTCATCCTACACCTTCTCCATTTACCTCCTCCCCTCAGATTAACATGATCAACATTGCTACCCGTGCATAGAAGGACAAAAGCAAGGAAAAAATAATTGATCCACCGACCAACCCTATACCCAACATACCATCTACACCCACACCTAAAGTCACTATCCATTGCCCACATATCCTTTTTCCAAAGGGGTTACACATCATGCGATACTCAAACAATTACACCAATCCTCCCTCAAAATGTTCCAATATGACCTCATTTAAACCTCTTAATCCCATCGCGAAGCTCTCATCATGTAGCCTCTCTTACCAAATTACCATCTTCTTCTACACCTCCACCTACTCACCAAGTAGCCACCCTCGGATTCTCAGATGAAGAGATCACACCACACCAAACCAATGACCCTGATCCAACCCTTTTCATCTTCATCCATATTTATAATATATGTGTACAACATGTTATGATCGATTGGAACGCTAGCATTAACATCATCTCCTCCCATGCATTTGACCAAATACGCATACCTGATAATTACATCCATAAACATCCTGTCATGTTGTGTTCATTTAATAACGCTATCACGTCTACACTTGGCACCATCATCCTCCATGTTCACGTGGCCCCCACACTATTCCAGAGTTATTTTACATCTTGGAGGGGGAATTTCAATATAATTTGTTGCTTGGTAGACCCTAGATTCGTGTTATAGGTCGCGTTCCTTCCACTTTACATCATTGTGTTAAGTTTTAGCATGAGGTCACACCTATACTATTCAAAGTTGACCCATCACCTTTCAAAACTTGTAACATGCTTTACCGACCCAATGATGTGCTTGTACCCATTAAGGCATCTATGTCCATGGCATTTTCCTCTTCACCTACACCTCTAATCACCAATACTGCCACTACCACAACTGCACCTAAATCCTCCGTCCCTACCGCTACCACAATCTCCACTGCTGACCCATCAGCCTCCCAATCAGTTAGCTCCACCTCCAATCCAATCTATAACACATCGTCTATCACATCTACCCATATATCGACCACCAATCCATTGGAAGGTGTTTTTCAACACCTCATTCTGGGGGAGTATCACCTATATAAGGTCAACACATTCCTTACTCCATAAGAGTATGGAATCCTTCACCAACACCCTCACTATGATCACCATATCGGAGAACGTTTCCTTTACGGTCCTCCCCACCTTTGCACCAATCTCACCTAGGGGGGCTTGATACTACCACTTATACACCTGAACCACCATCACAAACCCGTCCATTTTTGCCGACCTCCAGTCACTCACTAATCATTTGTTTCGCCATACTTTCTGCACTTGATGTGCATGGAAGGGTTTTGGTTTTGGATTTTATGAGAAAGGATGTCACACTGTTATTCCATATACTACCCACAAACATAACAACCGTAGTGGTATCAAATTTTCTGAACTACCAACCAAAAAGGCTCATATCGGACTCATTGAGGATATCGACCCTTCTCCACCTTCTTCACCTACTCTACCTTCTCCACCACCTTCACCAACGAGTCAATTGATCCAAAATCCATCCCTCTTAACTTATTTTTTTCATAAACACCATTTCCTTAGGGCCTCTGACTTATCAACGTGAGGCGAGGCTCCCTCTTCTCTTCCCTTCTTGTATCCTAAAATGATCGATGACGATACACCTTCTATTAATGTCATTCAATGTCAAGATGATGAATCTATACTCACTTACCTTGGTGCAAAAGACTCATATATTCATCGGTTGTTACCATATGAGATGCAAACCATGTTGAATGAATTGACTATCAAAATCAACATCCACACTCAGGATAACCCACACATTCTAAAGATTGGCCAATCTTTAGATACTGTTAAACAGGAAGCCATCACTTATTTTCTCAAAAATTGTAACCATGTTTTTTCTTAGTCTTATGCAGACATGCCTGGTATTGAACCCACCATAGTGGTCCACAATATCGTAACCATTCCCGATGCCAAACCCATAAAACAAAAGCTGAGGAAAATGCACCCTCATATTACTCTTCTAGTCAAAGAAGAACTTTAACGCCTTCTTTCTGTTTCCTTCATCTTGCCCATTGATTATCCCTATTGGATTTATAACATTGTCCTAGTTACTAAGGTGATAAGGGGACTTCACATTTGCATATATTTCCATGACCTCAACCTAGATTTCCCAAAAGATGACTTTCCTCTACCCTAGTATTGACCAACTAGTTGACCTTACCATTGGTCACGAGATGCTATCACTCATGGATGGTTTCTTGGGTTATAACCAGATCTTGCTTGCCCCAAAGGATCAACAAAAACTACATTCATCACCCCTTAGGGGACATTCTACTATCAAGACATGCATTTTGGCCTTAAAAATGCGGTGCCACATATCAACGAGATATGACTTACATCTTCTATGACATCATGCACCGTATATTACAAGATTACGTAGATTATCTCCTTGCCAAATATAAATGCCACTCAAGCACCTCATTTTCCTAAAAACCATCTTTGATTGCCTCATTAAGTATTGTGTTTTCCTTCAGCCCAAGAAGTGTGTCTTCACGGTTCTCTTGGGAAAGCTACTGGGATTTATCATTTCCTTACGCGGTATAGAGGTTGACCCTGCTAAAGTCAAGGCTATTCTTGAAATTCCTCGCCCACTAACCCGCAAAACTCTATAGCTTATAAGGTAAGTTGAAGTCTATTCACCATTTCATTTTGTATTTTTCCGATCGGTGTCACCATTTCATCATCTTCTCAAAAATTATGTCTCCTTTAAATGGGATGATGACTACCATAAAGATTTTGAGGCCTTAAAATAATACCTTCTCCAACCACCCGTACTCATTCCACCTAAAGACGATCAACCCTTTTACCTATACATCTCTGCTACCGATCACTCCTTGGGGGCCATGCTCACTCATCGCGATGAACAACATAGGGAGAAAGTGGTTTATTACATAAGCCGTACTCTTTTAGACTATGAGACTGATACACCCATGCCGAAAAACTTTTCTTAGCCTTAGTTTTCGTTGCCACCAAACTCTGCCATTACCTACTTAACCACAAAACCTATGTTGTGACCAACACCGACCCCTTACACTTCATGTATGCCAAACCTTACCAAAATAAACATGCCGCATGCTGGCTTATGCTTCTAGATAACCTTGACCTCAAATTCATCCATCAAAATTCCATCAAGGGCTAAGCTATCACCGACGATTGACCGACGCACCTATTATTGAGGATCAATCTTCTAACTTTGACTTCTAGATGAGTCAATTACTACCCTTTCCTGGATGAACTCACTTACCAAATGACACTCTTTTTGATGGTTCCAAGCATCAACGTGGAGGTGGGGCTGGTGTTATCCTCGTTCCGCTTGATGGTGAACCCATGCCTTTGTCTTTCAAAATCGATTTTGATTGTATAAATAATATTGCTGAATACAAAGCAATCATATTGGGTCTTGAGGCTATTTATGCCTTAGATGCCAAGTCCATCAACATCTTTGGTGATTATCAATTGGTCATAAACCAAGTCAATGGTATATACCAGTTTTGTAATGAGAAACTTCAAAAGTATAAGCATCATGTGGACATATTTTTGACCACCTTTGGCCAATTACGCCCTTCAAACCGTCCCACGTTCTACCACCAAATTTGCAGATACCATGGCTTGCTTGGCTTCGCAGATACCCGCTTTGCCCACCGAATCTAAAATATTTGTCACCATATAAAGAATCCAATCACTCTCTTATTTACCTTGTGAAGTTTACTCTATCGAACCACTGCTCTCCCGACCGAGTGACCTTTGGTATAAACAATACTCAGACTATCTTTCCCTCTCCATCTTGCCTCTTAACCTCACCTATAATGGACAACACGCCTTTCTTAAAAGGGTCTCTCATTACGTCATCATGGGTGGCCTCCTCTATAAGCATGGCTTTGATGGTATTCTCTTATGGTGCCTTACAAGTTCTAAAATTCCTTATACCATTAAGGAAGTTCATGATGACATATGTGGAGGTCACTTTAGTGGCCTTGTTGTTGCTAAGCATATTCTTCACCTAGGCTATTACTGGCCAACCCTTAACCATGATTGTTGTGACTATGTTAAGCGTTGTGTAAAATGCCAACAACATGCCAATCTTCATCATACACCCAGTCATGCCTTACAGGTCGCCCATGACCTTTGGCCCTTCTCTTAATGGGGTTTGGATCTTGTCGGAGAGATCAATCCCCATTCTTCCCAGCGACATCAATGGATAATCACTACTACCAAATATTACACCAAATGGGTTGAATTCATACCTCTCATCTCTATAAAAGATGAGAAAATATGTGATTTCATCAATCATCACATTATCTGTCACTTTGGTGTCCCACATCGCCTCATCACTGATAACAAAAAACAATTCAAAAATAAAACTTTGCGGAAACTTTGCGACGCATTTGGTATTGAAATAAGTTTCTCATCACCATATTATCCACAAACTAATGGCCAAGCTAAATCCACTAATAAAACCCTAAACAAAATTCTCATGAAAGTGGTTAACGATACTGGGAAGGACTGACATACGCACATTCCTTTCACCCTATGGGTGTACCATACTAGTATTCACACTTCCACTGCTACTACACATTTTCTCTGGTCTACGGTATAAAGGTTGTTCTACCTCTCAAATTATAGATTCCATCACTTCACATTTCTCTCCATGACATGCTCAATGATGATGAATTTCGCCACAACTGTTCATTAAGCACAACTTGAGTTATTAGTTGAACGTCATCTTAATGCTATTGATCATCTTCAAGTTTACCAAAAATGTATCAAATGTGCCTATGAAAAACATGTCCTTAAATGAAATTTCCAAGTCGATGACCTTGTCCTAAAGGAAAATCAACATGTAACCAAAGTAGAAAAAAGTAAACAAGGAAAATTTTATCCTAATTGGCTTGGACCATACATCATGACTCATACTTATGGATCAGGTGCCTATCATTTATCTTCACTCGATGGTAAACCTAAACCTGAACCCCTTAATGCCTTACATCTTCGACCATTCTACTATTGACTTTTAGTCCTACCTCACCTTCTACCTCTTTTCATGCTCGTCCCTTGAGTGCTATTCACTTTCCTCCTTTCACTATGCCATCCCTAATGATTAAACAAGGATCATGTGTATACCCATTACTCTTTTACCCTCTCTTAAATATGTGTACCATGGCTCTACACATGGCATGATTCTCATGGATACTTTTCATCTACTTTCAGATGAGATCCCATGGTCATTTCACCTTGCATTCTGAACAAGAATCTGATTCTTCACCTTAGTCTTATCCATGACTTAAAATCCCTCACATAGGATTTAACTCCTTGAGTCAAACTTCCAATAAAAAGATGACTCCCTTAAAAGGACATCTTTCTCTCTACATCACTGCTATAAATAGATTGCTCCCTCGAAGGAAAGCTATGTAAAGCCTGCTATATAAAAAGAGATAATATTAAGCTTCCCACATCGATCAGCTTTGTGAAGACCTCAAGGAGTTAATTTCCTCATCCCATATAGACTTCCCACATCGATCAGTCTATCTCAAATATAAGTCAAAACAAAAACCTTTTTCGTCATGGACTTGTTTATTGTGATCTTGGATCTCTTTCCAAAAGGCATGCTCCCTCACACCATATAAACTAACCACTTTTCACCTTCTCACCATTCACACTTTCATTTCCTACCGCCTTAAGGGACCTGCTGGAACCATGACATTTGGTGATCATGTGACTATTCTTCACCTTTAGAATAATCAATCATGCAATGTCTTTAGGGTCTTACATTCATCAACCTATCTAAGGTATGACCCACCCATTATGATCTTTACCAATCAGGTGGCTTTCTTGCCTCCTCTTATCTTTTAACTTCTTCATTACGTATTGATCATCTTATACAGGACTAGGCCCTCGATGCTTATCTCTGGGAATTTTTTTCTCTTTCACCATAATCAGCTTAACATCACCCATACCAATGTTCCCAAAATTCAACCATACCTAAAATACCTCGATTCAACCATACCTAAAAGGCCTCAAGCTCAATCATGCCTATAACCTACCAACCCATTCTCATACCTCCTCGCATTCTTCCTAGCTTATGGGATAACTACATTGGCCTAAGGTCCATTTTTACCGAAACTATGTAGCAAAGCACTGCGAGGGCATGAGGCCCTTGGAGGTTAGCTCAGCCACTCTCTACTCTAACCATTTCCCATTTTCCCTTTCCTAATCACAATCTACCCTAGTTCATTTCCTTTTTTATATCAATAGTTGGAAATTAAACCAAACAAATAACAATTACTTCACACCTTTACCATCATTATTTATACATTCATTACTTCTACCATTTCTTTACCATTATCATGCATTTTACTACAAAACATCTCAACGTGACCCATATCATCATTAATTACACAAATTCTTGAATTACAAACTCAACTAACCTCAACTCAATCCATGCCTAAACCACAAACCTAACTCAATCCATGCCTATGACCTAACTCGATCCATGCCTAAACCATAGACCTTGAATTAATCCATGCCTAAACCACAAACCGACTCAATCCATGCATATGACTTTGACTCCATCCATGCCTATGACTTGACTCTATCATGCCTACACAATTTAGTTTCCATCACATATACAAATCAAAATAGCTAGTTAAACACAACCATATACACATCAGGACATAATCACCATCATCTCTATAAATCAATCATCTAAACATGTGTATCCATATACATGACTCTCAAATGTCTTTGGCATGCAGGCCAATGTGTATAACAAAATCTCGAAAAATATCATGTACATCCTCACCATCTTCGGCACGCAGGACAATATATATGTCAAAAATGTAATATAAGCAATATATGACAATTTAGAGCTCAATCATCTCCTCATCTGATATCTAATCCCATCTCATCTGTTTCCTCCTCCACTCCTCTAGCTCGACATCTGGCTGACCTCTCTCTACCTCACCCTAGTTTGACATCCGATGGTCCTGCGTCTAGAGCTAGCCTCCGTGCACTAGTGGCATCACCTTGAACTGGCCCCTAGACTCGCTGGCCCCCTGCACTCTCCACCTTTGTGTGGGATATTCTCCTCTCAGTCAAGGCTTGCTATGCTCTATACTCGGAATATGATAAGACATATATACCCACTTTGCCATCAAATGATCCTAGTAGTATCTCACCTCGCCCATGGCGTCTCTCAACCTAAGTAATGGTACTATCTGCGGTGGTTCCATTGCCCTCGACCCTGTCCCTTCCCCTGTGGTAGTGCCATCAGCCCAAATCCCTGCACTGTATGTCTGGGCACAAGGGCTGCTTTATCTATGCTGTGTAGCAGCCAACTAGCCTATGCAAACCTGTAACCTATCCATGCACCGTGGCCAATGGCCGAGTAAACCTATCACATGCACCCTATAGGGTGGCTACCTACACCCCATCTATATCTCCACTCTCTCTCTCCCTTTGGTGCGAGTTCGGTCCCTATACTCCCTGTTCCTGAAAAGTGGCCACCTGTGCATGCAGGGTCATAACCTATGCCTCATCCCCTATCAGATGTACCTATAATATGCCAAATTGGGTCACTAGGGTAGTCACTTGCCCATGTAGGGAATCTCTCTACACTATGATAATAGCCAAATCTGGCTATCCCAGTCTTAAGCGATCTTGCTCATAGTTATACTGACCCACCATTGTCTATACATACATCACCCCGACATCATCTATCGCCGGTCGTGGCCATTCCTCCTACCCAGTTGCACTATAGGTCATGGTGGAGACATAGGCCTCTCCACATCATCTCTCCTATACTGGGGAAGGGTGGGGGTATATCTATGGCAACCCAAACTACCATACGATGCGGTCTACGGGTATCATTTCATGCTCGCCACCACTTGCCCCTTTATGCACCATTAAATTTGTAGTCCATCCAGCTCCGCCACCATCTTCCTGTATGAAGGATAGCCTATATATGGCCTCCAAATAATGTCCATGCTAGACAACCCCTCCAGTAATCACCTATAATAGGCTACATCATGTGTCACTCTAAATTCACTCGGTGCTCTCCCATACCTGGCACCCATCACCTGTAGCCCACTCGAACAAAACCAGGCTCAAATGTGTCGGCCCAGGGCATACCAACTGGGTGCACACACAATGTGCTCATAGGCCAAACAATGAAGCAAGAATGTGCGGCATAAGGTGAACCACTATAGTCACCCATATGCCCAAAACTCCTATATTCTTGTACTAAGAATGCAAGCTCCCATAAAACCGAGTCCTTCTCTCCACCATGTTGTGTAAGACCCCATCGGTGTGTGGGAATTCCCACCCTCTGCATTAGGTAGTGAAAAACAACATAATTCCTCCATAAAAGCACTACCAACCTCATCTCCTCAGGTTAGGCTCGCTACATCACCTCGTAGCTCATGCTCGACAACTGCGGAATCCTAACAATGCCAACCCCTCTCCAAAAATAGTAATAAAGATAACTCCTTAGATGCCTTTGAGGAGATCAAGTACACCTGTGTACCTGCTATAGGAAGTCGCAGGATCTTGTAAACATCCTCTAGGGTGATCGTGATCTCACCCATTGGAAAATGAAATGTATTGGTTTCCGAATCCCATCTATCGATGAGGGAAACCATCAAGCTCACCTCCCAGACTACATACCAGTAGCATCTGACACCAATCAGACCCACATCTGCAACATGGATCCACTCCTCACGTGTCGTACTCCCACGTATCTCCATGAGCAAGGGAGGTACCCTATCCCTCATCCGTAGCTGGTCCCTAGCCTGCATATAACTAATCATTTTATTAAACCTTGAGCACACTTGTAGGTAACCTTGCCACCCCTACTATACCACTTACCCTAACTAAAGTAACCTTTCACCTATTTCTATGCCCTAAATTCACACCGCCTATATACCCACACCTCGGACCCTCACCTATTTTCATTTTACCTACCTACCCATGCCTCAGACCCTTAGCTATTTTCATTTTTCCCCTCACACCAATTTTTCATTATCCACCCACCTACCCATACCCATTAATTTCCCCTACCTATCGACACCTGTAATCCATCCATTTTCACTCCTTAAGGGCTTGCCTCTTTAGCCTACTGACCGGCATCGGTCAGCCTAAACCGACCATGGTCTACCATATCCAGCATCGGTCATCACATCTTGTGACCAATACCAATCCTTACCACCCAACGCCGGCTAAGAGAAAATCGCGTCGATCGGTGTTGCGACGACAAACCCGAGGCACCCTCCCATTTTTCTCCCACTTTCCTCCTTTCTACCCATTTCCCCTACCCATACCTACCCAATTACCTATTCCCACCCCTTATTTACCTAAATCTAACCTCCCTTGTTCCCCTTTTCTCATTCAACCATCACATTCAAAGTTTAAAAGTTCCCCCAAAACAAACCTATGTTTTCCCTCCTACCCAATTCCTACCCTCCACCTACTCACCACAAAAAAAATAATTAGAATAGCCTCTTACCTCATGACATTTCCTTTACGCATGGTGGCACCTCAGGCCACTACACGGGGCGGTTGATCCCTCTCCTACCTCTACCATCACCGATCATCCGCTGGCTCAATCCAATCAATCAATCACCCAATCCAACCACCGCACTCGTCGACCCGCTAATCGACCAATGATCACTCACTCTGCGGCTCGCCAACTTAGCTCTCTATGTTGTTTGGTCCCTTTCCACCTCGTTCTTCCTCTCTTGTTGTTTTCTCCAATTTGGTAAATGACAAATGATTTTAAAAATGTGGCACTTTTTCTTTTTATAGCCTACCTGACTTGACCGGCGATGGTTTTACGGATCAACATCGATCCTATGCCCTATCCTACCATGGTTGATCCATAACGATCGGCATCGGCTCATTTTAACTATTTCAAGTTATCTGCTTAGTATTTTTCCTACCCACTACCCCTAATTTGCTGACCTAAATCCCTTTTTACCTCACCAACACCTGACTTGGACACTTCACTTTACCTTTCGACCTCATCATTTACTACCTAACCTTTTCCTCATTTGGGGACTCATTATTTTACCCATACCTCGGCCCTACCCGTGTTGTGACCTAGTTACTTAGACCTGGAACATTGCTAGTGACCTGTGACCTCATGTGCTTGCTATACCTTACGGCACTATTACCCATGTTGTTTGACATAATGACCTTACCTTTCCTCTTGCCATGGCATTTATCTTGACCCAACCTTTGGTGTATTGGAACATACCTAAACGTTCCTACACCTAACTCACGTTATGTTTCTGACCATATCCTATACCTTGGATACTAGAATCACCTCAACCTTGTTTAGATAAACCCATCAACCTTAGACAATGTAGAGTTTGCATGCTCTTCAACTTTGTACCGTCTTTCACGGGTTATACGTGTGCACACATTTGACTATTACTACCTTTGACCCTAACCCATTTTACCCCTTTACCCCCATCATCCACCTTTACCTTCATCACATTCACATTTTATCAAACCACTCACTAATTTTGCCTTACTGCCTCATCGGTTCCTAGTTTGAGGGGATCGCCTTCACCCACACATGGGGTAACCACACATTATTTTTGTCGGTGTCGCTTACAAATACAAGCCACGCAACAAAAAGGGGAAAATGTAGACACCAAAATTGGGTCACATTCCCTTGGTCCCTCGTCAAATAATCACCTTGAACAAACTCACCTAACCATGGCCCCTTACACCCCACTCTAATATTAATTTAATTAAATTAATTCATGATCTCATAATATTTATTATTTAAATATCCTAATTGAGATAATTCTCACACCACCACCTCACCTAGCCACCTCACCCTAGACCTATTCTCAATATGTTTCCATAACTAACTAAGACCTACCTAAACCCTAAAAATAAAATCCTACATTCCCTCTAACCACATTCCCACCCATTAGAAAGGAAGCTTCCATTCTAATCCATGAAGAAAAATAAACAAGATCCAAGAAATCAAGGGGATCTGCCCATTTTAGAAAACCTAGGAAATCCCACCCTAACCAATCTTTGGTTAACCTAAATCACTTTGCCGGTCGACCCAAAACCATCGTCGCTACCATTTATTCCCCAAAACAACCTTATTTCGAGGTTGGCACATTGAGAGAGAAACAAGAGATGACACGAGTGCATGCAAGCGGAGAACCAACATTCATACACGCATATGAACATCCATAATGAACATCAGAAGTGATCACAGAGCCATTTGCATTCACAGAAGTATTTGGGGAAGTGCCATCACTACATCAAATTCCATTTCCCCCTAGCCATCAAACTCACACAACAAGTAAGTATTTGTTAACCAACATTCATCCATTTTCATTCTAGTAGGTTCTGTTACCTCTATTATCAGTTTCTACTTGCACCCCCATTCTCCCCACCATTTACCTTCATGTAATTTCGATCATCCCTTCACCCACATAACTATTAAACACCTCACGAGTATATCTAAGATATGCATAGATATTTCCATTACCCTCTCCATTTTCATTTAGCCTCAGACCTATCCCAACACCAAGATTTTAATAAGTTTCTGTCACCCGACTATACCGATGCCGGTTACCCATGACCATCGTTGACCCATCCTGAACCATCATTGGTTACACTAGACCGACATCGAGTCTTTGTGTTTACCCTCAAACCAAGAATAAAGCCTAACTTCCCCACCAAATACCCAAAACAACCCAAAACTAGACCCTGACCAGTGCAATACTTTTGACAGAGATCTCACCCTTGATTCAATCATAGCTTACTTTGTTGTAATGAATTTTCTTATTGTAATCGAATGAGATGCCTAAATCATTTTAACTACAATAGGGTTTTATTTATTATTAACATTGATTTGTTTTAAACAATGGATTGATAGCCTTCAGGAGTATCACACTTCACGGAACTAGTATCCGCTAGGCGAGTCCACTTTCATATGCTATTTAATATCTTTTGGTGGTCTTGTTGTTCATTTCAGAGTAGTTCCTCCTAGCCAAAAGGAAGCTCTCAAGATCAGGTATGGATCAAGAAGTCATATGCACGCAACATCCTTTAACCAGCTTTAACGGGTATTCCTCCTAGCCCCTTTACCCTTATCTCTTTTGTCAATATTCAAAGAAATTATCTAAGAATCGGGTAAAACAAAGGGATTTTAATTTTAATGCAAATGGCATGGCATGATGTGGGTTAGCTGGATGGGATGGTAGGTTATCTAATCCTCCATAAACTAGGTTGTTTTTGAGATAGGTTGGTCCATAAGAGATAACATCTCGACATTGGGTTCGTACATGGGATTTTTATCGGGACAACCATACTTTTAGGCAAAGGGATGGAATTGAGCATGAGGAGACAATGTTCCCCTAAGGTAAGAAGTTTTCGGCATCATTGGTTCTATGGTGGGATCTCTTTTCATTGTTTCATAATGGTTCGCGATGAAGACATACCGGCTAACCTTAGCGAGCATTGAAGAATGAATTCATGATTTGGAGGAAGAATACGACCGAGGTTTGACTTTGAATCCAGATTTAGCGCACGTACTTGTGTAGAGTAGAATCAGTATGATAGTTTATATGAAAGCTTCTTGCTATCTTTCCATTAGAATTATACAAGTGGTTGATTGCGTATGCATCTAAGCATAGTTGGAGGTATCGTACACTTGTTTGGACACAAGAGGAATTTCAAGCACTATATGATCTTGACCTCATTTGGACTTGTGCGGTAGATACCTAGTTTTACGGTGTCCTAAACAACTACATTTTGGAGTATTTAATTTCAACTCATTCGTGCTCGGAGATAGTAGAGTTTCAGTTTCTACGGTATCTAGAGGGATGTATTTGTAAGGTATTTATTTGGAAATCAAAATAATAATGGTAACATTGAACTTGGAAGCTAAACCCATGGAAAGCTAAAGAATCTCCACGTGTTGGGGCAGAAACAGGATTGGTGAAAGATGGAAGACCTAGTGGTAGCACGATAGAGGGAAGAAAGGTGGCTGAAGTATGATGAGGTGCGCGAGAGGAATTATGCAAGAGGCAAGAAATTACGAGAATGGATGGTGTTGTGGAGAGAGATGGCTCGTGAAGGATTTGAGGCTCATGGGGGGGAAGAAGAGCAAGAGCATCAAGAACTCCCCCATCTAGGGAATCATGAAAAATAACCCTCTTCAGCCTCACATGGAAGCATGCCAGTAGATATGACCTAGGCCCAGGTGCACATCTAAGTCAACTTGTTGACCTAACCCTTGCGCTTGGTTTTCCAGTATCTAGTACAACAGGTAAAAATAGTTTTAATTTAGGAAGTGAAAGCATAAAAATAGGTCAGACAACAAGTACACCAATGGCAGCATAAACAGCTTCATTATTCTTTGGGGGTATGTTTTCAGGCTCATCATCTACACAAAATATGAGCACGTCGAGTGTGGGAATCACCTCTGGAGCTGGGACCACTTCCCAGACTATAGGGGTCTAGTATAGTACCACTGTTGGGGCACAGGGGAGTGCATCCATGGGCCCTATTCCAAATTATGGAGGAGGATCGGGTGGTATGGGTAGTTCTAGTTCTAGTGGTTCGGGTGGTATTGGAGGAAGAGGAAACCAAGGAGGTTCTGGGTCGAGTGGTCAAGGCCCGCAGCAACCCCAAAACATTTATATGGAGATGTCCCTTCATCTCCCGAGATACGAGAGGTATCAAGGATGCTACCGAACATGTTCATAGGTGTGAAATGTTGTGGTGTGCAAAATGTATTACGGCTCTTGAATGCAAGATAAGTAAATTTTCTACTACATTACGAGGCATGCGCACACCTGGTGGCATAGGAAGTTTGACCCCAATCAAACTTGTATTGACTATGTAGCATTGAAAGATGATTTATTAAAAGAGTTCCACATCCCATAGTTTGAGCGAGAAGAGTATAAGCACACTTAAGGATATAAAGCAAGGCACTACTGAAAGTATACGTGAGTATGATGCGCAATTTAAAACACTTCTATCCAAACTCTCTTATGACATTCATGCAAGTCAACATGCACAATGGTTTGTTGGGGGTTGATTACCCCATTTCAAAGAGCACTGTTGCATAAGACTTATACCGATCCATGTGAAGCATTGGAAGCCACTTTATGCATTCAAGGCGGTTGGGATTATTGACATAGGAGTTAGTCCATTTTTGGAAGCTCAGATAGCAGCCATGGAAAAAAGTTAGAGAAATTATCGGTAAACTCAGCTCATGAAACACACTCAGGGATCTGGTGTATAGATTGTGAAGTGGAAGGGCACACTAAGGATAGTTTCCCTCATAGAACTGTATGTTCATTGTTATTAGACTGTGAGATTTTCCATTTGAACCATGATGCTAGTCACTGCCCCCTCCTACAATGCGTGATCAGGAAGAATGTATCCTCCTTTTGTAAAATTTGTAGGTCCATGACCCATGATACTAAGGACTGTAGATTGATTGGCCAAATCCATGATGCCTTTGATATTAGGTCAGACAAGTGAGTGTGGTTGATAATTCTAAAGGGAAGAATGAGCATTAGGATAGGGATTATAATAAAACCCGCTATGATAGGAATGATGGAAGGTTTGAAGGGGCTTGTGAAAGGGGATGAGGATATAGAGGTGGATATAGAGGATGAGGCCGAGGTGGAGGAAGGAGTGAATTCCCTCGAGGAACTTGCTATACATGTGGCTCACCTGACCATTATAGGTGCGAATGCCCACAAAATATTTCCTGTTCATTTTGTGGAAAGGGGCATAGTTATGAAGAGTGCCTAGACTTGTATGAGCATCTCAGTAAGCAGCATAAGCAAGAAAAAAAGGGCACGGGGATGGTTAGAATCTAGCGTGTGATAGAGAATCAGTGGATGCCAAAGTTAACACTAGAACCTAAGGTGGTAACAGTCAAGATAACCACACGAGCTGAGGCGGCACGTGTAAGAGAGGTGTTGCAACAAAAGCTAACAATCACTAGGGAGGAATTTTTGCATGCTAGATATCTAGATCCATCTCATCAGAAAGAAGTCTATCAGGACACAATGGAGGTCCTTAGGAGCCTTCAAGGTGAGATACAAGGTTTAAAAGAGCAGTCTCATAAATTGGAGCACAAGGATATAGAACAAGCCCCGTCAAATATTGACAACATCAGAGAGGTATATAGAATGTTACGCCAGGAGAATATTATTCCTTTATTAGGAAATTGGTTGAAAGGGAATAATCCATGTGTAAGGCGAGACTTAAAGACAAATACTTCATAATCTTCCTCTAATAGCATTAACTACGACAAGGAGATCACTTTGAATCTTTGTTGTGGATAGGTGGCTCTTTGAGCAATATCTGATTGACATAGGTGTGGAAGTAAATGTACTTACACTTTGGATGTGTGGGACAAATGGGGAGACCCCCATTGCAGCCATCATCTAATGTATTGTTTATGGCAAACAGAACAAAAGCTACCCCCATAGGAGTTTTGAAGGATGCATCTATCACTATAACGAGGCCAAGTTCACGGGAGACTTTGAAGTGCTAGCGCTTGCGGAAGTAGATAGTTTCCTAGCTTTTCTTGGGCACCCTTGGTGTTATGTGAAAAATGTTGATTTGAGGTTTAACAAAGGGTATATCATCTTTGAGAACAAGGAGGAAAGGGTCATAATACCATTGATAGATGGGAAATCCATGCCATATGTGGAACCTTTAAGTGAAGAGGACTTGAACAGAATCTATGTACGCGTTATTCGGGACCTAGAGGTCAATGATCCATCTAAGGAAGGAATCCTTCATTGGGAAGATTCTCAGTCAATCAACGATACTACTAGTATTGCTTGTGATAATTGGGCTCATGGCACTTATGAACTAGTGGGGCATGAAGTTAAGTGCGTGGTTACTAGAAAGATGGGTTTTCACTCTATTCGATGTATAGGTCGCACAATACCCCGCTATACTAGATCTGAAGATTTGGTTGGGTTCTTACAGGCCATAGAAACAAATTGGGTTGACAAGCTTAAATTATGCACTATGTTATCATATACTTTGGGCGGGACAGCCGTGCGCTGGTGGGTAGTCCACAGGGATAATCTCTTAGAATGGGAAATGATTGGGACCGCCTTATCAACCAGGTTTTCAAGAAGTAATGCACCTACAAACATAAGCCCTTATCATGGTGATCAACTTGCTCAAAATCATATTTAGCAGTGTGAGAGACTACGGAAAATAGGCCAGAAGCATTATCACCTTCACTTTGGGTGCATCAGTTTTATTCTACTCTAAAAGGTTGTGCGCGTGCTTGGTATGTCTATGTTGAATTACATCGTG
The DNA here is from genome assembly GCA_018340775.1 of Taxus wallichiana var. yunnanensis. Classification (NCBI taxonomy): domain Eukaryota; kingdom Viridiplantae; phylum Streptophyta; class Pinopsida; order Cupressales; family Taxaceae; genus Taxus; species Taxus wallichiana. The sequence goes on from CM031234.1 coordinate 256,668,188, forward strand.
ACACTAGAAACTGGAAAAATTTGACTACAGGAATGATCCAAATGTTTGACTTCTTTTCATCTACACCACTAGTGAACACAACTTTAACCTTTATCCAACACTTAACTATGGGATACAGAGGGAAAGTGGAAGAACTTGTTCAAGAATTATTTGGTGAGACAGAGACATGGGTGTGCTTTGTGGATGAAGAAGATGATATCATATTACTTGAGCACGCTTATTTGGAAAAGATGAGGGAAGATGGTATACATAATTAATGAGGAGGAAGTTGAGCACTTGGACATGGATCATTCACATGGAACATGTGAAATGTTATCCAGTGTGGATGTAGATGTGTGTGCATATCATGAACCTATGAAGACAACAAAGGTCAATATAGGCACAAAAGATGAACCTAAGGAGGTGATAATTGGGGATTACTGGTCATAATCAGAGGTAGTAAAGATCATAGAGTTACTTCGCGATTATGAGGACTTATTCCCAAGAGGATACCATGAACTTAAAGGCATGCATATATCACTCGGAGAAATGAAGATAAAGCTCAAGGAAGGTGTGTGCCCTGTTAGGAAGCAACCATATCGGATGAATCCCAATTTGTGCAAGAAAGTAAAGGAGGAGATTGACAAGATGCTGAAATCCGGGATCATTCAACCACTGGATGAATCATAATGGGTTAGTCCTATGGTGATAAGCATCAAAAAGGATGGTAGGATTTGAATTTGTGTTGATTATAGGGATTTGATTACAGCATGTGTTACAGATCCCTTTCCTATACCATTCATGGAGGAAATATTAGGAGTGGTTGGGTGCGAAATATATTCATTTATAGATGGGTTCTCAGGGTATCATCAGGTTAGGATTGCCCCAAAATATCAAGAGAAGACCACCTTCACTATTGAATGGGGAAGCTTTGCTTATATTGTGATGCCCTTTGGATTGAAGAATGCACCTGTTGTATTTTCAAGGATAGTGGTACAAGCCTTCAAGGATTTTATTCATAACTTTTTATGGTCTATCTTGATGATTGGACTATTTATGGGCTGATTAAGGATCATTGTGACAATCTGTGCTTAATGTTTGAAAGATGTTGACAGTTGAGTATCTCATTAAACATCAAGAAGTGCATCTTTGCTACTCCCTTTGGCACACTTTTAGGACATATCATCTGCAAGGAAGGGTTGTTGGTTGATCCAGCTAAAGTTGCAGTCATCATTGGCTTGAAAGTGCCGACCAGTTCGGTCAAGGTGCGCAGATTTTTGGGTCATACAGGGTATTACTAAAAGTTTATAAAAGGGTATGCAAAATTTTACATGCCGGTTTGGAAGAGTTTCTCTAAGGAAAAGGTAAATTCTACTGGGGAATTCACAGCAAGTGCACATTTGAGATATTGAAGCAAAAACTTACTACCGTGCCTATATTACATTTTCCTTCATGGGATAAACCTTTTCATGTTCATGTGGATGCTTTTGGCATAGCCATTGGTGTTGTCTTAGCTCAACCAGGTGAAGGTATTGTTGATCATCCCATTTGCTTTGCTAGTAGGAAGTTAACCCCTGCAAAACATAATTATACCACTACGAAGCGCGAACCCTTGTCCATGATCTATGCCTTGCACAAATTTTGTCAGTATTTGTTGGCTACACCATTTGTGTTTTATATAGATCACATGGCATTAAAATATTTGGTGAACAAGCCCATTTTACAGGGGTGCATATGTTGGTGGGTACTCTTATTTCAAGAGTTTGACTTTACGGTTGTGGTAAAACTAGGAAAAAGCAATTCTGGACCAGATCACTTGTCTAGAATTCAATCAGGGGAAGAGGCACAAACAATAGAAGAGACCATGCCTGATGCACATTTGTATAGGTTACAACGTGTGCCATCAGAATTAGAGGAAATTGTTGTCTTTTTGAGAACTAGTATGTCGCTTGAAGGCATGAAATCTTTAAAGAAGAAGTAACTTGCTATTCGCGTGGCACCATTCATGTTAATTAGTGGTGATTTGTACAAGGTAGGAAAAGATGAGGTGTTACGCCATTGTGTCTTGGAGCATGAACGAAAGGACATAATGGAAGAAGCACATGGTGGTATTGCAGGTGGCCATTATACAAGTGATGCAACAATGCACAAGATCCTACTTATTGGGTTGTGGTGGAAAACATTGTCAAGGATTGTAAAGAGTATTGTAAGACATGTGACCATTGTCGATGTCTCGGTTGACTAGACAAAGGGATGAGATGCCCCCTATGACTAATAATGAGTGTAGAACCCTTTGAGAAATGGGTAATTGACTTTGTCACCTATCTCCCCAGCCGCACGTAGGATTGGATCGCGCTATATCATCACTTGTACAGATTATCTTACCCGATGGGTAGAAGCAACACCTACAAAGGACGCATACTGGCGGCTACAACAACACGGTTCTTATGGGAGAATGTCCTTATAAGGCATGAATGTCCTTTAAGTTTAACAAGTGATAGGGGCACACATTTTTAAATGAGACAATACAAATTCTTTTAGATGAGTTTATGGATGCCCACCATAAAACTACACCCTATCACCCTTAGGCAAATGGGACTGCTGAGGCTTTTAACAAGATCTTGAGCCACACATTGACCAAGATTTGTGATGTTGGGAAGAAAGATTGGGATGATAAAGTATTTGTTGTTCTTTGGGCTTATAGAAAAAAATACAAAAGATTGAACAAAGCCACACCTTTTCAATTGGTGTTTGGCACGGAAAGCTGTTCTACCTCTAGAATTGATGTTACCTTCCTTGTGCATTGTGCGCTAGAGGTCTAGCTGATGAGAAAGCCTTAGAAGAATGGATTGTGAAGATGGTTCAGCTAGATGAGCTCCGAGCCATCGCATGCTAGAGTCATAAATAGGAGAAAGCATGCTAAAAGGCATGGCATGATTGGCACATCAGGGATAATAAACTTGCGGTGGGACAAATGGTACTTCTATATGACTCCAAGTTTTTGTGCCATCCAGGAAAGCTCAAGGTGCATTGGTTGGGGCCATATGTTATCACTCATATACTTGAGTGAGTGCTTGCCGATTGGAAACAATTGATGGCACACGGTTGCACGATTACTTTAACAGAGTAGGTTGAAGCCCTACTATAAATAAGTCTTCTTGGTGTTTTTCATAAGGTAGTATTGCCAGATACATTAGGTTTCTCTTTATGTGTTTCCTTAATGTGTTTATTTCATCATCGCTATGCTTTGTAAATTTTAGCTCTTGTTTGTGTAATAAGCGTGCTTGCGTGCATAAAACTAAGCTGTGATATGAAGCATGTTGATGTGCGAGAGGACGACACATCCTTTTCATGTGGGGTGGATTGTTGGTGACTCTCAGGGATATGCTATGAAGATGTCATGCTGTGGGTGTTGAAAGAAGGTTGCTAAGGGTAACTAACAAAAGTTTGCTTCTCAAAATAAGAAAGGATGAATATGGATAAGGGAAAGTATAACGTGAGGTAAGTAGTGGCCATGGTAATTACCAGGAGATCATGCAGTGACGAGGTACTCGGGCACGAAGGTGCACACTAAAGAGAAGTCTATGACAAAGGGTAAAGAGGTGTGCTAGAAGGTTATAGCTTTGGCGTGAAAATATACCATGCGGAAATGATAAAAACGGGTCATAAATGAGGAGAATTTGGTAGGTGGAGGAGAAATTAATGCAGCGAAAAGTAGAAATCTATATAAGGACGGGATGTGATTTCATTTTTACCCTTGTGACTACAAGAATTCGATAGAGAGCCTATACGTGAAGAGCATAAAGCTAACCGATTCAAGGTACGAAGCAAGCAAACCAGGTGCGAAGAAGAGATTTGTTTATTAAAAGGGTTTGGATCCCTTAGAAAAAGGGTTTGATGAAAACACACAGCAACTGACCTACAAAACAAAACCCTGAAAGAGAATGGCACCAAAGAAGAAAGCAACACCGATAAAAGAAAAGAAGAAGGTGGTGGTGGAAGAAGAGGAGGAGATGGCCCCGGAGAGCAATTTCTCTGAAATGCAGTACCCTGAAGAAGTTATTGTGGGGCAGGAATGGAATACCCACATAAGATAGAGTAAGATAAGTGAATACAATCACCAAACCAGTGAAAACCAGAAGAAGTTAGATGACCTACTCACCTCTCGAACGAACAGGCGCACTGAGGATGGCATGCCGATATATGATGATGTTGGGGAAAATCTACTCAAGGGAAATGGTGTCTACCAACTTTATGAGCTTCCATACTTTGGAAAGTATGCACCCTTGTATAGATGGCTGATGAGCCGAGTCCATGAGGACTTCTTCTACTTCGTAAGACGGAGGGTAAGACTAACACCCATCCTCATTGCCATAGTTACTAGATTATGTGAAAGCGGTGAAGACATTAAGACTAACTTAGCTAACAAAAGCACCATTTTGGAGACACAGAAGGCGTTGGGCTATCAAAAAGGACTGCGTGGGATGGACATTGACAAGTTGAAAAATTATACAAGATGCAGTGTAGCAACACATCTAACCACAAAGTTGAATGACCAAGAACATTGGTCACAAGTTAATTCTATGTGGTTACATGTGGCCAAGTGCATGTTAGAGGGAACCACTTATAACATCACTGGATTCATTGCAGAGTGGATAGTCGAGGAAGCGCGTGAAGGGAGTAAGATAATTTTTGGCTGTATCTTACTGAGTTTAGTCTTCATGGAGATCGGGGTACCAGATGGCCCAAAAGAGAACATATGGGAATACCCCATGAATCATAAGTCTCCAGCTGAGTGATTCAGCAAATATCTTTACAAAGGGTTGATGATGGAGGAGGTTAAGGAGTGCGTTGAGATGTGGTATGATAGGCTCCGTGCGGTGTTTGGGGAAGAATGGTGCATACCCAAGGATTTTCCCTCGGTCCTGGGAAAATAGGTACAATTTGTAGTCTACCAACATTTATGTATTATGCGCTTCCCAATGGTAGATGGGTCGTGGAGCCCCTAGTGTAAACTACCATATGCATTTCCCACACAGTACTTCCAAGTTGCAGTTCATTGGTTCACCAACACACAGAGGTTGATATTTAATGACAAGGTGGACTGTGAGTATCACCACCGAGAAAGACTTATGGATATATAGGGAGGAATGTATACAATGAGAATAACATCTCAGAAATCTTAAGCATTAAGCCAGAGATAGTGGCCATTGTGGATATTGGGGCCGCACTAATATACCTCCAACTAAAGCCTAAAATGGAGAATAACAAGTACGTGGAGAATGAATTCGTGCTTCTGGGGGCCACTAAAGGAAAGCATACTATGGAGAACATTCAGGAACCTAGGCCCTCTGTGCCCAAGCAAGATGATGAGGAAGAGGATGAAGAACCCGAAGATAGTGGCGACCTAGTGCGAAAGAGGAAGCAGCCATCTAGCCAGGAGGGGGAGAACATGACAACTCCCTAGGGAGAAGGAGATACGAGGGAGGAGTAGGGCACACAAGGGTGCAAAGAGGAACCCCGCAGGTGAAGGAGCCAGAGGAGAAGAAATGGAGAAAACTCAGGCTGAGTGAGGAAATAGAGGAATCTGAGGAGAAGGCACCTTCATCTCCAACTGAAGAAGAGCCTCAACATGAGGAGGAGAAGATGGAAGGAGAAGAAGGGGGTCAATCAGAGGCTACACAGGACAAGGGTGGGGATACATCTGGTATTCCCAACCTTGATGCAGCCATTCCAAGAGGACCTTGATCCTATCGAATAGGGGAGGATGCCAAGGCACATGCCATGGGGTATGTAGAAGACCCAAAGCTGATCATTCATGCTCGGTTCTAGAGTACCATCGAGTAGAAGGATTTATTTGGATGGGCACTCATGGACGAGGACAAGGTGACTCTGCGCACAAGGAAGAAACTCTCATGGTCTATGCACACGCATATGGATAAGCCCGAATTTGATGTCGGTGAAGAATTGTGCACGTCAAGGTGGTTGAAGAAGGCACCTGAAATGTGCCACATGACAATCAAACCAACAATGATGTTAGATGAGCAGGTGAGAAATGCTCTAGTGAAAGTATCCTCGAAGTAGAAGGAAGAAACATAGATAAATCTGCTACCATCAAGGCGCTGACAGAGAGATTAAAAGCCAAGGATGTGGAGATAGTGCGCCTAGTCTAGGAAAAGGACTTAATCAAAAGAAAATATGACACTTTTGTTAGTATGGTAGAGGAAATTAGAGATGATGTTCTAAAGGTATGCCCACATCTAGAATCCCGGGTACCAAAAGAATTTCCTTCTACGATGCACTATGTGAAAACAATGATAACATTAGTGTTGGAAGATGAAAATGCGTGCGTATCCTCACAACCCAAGGACTTCGAGGAAAAGACAAAAAAGGTGTAGGATGTAGTAGCTAGGAAGATTGCTACTTATGAAGGTCTACTGCAAGCCACCCATGACGAACTGAAGAAGGTCGATCATGCGCTAACCATATGCACAGCCCCAGATGCGCTGATCACGGTGAAAACCTTGGAGGAAGAAAATGAGGTCCACAAGGTGATGAAGGATGCTTCCCTAGGCCATGTTGAACGCTTAGTCCTGGTAAAGCAAAAGCATGAGGCACTAGTTGCAGCATAGGCACTGCATAAGGAGAGCTTGGAGGAGCTAGGAGAGCTCATTACTCAGAAGATGGATGTACTGGAAGGGGTGTAAACTTCTATGTCAAGTGTAATGCTTGTAATACACAATGAGCAAGGGAAAATCTCCATGGAAGAGTTGTAGTCCATCATTCGAGACATGCCCGAAAAACAACAGAGGAAGCAGTGCTAATAGCGTGGGAGAACTTGGAAATAGATATCAAAGGAGAATATCTAGAGTTACTGCTTCAGGATGAGACGGAGGGGATTGAGGCCTAAACAGTTTTGTTAGTTGTGTATATCTTCTTCAAAAATCTTATTCAAGATTCTTATTCAAAATTCTTTATTCAACTATTCTTTATTTATCCATTCTATGTATAAGTTTTGAGCATTGCCATTGTCGAGGAGAAAATGAGATTAGTGTGGGGTAATGTTGATTAGAGAAAACACTTAGTTGAACTTGCACACAAATTCCATGCGGAAGAATGACATAGGAGAAAAAGTACGAAGGTATAGGAAGGCATCATGCACAGAGGTGTAGAGTAAGACTCTCAAGGACTTAGCCAATTTTGGAGATCAGGTCTATTCTTAGAGATTGGCGTGTAGAGTACACAAAGTGATGCCGAGATTTACGCGCCACTCTTTATGGAGATTTTGGAAGGACATGTCAACTCACTCTTACATGGGCATAAGTTAAGAATAGATCCATCACTTCAGTTAACTATCAGCAATCTATAGATAACATACTTGCATGTATGGATATAATTGTAAAAAGGCACGTGGCTATTATTAGCATGTGACCTATTTCTGGTAGAGTTAATTGGTGAAGGGTTAGTTCCCCACCCTATATATATATGCAATGAATTACATAGAGACATATATAGAGATACAGATGGAACCATATGTTTGGAGGAATGGAAAAACATGAGTACGTGTGTGGAATGGATAATGAAGATCCATGCGTGCATGCCTAGTATTGTATGAAGCTCTTTGTATTATTGGTTCAATGAATAGATAAAGGAAATTGGCCGAACAAAGTGTGTGATGTGTTTTATCAATGCATGTTATTACTTTCATGATGATTTACCTTTAGTGCTTATAGATATGGTTAGATATAAATGGTGAATGGATGGATTAGTTCCTAAAATATATGTTTACTATTTGATCATACCACCATTCTCTACTATGCAACTCTTACGAGGGACCCAAAGTACTTTACGTGCTTTGGGTGAGCGCTTAGCCTAGGCTAAGTGATGTGCCATCACGACTAGGTGTTAACTAATAATTCTAGGCTGCATCACCCACATATTTTATGAATGGGGTCGGGTCATTGGTTGGTACGGTAATGGATTAGAGAGCTTCAATCATGGCCTATTTATGACTAGGAGATGTTTGGATCAGCTCATAAAGCGACATCCTGGATGGGAGATTGGTGTAATTTTTTAACAACGACCTTTTCTATCACAGTTGAAGGTAGTGTTTTTGTTTTAATAGAAATTTTGGCTCTCGATGATGATGTTTGATTAGAATCCTCTCGGAGGTAAGGAAATAGACACCTTTGGCCGGTTTAGTGGAGTTTATAACTTAGGGGGCATAAGTATGGTGATGGAAGTACTACTTTTTAGAGGCTCATATGATCCTTTGTCATAACATTGCGAGAAAGTAGTGATGTGGATGACATCAACTTGGCAAATCAACATCTCATGGATGGAATATTCTAGTGATGCTTGATGTTGATATCGATGTGATGTTTACTTGAGGAGAAAGAAAAAGTGAACCACCAATCTTCACAATTTTCTAATGAAAATTTTTGTACTCCTCATGGAGTGGCCTCATGTTCTATGGTAATCAGAGAAGGCACTAAATTCATACCGCACGGTTTCCACCCATGATGATCTGACAGTTTAGGAGATGGTAATTTGATTAGTGACTCTTGTAATAAGTTATCCAAAAAGGTGGTGTAATGCCCCTTAGTTGCGAACGTAACCAGAGATTAATTTTTCTTGGGAGTAGGTGAAGTGAGTTGTTTGGAAATAAAATGTTTACTTGATAGTCGTGGAAGATTTCTAGTTTTTGTGATAGATAAAGACCAAGGATTTTATACAAGTGATGACCATGGAGGATAACGAGATTGCACAGAGACATGGAGCAAGAATCAAAAGTGGATTGCCATTGTAGGATGACACATGCAGAGTATAGACTCATGGTGGGGGCATGATGCATGGGTTTTTCCCCTGTAACAATGGGGTGATTAACCGGTATGATGAGAGAAGGGTTGTGTAAGATATTCTAATCTGGAAGGTCAGTAATGAGGGTCTTTAGGATTTTGAATGATGTTCTATTCAGGGGGTCTCATAGGTCTTGGTTTTTCCATGGAAAGAGGATCTCCAAAAGTACCTACTCTTTTTAGATGAAATGTCAGACAAAAGATGAAGGGCCATGAAAACAATAGGTCTCATCATAATAAGGACTTATAAAGACCTCAACTACACCCTACTTGTTAGGTCATTTTGAAACTTTATATGGAATAGGTGTATTTGTCAAGGTTGAAGCTAATGAAGAGGGAGGAATTTGGATGGTGTGGTCTAAATGATTAGCATATTTTAGATTATTTGTTTTTGTGGGTTGAGAACAACTACAACCCTTGATCGACTTAGGTGGAGGTGGTTGCGTTAAGAATGTTTCAAGTGGTATCATGGCTATATTTGCAAACTTAGGTTGTAGTGTTGGTGGAGTTACACCAAAGGGTAGAAGTATGGGTTCGGTAATAGTATGTGGCGAAGATGTGGGAATGTTCTTAGTAGCAAGTGCTAGTTTGAAAATTTCAAGCTTGTCGAATTCAGACATGGATTCTGTAGGTGTCAACTTGGTAGGTGTTAAAGACATAGAAAGGCTTTGAATGATGATTTCATCATGGGAAAAAATATGTAGTTGTGGTTTTAGGCTCATTGGGTAGTGATGTCGATTATGCGGGTATTATTTCGTCAAGTGATAAGGTAGAAAAAGTTAATGACTCAACTTTAGATATTGTATTAATGGTGTTAATTGTGTTTGTTTGTGTCTGCTCATAAGAAGAAGGGTGATTTGGAAAAGGCTATTTAAATATGTCTAGACTCTGATTAGGAGGTGTTTCTAGATTGTCTAAGTGAAGGTCACCTTTGTCAGTCAAGTCCTGAAGCACATTGCGAAATGTGCGACACCTTTCAATGTCATGACCATTGACCCTATGGTGTTTGCAATAATCATTATCTTGATACCAAATGGGGGAAGTGATATCACATTGGAGGTAATAAATTTATTAGAAAATATGCCATAAGATTCTACTATGGGTGTATAGTTGCATTCTTTGATAGATGCGTTCGAGTAGTAGGATTTTATTTAGGAGCTGATTTGGATACGATTGCATTAGTAGATGATTTAGACTTATCTGAGTTGGGTACTGACTTAGATGGGAATTATACTTTTGTATTCTTAGGAAAAATCTTTACCCGTCCATCTTCTAGGGCTCGTAACTCTAATTTATGGGTCATGGTAAAGGCCTCATCAAAAGTTAGGAAGGTTTGAATTTGTAAAGTGGATGAGATATTCTTGGCACAAGTGCGAAAAAATATCTCGATTAGCTCTGGATGTGGTAGCGTGAAGGATAATTGATTGTTAGTAGATCTACAATGGGTGACAAAATGAACAATGGATTCATCTTCAAACTTTTTAATGGCATACAAATCATTGATGGTAATTTTATGGGCTATGTTTATGGATAAATGGTATAAGAATAATTGTGCAAGTTATGCAAAAGAAAATAGTGAGTGATGTGGAATGTTGTTGTACCATTCTAAGGTAGGGCCAACAAGGGACATGGGAAAGGTCCTCAACATGAGGTCCTGATCATGAGCTATCAGATAACATGCATGATGGAAAGCACGAGATGTGTTGTTGGGGATCTTCTTTGCTATAAAACTTAGTAAGTTTAGGAAGTTCCCAGTGAGGTGGATACAATTTATATGGTACGGAAGGATGGATGGGCTCATTACAAATTTGATCATAGGAGAGCACATTATTGGATGTTGACGAAGAAAATTCTAAATTAGATATGTGACTCAACAGAGTGTGAAGGGGGTCAATTTGTGTTGATTGATGTAGGGATTAGCTAGGTTGATACAAAGATTGATTGAGTTGTGAGTACGCTTGATATTGATGTGGAATGTTTTGTTGATAGGAGGTGTTCTACTGAGGGAATTTCTATTGATATGGAACATTATGCTGATAAGGGTTATTCTATTGTGGGACATGGTATTGAGAAATGTTCTGTTGAGGTAGGTACTATTGAGGTATGTGTTGTTGATATGGGATATTTTGTTAGGGGATGTTTTGATAGTAAGGAATGTTGTGTTTTGGGGTGTTTTGATGGGATGAGGAGCCTTGCTGCAAGTAGAAGGATGCGAGGTTTGAACATACTGATACTACAATGACATCGATGGATACATAATATGTAGTGAATGTTTAGGTGTTTTTTGGAAAGGTATGAATGAAGTGGCAAAGGATGATGCCTACTATGGTATACTTCACTATGAGATGTTGTATTGTGAAATGCTCTATTGAGATAAGGTTTGTGGTGCAGAGATCACTACTTATGAAGATTGTGGCATGTAATGTGAGATGGGGTGCATACTAGCAATAACACTAGTGTTAACTAATAGTATCCTTGTGGTGATGGGCATAGTGATGTTCTAGATGGGAGTTGTAACCTGTTGGGAAGGCATAACTGTAGAAGGAGCAACAACACTCAAAGGGGTTGTCAATACCTGTGAGGAGGCTGGAAGAGTTGATGAGGAAGCACAAGTACTTCTTAGAGGAGTTACGGATCCTATAGACGGACTCATTGAGGATGTGGATTACTGAGTAGATGTGTTTTGTGATGAGATCATGTGAAGATCATAGATGAGAGCTAAGGAGACATCAAGTGTTTCAGAGTGACTAGTGAATAATTGTTCATTGGATGTTTCAAAAGGATTAGTAGAGCTTGTAGAAATCTGGGGTTGACTATTGTTTAGAGTTTCGAGTTGATTTAAAGTGTGGGGATATAACTGTTGGACGATAGGGTCTTGATTTTGATCAATGAGTTATGAAATGGCGAGATGAAGGGTTATACGTGTATGGATCGGATAGGGTACGAATGGTTATGTTTGAACATTTCTTTACGCTAAGTAGGAATTAAGTGCAATGGTATTCAAGTCTAACATTTATTCAAAGATAAGGCCCCCTATTGTAAAAATGAGGTTTAGATGAGTTGCTTAGATCAATCACTTGCCCTAACCCTACGTCTTCTCCTAAGAACCCTAAATTATTTTCTTACCCTAAATCCTTCACCTAGATTCCACTCTTCGAAAGGATATCATGGCTGTCGAGGGATCATACTAATTCACAAGTGAAAAATATGCCCAAAATATGAAAGATACCCAAAAAGAGTGAGTAAGATGAGAAACATTCATGGGCACCTAGAAGAGACAGGAGAGTCTCTGGGTGTTCTTGTTTTAATCAGGTGCTAATTTTTGAACCCATGAATGATAAATAAGTTAAGTTTTGACTGGGTTGTAGGGTGTGGAAGAAGAAATAGAAATTAATAGAAAAATAAAAGAGGCCAAAGATAGTTTTTAACCACTTTTTTTCTTTCTTAGGAATCATGTAAATGCTTGCATGCTTTTAAGACCTAAAAATGTACTCAAGTGTGTGATTTTGTGTCTATAGTTGTAGAAAAAGGAATCATTCACTCTTAAAAATGAATTAGACTTTACTTCAGGGAAGATTGATGGTAGAATTCATAGACGTAATAATAAATTATTGTCCCTCGTGTTAATCCTAGGGTATACCCTCATTCCAGGATGTTGCATAATTGGTATATTGTCATGTAAAAATTCCTCATTGTGTGCACTTCCTTCAATTGGTCATACAGGGTGTCATTGATGAATTCTCCCCATCTAAATAATTATTTATTCTTCTTCATGATAGTGAGGAATAGGTACATCCACTCTTGGAACTCTTTAGCTTCAAGAAGGAAAAATACTCTACTTAGGAGTGTTATAATGTCATTGATCTCTAGGATGAAATCACTCCTAAGAAGGGTCTTTGGGAATATTTTGATTGCATGCTTGGGTTTTATGAGACAAAGTTTATTAATATGTTTTATGATTGCTATTTAATTCTCATCCTAAAAATTTTCATCCTTCTTAAGATCAATATTTATGTATTCTTTGAGGTATGGCAGTTTGAGGATTGCTTGAAAGTATTCTATATCCAAGTAGATTACTACTACTCCATCTTGATTCTTTACTACCTTAGACTCAACATCATAGTGATGAGTTTCGTAAGAGTGAATTTTGGAAATTGTGTGGAGATAGGGAAGGCTAAAGTGAGAGGCAATCCACTATCCTATATGCATTACATCCATTTCATATTTGAGCGATTCTTGAATCTATTCCATAATTCATCCATAGCAATATGCCCTAACTTTATATATCTAATGTCAATGTTATAATCCATTTTTAATAGAGAAAAACCCCGTAGTATTTGTATTTCATCTATTTTTCAAATCTGGATTATTCTTTCTTAGATTTCACTTTCACTAATTTGTACATTGAAGGATAATCTTAAAAAAAATTGTTTAAGGACTCCTTTGGATGCTTAGAAACAAAAACAATAACTTCCACCTTAATCTACACACTAATAATCCCAAAAAACCCTTGTCTAAGTTTCTTCCTTGTTGAGCACCATGAGAAACTCAACAATCTATCGAACATTGATGATGTTCTACACTATGAAAAACCCAACACATTATCGAGAGTTGGAATTTTGAACATCGTGTGAAACCCGATACACTATTGGAAATTCCTTGATGTTTGACACCTTAATATTTTTAACACATTTGATTGGGGTATGACACCTATTCCACACCCGAAAAATGAAATGGGTTTAAAGGAAAATAAGGAAAATATGTTGAAAATACTAAGGAATTTGATGTCATGATGAGGGCTGCAAACAAGTCCATGTAGCTAAAAATAAAATTTACTCGAAGTGAAAATGACATGGAAAATCCCTACTATTTATAACTATCATTCATTAATTACATGTCAGATGACACGTGTAGGGAAAAATATGATTTGAAAATTAATTCATTTACAGGGGCATGAAATTGAATACACTTGACGTGATATATTTCCATGCTATCAAGTTCAAAAACGACACAAAAGGAATCTCATGCCTTTTAGGGATCAAGAATTGGTTTATGAAACATGATTTTGTGAAGACATGTTGAGATGCTTCCTACTCCCAAAAAACCGACACAAATATATTGTCGAGCTTTGGGTTTGGAAAAAAACTAGAATATGACATGCTTAGAGCCTGGATGTTCCAATGTATGATAAATATGAAAACCTCGACACACTATAATGTTTTAGGGTTCAACTTTGTGGGAAAAGTAACATTTAACATGTTTATGTGTAAGATGAGCGTGGAAATCTTAAAAATAAAGAAGATTTACCTTTGGGCTAGAATTTCAAATTTTCTAAAATCATGAGAATATTTGAAGTATGTCAAAGGTAAAAATTCGATGGGTTATCCAATTTTATAATCAAAATCAAAATTTTAGGATAACAAATGACTCAACTAGGTACTTCTATTAGGTTATGGATAATGCAAATGGATAAATCATTAGATATGGAAATTTCCTTTCCATTGGGCCATAAATTCAAAGAAAAACAATAGAAAGAGGCAACATGAACAAACAAAGAAAACACATGAAAATAAACAGAAAGAAATCAAAAACCAAAGCAAATTAAAAGAACACCAAAAAAGGAAACTATAATATGAGAAAGGGACAAATTTCTCTACTGCTTGAAAATTTTAAGATGTTTCCCACTATGAGGCAAATGGAGATGTGTTTCATCCAAGTAGGAGAGATATAAATTATTTTCTCCACACAAGAGGTAAATTTTGAAAGGTACTATCCATAAAGAATCAAAAGTTCCATGTATTCCCTTTGTATCTCTCTTTTTATCCCAGAGGACTAGATCTCTAACTTGAAAATCATGTTATTTGGCCTTCTTATCAAATATATATTTTTACCTTACTCAGGTGTTTTGTGATCCTATGAACCACCTTGTATATCTTCTCCTCCAACTCTATCAGGTACATGACTCTCTTCTCAATAGAGATTTGAAATGTATCATCTTAAATTGATCTATCCAACCTTAGATATGGAGACTCTAGAGAGATCGAATCACAACATCGTAACCATAAATGAATTGAAAGGGAGACATGCTTATATCCTTTTTAGGATTGATATGGTCCTTCCATATTAAATCATAAAATGCCTTGTGTCATGTCCTTTGTTTATCATCAATAATATTTCTAATTATCATCAATATGTTCTTTTTTCTTATTTACGCCTAACCATTTCCACAGGGCTAATAATCATAGGAATGGGACAAGGTGATTCCATATCCATAATAAAGTTTAGTGATCTCATAAGAAGATAAATTTGAATCATTTTCAGCCACAATCTTATGTAGAATTCCAAACCTTACTATTTTTTATTTAATGAAGTTGTAAACAACTTGAAGTAGCATGTTTCATGGGAATGGATTCTACCCACTTGTTAAAGTATTTAGTCATTGTTAAGACATAATTATGTATAGCACTAGACATAGGATTTAAAGTACCAATAAATTCAATCCCCCAATACTAATTTTTTTCATCAATTACAACTGGCTTGAGGGGAAGTGCCACCAATTTGGTTCGGCCGAAAAATTGTTGGCAAGCTTCACATTTTTCTACCCATGTAGATACATCCTGGAATAAAGTGGGCCAATAATATCTAACTCATTGAATCTTATGAGTGGTAACAGATGTCAAAAAAATGACATCTATGAGCTAAGTTATGAAAAGCTTCTAAAATCTTACCCTACTTATCTTTATCCACACAACGAAGAAAAACTTCATCAATACCTCTTTTATATAGGCCATTATCCTAAAGCACATATTTAGATTACCTTAGCTAAAAATTGATTTTTTCCTTTGATCTTAAATTATTATAACACTCTCCATGAGTGAGGAAATGTGTAATGTTTGAATACCATTCATCTATTGTACTTGGGAACAATGTCATGGGTAATTTCTCTTCATTTCCTTATGTATTGTTTGTTTCTTCCTCTAGGTTATTCTTAGCAATGATTTGACACAATCCTTTCCCACATAAAATTTTGGTAGGTTTTATTTCTAAATAAATTTCATGTAATTTTATAATTCAGTTACCTCTTTGAATTTTTAACTCTTTATGAGTTAGGATGGACTTCAATGTAGTATCAAAAACAAGACCAATGTGTGATAGTTCAATATATAATATCTAAAAACAAATTCACATACCCTTTGTGTAAGAATGTTTCTCAATATGGGACATCTTTAATTCATGAGATTTTAAAGGGTAGTTCATAAACAATTTGTGGGAGACTTGACACCTTTGGTATTCTTTTGAACCAAGATTATAGACACCGTGTGAGGAGAGGCATAACTATACATAATGAAACCCTTATTAAAATAAAAGCATACCAAGATACGAGGCTTGATTAATGTCTTCTTTGATCTCATTTGAAAGTAAACTTTCCATCAGTATTCCACTAGAATGGAACCTTACCCTTCATCATCTCCACATATGTCAAGTCTTTTTTTGGAAAAAAGGAACAAACATTCTTAGGAAATTAACTTTTTGAAGAACAAAAACACACCGAGTTTTACTTATATACACCTAATTTTTCACTTTTCATCTTTCATACATATTACCGGTAATTCCCTTTGTGCGAGATAAGGGTCACCTTTGATTTAACTTTTTCTATAATGGGTTCTTTAAGGGTCCTACCGAGAAAGGGGAATGGTTATTCACATAATCATTATGGGTTAGAGACAATACACGAGAGAGAGTTTCACTATTTGGTCTTGGCCTTAGTTTTCCTTACACTAGTTATCATTTTCCTCCTAGGTATCATGCACATCACATTCACAACTTCTTGTTTGCATCTCATCACTTTACACTTTGCTTATCCACATCCATGATCTATGACACACTGATTTCACTTTCCATGACACATTACCTACTTTTTTATTGCCATTGGTTGACCCCACTACACATGGGAAATGGTATTGGTGTTACATCTTCTAATGGCCAATGTCATTGCCTATGGGTTATGGAATCTGATATATACCTTACCTCATTTAAAACTCATAAGAAAAGTAATCTAGATCATTCAAAATATCATTTTATTTGCACTTTTTGTGCCATCTTTGCATCGAGCTTGCCTAACTCTCGGTTTATATAATAGCTTTCTTAGATTGGATTGGACACTCTTCTTCTTGGATGGTTTATTGAAAAATTAGGTCACCTATAATGAGTGTAGGATAGGAACAATGTTCCCTTATCCACCTACTAGTGAATCTCTTTGCATGCTTCTTATCTAGATATATATATGCATCGGTGACCACCCTACAAGTACAAGGTGATTTATCTAACCATATATTTTCTATTTGCATAGATAATTTTATTTCCCTCTTCATTGTGTTATGTTAGCTTAGTATTAGACATGCTTAGATGCTAGTTAGCATTGTAATCATATTCATTTTTATCTCCTTAGCTATCACCACTTTAATTTCAGTTTCATTTATGTTTGATCTATACCTCTCCACACCAAAATACGATATCTCATTAGGGTTCCTTCATCTTTCTTGACCTTCGGCCTTAGAAACCCTAGGTTGACCTAGTGTACATATTAAATTCCTCTAGATATGAGACCCTAACACTTGTTGTAACCCATTTAAGTCTATCCCATTGTATACTGGTACATGTGTTTCTCCCACTTATTGCCTCGATACCCTTATAGAATGGATGAATTAGGAGTGTAAGATATTGAGACAAATATTTGTCCCTCATATATTCTCTTGTGAACTTGACATGAATCCTACAAGCCTCCTAATTGATTAGAACTTGTTAAAATCATCCGCTTCTAAATTTGATCTCATATAAATACCCAAAAACCCAAAAACATTAAAAACCCATCTCGCACATATGCCATCACCCAAGGGAGATCCTATCTCTGTCTCTATTTTCTCACATCTAAATGACTTCGGCCCTGTATAGAATTGTCTACATGAACGATCTTGTATATCTTCTAAATTTTTCTTCCAAACACCTTTGGCCCCTATGTAAAGTTTTCTATATAAGCTGATTGTGTCTCTAGCCTTAATTTTCATACATTTTCTTAGCAGATTATCACTTCACCATGGAGCATCGTGCCTACAGTCCTCTCACTCTGTTGTGCAAAATTTTCCGTTGACATATCACCCTGAAGCTAAAGTTCCCTTTTTTATGGATTGTTGCATCATAGAAACACTTGGAAATAAGCCTTTTATATGTTGTAATGGCCCACCTGAGGATGAAGAGGAAGAAAACTAGAATGATGATACTTTTGACCATCCTCCTGAGATTCATAAATTTCTATCTCAGTTTCCTCAATACAAGGAGAATCAAAAGAAACACTTAGTAAATGCCTTCTCGAATTTTTCTCCAAATAACTTGACCATAGGGCGAAAAGGGGAAAGCCATTGAAATAGGTTCATCTGAAAATGCCTCCAATTCTGACCCTACCAACCTCATTCTCCAACTCATTGAAAAAATGATCCAATATTAATCCAAAGTATGGCAACTCAATTTCTCCAAATGCAAGCCAACATGGCTCAGTTAGTCAACTCCCTCCAACGAGTATCTTGGGGCACCACACCCCCTCCTTTTCTCAAATGAGCCTAATGGGATGCCCATCACTCAACCCCCCATCCAAAATAAAGTCTTATGAGAAGTCAACAAGAGCCTTTAACACCCTATATTGCTAGTATGGATATTGGTAGCAATGTTCCATTTATGTGTTACGAAGGGTCTATTGTTCCCACCCTTCATATCAAGGCCTTTGGTGATATTTACAAGGAGTTTATTAGAACCAATTCATATAATACCACAAAACTCCTACAAAAATTGTTTTTATAGATGCTTTAGATTGGTATTATACTTTACCTCCTAATTCTATAATTGAGCTATAGTCCCTAGTGATAACCCTAGTAAACGAATTCCAATATCACGATCTACCTGAAAATAACATCAACACTTGCATTAATTGCCAACAATATGAAAATTAATCATTGCAACATTTCATTATATGTTGGAAGAACCTATCCACACGTGTATAGAATAACATGCCTAATGATAGCATCTTTTAACTTTTCTTACGATCCCTTAAGCCTCACCTTCAGTATAAGGTAATTTTCTTTTCTCCTAATTCCTGGAAGAGGTATTTAAACAAGAAAAAAGGAAAGACTACCTCATGAGATAATTTGAGAAGGATTTTTCCAAGACACAAACTAACAAACATGTCCAAATCCTTAAAATTTCTAAAAACAAGAATGTGACGGATGATGGAGTCTCAGATACTCTCCCTCTTGTTGATTCTTCAAATAGGACTATTTTTAATATTGATCAGCAACCTAAGAATAGAAAAGGACAATCTAACTATCATCAACCACTGAGTAAGGAAGAGTTGAAGCATCAGTTTCCTAAGCTATTTATCCTAAATATTTCTCAATTTGTTACTCTTTGGTATTATGTGAGTAAGTTTTTTTGACATGCTAAATGAGGCCACTCACATGATAATTTTGATGAACTTGAATGGCTTCCATCAAATTCTTCTTAGGAACAAACTTTGACTACAATACCATCACTCGCATGAGAAATTGGATGAAGAAGTCAAAGCTTGTGACATACTCAAAACAAGGATTGTCATGAAGCCATCAACTAGGATAATGAAAATCTAAATATATTCTCTAATTTTATGGCTAATCATGATATTGCTAAAATCTCAAAGAAGCAAGAGAACACTACGCCAATGTAGTTGACACAAATTATCATCCTTAAAATAAGATTGTAATTAATGATGTATTATGTGTCATATCTTATGTAGAACTCGAATATCTTGTAGCATTTCAACCTTAGACTCACAGCGTCATATATCCTTCTATTCCTAAAGATCAAGCTCCTTAAAGTAAAAACCTACCTCCTCCGGATGTCTTCGGCCCGTGTGTAAGTTCTTCTAAACACCGATTGTTTTTGAATTTACATCTCTCTACAGACACCATCAACCCATGTACAAATCAAACTTGCAGTGCTAATGGTGTAGGAACTAAGAAGACACCAATTTTAAAAGTATTGGATCTATTTTTCGGGACTCCTCGCACTCTCAACCTCTGCACAATCCAGTCACAATGAGTGGGATTTTCTCAAATCACTATCCCAAATTCTGGTCTAGTTCACTACTTGTACCTCATGTGTACACCACTTCACCATTGTGAGCATCTCATGACTGTGTTATTTTACATGAAAATTCCTTTTCCTCCCTCTTTGGGGTAGAGACCTACATTACATGGCTTGGAAAAATTATCCGCCCAAAATATGAGGAACTCTCCATCCATACCAATCTCACACTGGATTATAATTCATGCATTTTTTTTTCCTATCACTTCTATGAATTTGTATGATCTATTAATTCTTGCAGATGATCGACACTTATCATTTCATTTCAGATTGGCCACACTTAGGTTAAGTTTTTTCTCATTGATGAGGGATAAGTCGTGTGTGGCCTCATTAGACTTCATCAATGCCCTCGATTATTCTATCAATAACCTAAAATCCACATGAACCACTTGTCAAGGATACGATCACTAATCAGATGCCTCCTATGGGGTGTATTTGGTTACCCATCACCATTCCCCATAGGATTGTCCACGTCAAAGTTATGGTATTAAATTTTCCTCTATCTTATAACATTCTCCTAGGGCAGCCTTGGACTCATCATATGTACATCATTTCTTCTTCCACATGTCAGTGTGTGAATTTTTCCCACCAGGGAGCTATTTATAAGATTCAAGGGGATACTAACCCTTATAATTATTATATGATTTAGCAAAGGGGACATACAATAGCCCCACACTAGATAAACTATCACCGATCACCTTATGATAATATTAGTGCTTTAATTAACCTATAGATATTCTTTGCAACAATGTCATTCATGCAAAGTTGGTGGGTATATGCCTCCCAACCTATAGGATTCGGATGACGGTGATCTTGATGAGGTCACACTTAGAATCTTTACCTCTAATATTCCTAAACTTGTAATATCTCGGTTCCCTCCTTCCTTGTAATGTCGTAATAAGGAGCCTTCAATTCCAATTGTTATCTCATGTACGTAATGGCCCCATAGGAGCATATGGTTCAAATTGAGACCATATTTGATTCTTGTGTGGTGGATTATTTCATATCAGATTATGATAATGGTTATACTTTAGATGACATTCACTTGGCTATCTATGCCCCGATTCATGATTGGGAAGTCTTGCACTACCAATAAATCCTATGCACCGGGATTACTCATGACATAAATGTTATCTAAGTACAAGAGGAGCCTCCAAACACAATTGAAAATTCCTTTGCATTGGTTCCTAAGCTTCAAATTACTCGACATTCCCACATACCAACATTGAATTATCCAACCCATTTTCTTAACAAGAGTGGATGATCAAGTTGTTTTTACTATGAAGTCAATGATCTCATGGGTAACAATCCTACTTATTGTGCCTCAATGACTGGGTGACACACTTCTCCATCAGCACATTGTGGTCAAAGCATACAAGTACGTCCCACTTTTTGGCCATAAATATTTTAAAATTTGACTAGTAAATAAATAATTAAAAATACTATAAAAATTTAAAAAATCAGTAAATTCTGGATGCCTTGCACCTTGGTATTTATAGCCTCTTAAAAATGCATGTTTGGTAATTTTATATGTGTTTGGTCATGTTTTGGTTGTCATGAGGACATAGTTTGCTTGAAAGTACAAAACTACAAAAAGTGGGACATAGTTATATGCTATTACCCACCATCCTCACTCATTTGATGGGTGCCCTCATTTTTGGTACTCTCATTATCCCTATATAACCTATGATACATCTTCCCTACCTCTTTCCCTTATGGATCTTCATTAATCTATGACCAAGTCATATTGCATATGGCATGATGCTCCTGGGCATGATGTGACACCACATGAAGAATGTTGAAGCGAGGTCAAATGTGACCAATCCAAAAGGCTATGCTATATTCAGATTTAGCTCCCTTATTTTTATACCATCATGGGTATTACATGAACACCGATGTTTACTATTAGGTTCAGATATAGCAAGTGTCCGGTTTTGAAACTCCCTCTACAACTAGAATCATGGATCTGATTCCTCTTTGAACTGACCACCTTCCCCTCGAATAAATAGACCACCACCTCGCTTTAATCCTCATCTTTCTATGGATGTTATTCGACGTTATTTTATCACCTAGATTGACGATCAAATAGATGACACCTTATTTTCCACACAATCGAATTTCATCGATAGGTTGTTATTACACAACATGACTTGGAAGACCTCATGGCCCATGGTAGAAGCTGCATTATGAAACAATTTGATGATATTATCACTAAAATGTTTCAATATTTTACCACTCATGGCTAGTTAATATCTTCATTACGTATTTATTTCCTCCCTTGGCTTAATCCCACACATTTTCTTGGGCTGTCAATCCCGACTTGGGTTTTACACAACCACCTTTTACCTTATCTTGGGATCTTGATCCCCCCTTGGGTTTATCAAACTATCTCAAATATATTGTTACATATTTTCTTGGGTTATTCCCATTGCTTAGATTCATCTCCAATCTCACCCCACCATCCTATCATCGGATGTCTTGGCCTTATTCTACCTCTTGGCTTCCTCACATCGCGTGATTTTGGCTATCCTTTCGATCCCATTCTCGTCAATTTTACATATATATCACATTATCATTATTCCTAAGTATCATGGTATTATAACATACATACATGTGGAAAGTGGGAAAATGATAAGTAAATCATCACACACACACACACACACACAAAAACATCCAAGCATCACAAAATATCATAAAAAATATATATATATATATATATATATATATATATATATATCTAATCAAGTTTTATACATCAAAAAATCATACAATATGGATCTAGCCCATCTATAATATGACTCAATCAACCTTTTCCCTTTTGTGGGTATCTATATTCTTTAGGCATATAGGGCCATGCTAGCCACTCACTATGCAAGCTAGGGATGTCTCCCTAGATTAGGCTCTAGAGGCCTTTCTGTGTGATCTCACCGAGTTAGGTTTCTAATGATGTAATCCACTCGAAAGCTCTCAGGCATCTAATAGGAGAGCTTCCTACTCCTATATCAGGGATGGCTACACCTTTAATAAAATATACATAATAAAATTTACGCTACTAGTAGCTGCCTATACATGTGCATCCTGATATCTCAATGTCTTGGGTGCCTCACCCACCGAGAAAAAAATTACCTCACTTTGAATCCATGACTAACAGTGTTGTTGGATCCACCATCAATGTAGTATCATAAACATCTGACATGGAGTCCAGAATATTATAGTGGGCACTCTTGATGAGCGAGTGTCACTCCTCCACCCTCTACTCTACAAAAGTGCAAACCAACACATGTCACTAAAAATGTCACATACATCTATCAAAAATAATTTAAATAACATATTATCATACTTGGTAGCCCAAGTCTCTCCACGAAACTCTTGTCATCTCCTCGTCCACCCAAAACCTATGCCTCCTCGTCATCATGACAAGGTCTAGGCCCCATGTAATGTATACACCTTTCTTAGGGTACTAGGATCTTATCTCCTCTCTAATATGGTCTGGGCTTCTATCTCATATGCAAGGCCATCTAAACCTTAAAGGAAGTCAAAACTTCTCATCTAGGTTATAGCATCTTGTGTTCCCTAACCCATGGTGATGGTTGTCTAGATCCTCCTCATTTTTACTTGGACCAACTCCACCTATACCTCCATTTGGTGGTCTTGTATCCATGGATCCCTATCGATCCATTCTCGAACCTCTAACTATTATAATTTTTTTGGCCCTAAGCATCCCCACCACACCTGGTAAGAAATATGCAAACCCCTTTTATAGCCATCATGAAACTAACTCCTCATAACCTCTAGAAATTCTCCACAAAGTGATTTTAGAGGACCATTAAAATTTCATTAACTAAATGGTTCATTATATGTTTTCACTTTCATTCATGATTATTATTGTATGATTAGTCTTTCTTTATCAAAAATAGATCGGATGTTTTATCCGAATGTAAATATTTTAAATCCCTTGTAAAAAATAGTTCTATTTAGAAAATCAAAATACTTAGAATAGATAACAAATGATAATACATTAATAAATAATTCGGTTCATTTTATATCTAATGTGGTTTATAAAGGGAACTCTTTACTCTCTACTTTCCTCGATAGCATGGTATTGTGGAAAGGAAAAAATGCACAATTCTCGAAATGGATAGAACCATGTTGCACTCGTCTCAATTTCCTAAATTTCTATGGGCTGAAGTAATGAATGTCATTGTTCATACAAATTCCCTACTAAATCCCTATTTTAATCTACTCCCTTATAAAAGTGGACTAATAAGAAAACCAGTGTTTCCCATCTTAGAATCTTTGGAAGCCATGTATCTATCTTCATTCCTAAATCTAAAAGGAAGAAGTTAGATCAAACCTCTTATCCTTGTATCTTTTAGGATATAGAGGTAAAAAAATTCTAAGGATTTATGATCCCGCAAAATGTGAATTTATTTGAGAACAGGAATGTTAAAGTCCTAGAAAAATCTTTTTGTATTTCATCTTATATTTCTTTTGTTTCTTCTATTTATGATGAATCTAATGATTTAGGAAACAATAATCTTGATGAATGTAATGCAAAACAAGTAGATTCTATAGTTGAAAAAGAGTCTCTTCTTATAAAGTCTATAACTAAAAGACCTAAATGGTCTCATTTTCTTCTTCAAAAATCTAATCATGTTAACATTAATATGACAAATAAAAGCCATCATGCATACACCTAATTTTTCACTTTTCATCTTTCATACATGTTAGTAACAATTTCCTTGTGCATATAAGGCTCGGTGATGTACCTATTTCTAAAGTGGGTTCTTTAAGGGGCCTTTTGGGAATGGGGAATGGTTATTCACCTACCCATTATGGGTTAGAGAGAGTTTTGCTATTTGGTCTTGGCCTTAATTTTCCTTGCGCTAGTTATCCTTGTCCCCTATGTCTCACACACATTGTATTCACAACTTCCTTCTTACATCTCACCACTTTACACCTTATTTATCCATATCCATGATCTATGACACATTATTTTTACTTATCATGACACATTACCTCATTTCAGCACCTTTTATTGATGTCATTTCTCTTAGGAGATGGTTTTGGTGTTATATCCTCCTTGGCCAATGCCATCGCCCACAGTGATGTCAAAATATATATACACACCACACATTTAACATTAATAAGGGAAAGGAATCTAGAATCATTTGAACTTTCAAATGCTCGGTTTTGTGTCATCCTTGCATTTTCTCAACTAGCTTTTGGTTCATTTTTCATCTTACGGGGAAAATTTTAATGGTGAATTTTTGTAAACTTGTGAAAATCCAAGTTTATGGAAATTTGAATTGGTGAATTTTTTAGTGATTGGAAGCCTACTAATTAACCAAAAAAATCAACTCACACATGTCCCTTGTACAGTTCATTTATCCTAGATTTTACACATATATAAGAGCTTATGCATTTAATTTACCACCATTTCAAATCATTTTGTGCACATATTTTTCGAAGTAAACATAAACAACCAATATCGTACAACATATGTTGTCATTCCATAATTGCAAGCCATCCAACCCAGTCCTTCCAACCTCGTAATCTCGAGCTATCCAACCCCGTAGCCATCCAACCCCTTAGCCATCCAACCTCTTGGTCGTCCAACCCATTATCCGTCCAACCTCAAATTTATCACACCTTCGAGCCATCTAATCAAAGATTCATCCAACCATAGAGTTGTCTAACCAAAGAACTATCCAACCACTAGTTGTCTAACCCAAGAGCCATCTAACCCTAGAGCCATCCAACCCTAGATTCATCTAACCCTAAGCTGTCAAATATTAGAGCCTTTGAACATAAGATTTGTACTTAATTTGGCCTAATTTTTCTTGTTTTCAATTTACTATTTAGTGATATATCAATGGATTCTTGAAATCGAGTAAGAAGGTTACAAATTCAGCCAATTCAAAAAAGGGTGCAAAGAATTTGCTTGGCTATTTTGGAAAATCACAAAAAATGAAGGGGGTTTCTGCATCAACTAAAAATATCGGTATGTGCTATTTACAGGTTATTTAGTCTTACAGAATTTGATAATTATGTTTTTCATACTGTTCTTCAAACTCTTTGTACTCTATGTAAAAAATTTAACTATATATAAAATTAATACTATATTTGTAACAATTTTATAGAATTATATGCAGGAGTATTTATAGGAGTCTAAATGGTTTAAGGGAAACATGGAAGAAAACTATTGGCTAGCCATGGCATCTACCCAACCCATGTTGGATGCATGACCAACCCACCTAAACAATCAAACCGACCAATCTAATGATACAACCTATGAACCCACCCACCCAACCTATGCGTTCAATCGACCAACCAAATCAACCACCTAAGTCACCCACGTAACCTACCCACCCAACCTAGCCAATTGACCAACCGACCAACCCACCGACCCCCGCCCATCCAACCCACCCATCAAACCTATCTCGATGTAACCACTCGTCCAACAAATCTACCCCACCTATCCGACCAATCCTCCCACCCAACTAACCTACCGCCCAACCCACTTGACTAACCCGCTCGACTAACTAATATGCTCCACTTGCCTTTCCAGCCCACTCATCCAACCAACCTACTTGTCTAACCCACCCGACAAAGCCACGACCAACTTACCCGTCCACCCCACCAAACCAACCCCCGACCAACCCCTCGAATAACCTACCTGACCAACCTACCCAATCAACCTAACTGACCAACCTACCCGACCAACCTACTCAACCAACCTACCTTACCAACTATGTGAAACCCAAGAAAATTTCTCTCTATGAAATCACCTTTTCTACGAAATGTTTTTTCAGAAATTTGCCAACGATTCAAAAGTTGATTTTTAAGATTTGCCACAAATTATAAAGTAATTTTTTGAGAGGGGATTCTTAAAATGAACCCTACATATTACTTAGATTGGATTGTATTATCTTCTTATTGTATGGTTACTTACACTATTAGGTCACTTATAGTGAGTATAGGATAGGAACGGTGTTCCCCTTCTCAAACAAAAAGTGATTCTTTCTTGGTGTGTTTCTTCTATAGAGAGATAGATGTATTAGTGACCACCCTACAGTGTACAAGGTGAATTCTCTAACCATATTTTTTCATTTTTCATAGATAATTTCATCTCCTTCCCTCATTATGCTATGTTAGCTTAGTATTACATATGTTTAGATGCTAGTTAACATAGTACTCTTATTCATTATCAGCTCCTTAGCTATCATTACTTTCATTTCAGTTATATTATGCATATTTTTTTCATTTATTGTTGATTCATACCTCTCCTCACCCAACCACCGATATCTCAATAGGTTTCCTTCCTCTATCTTGACCGTGGGCCTTGGAAACCCTAGGTTGACCTAGTGTAGGGATTAATTCCCTCTAGATATGTGAACCTAGTGCTCGTTGTAGTCCCTTTAATTCTACCCAATGTATGTTTCCTACTCCTTTCCTCAATACCCTTGTAGAAAGGATGATTTAGGAGTGCACATTATTAAGACACATTATTTTCCTTCTATACATCTCTGGACAACTAGATGTGAATACTACAAACCTTTGGCTTGAGCACAACTCGTAAAAGCACCCAATTTAAAATATGACTTCATCTAGGAATAAAAACCCTAAGAATATGTTTACACATACACCATCTCCTAAGGGTGATTTTTGTTTTCATCACGCATGCTTCTAGGTACCTTTGACACCTATTAGACCTTATTGCATGATTGATCATGTTTGTTTCTATTCTTAAACTTCCTAGACACCACCAGGCCCTATTTGAGATTTTTAGCGTGGATGAGTATGTTTGTTCATTTGAATCTGTCCCCGATGTAATCAGCCCCTATGTAAACATTCTACTGAGCCAATTATGTCTAAATTGTAGATCTTTAGAGATTTTTATCTTCCGGGTTGTAAAGATGTCACCTTTGAGGATAATTTTTGTGTAACTAAACCATATGAACTTATCCACAGGATATTCCTTTGATCCTACATCTATTCTCCATGCTTCTAAATTCTCTATCTCCCATCCTATGAAAAATACTCTCCCTAGTCACCCCAATATTTTACATGAAACTATGTTGTCCCAACCATGTCCCTATGATTAATCAGAGAAGGGTCACTCAAAAAAATGTAATTTGGTTGAGATTAAGATAATAGATCCAAGATCCTTTATTAAGAATCTCAACAACAATAACTACTTTACCACCGATAATGACAAAGGTTTTCAAAAGTGTTGGTGAGGTAATTTGTCCGATTGCAAATTATTGATTTTTCACAAACAAATCATGGGGCTAAGCTCCTCCTTGTGTATGGGGAGTCTCCCATTATTTATTATAAACTAACCTAAAGTTGTGGGTGGTCGTTAGGTTAGGATCACACGTGAGTACTACATTAAACTTGTACAAAATACTTATACAAGGCACAAGGGAGGAATTTATAGCGAATAAGAAAGGTAAAGGGATTTTGGGAAATTAAGAGAGAGAGAGAGGGTTCCTATTGTGAGTAGGTTTACAAAGTTTACATACAATAACTAGAGTATATCCACATTAAATTAAAATAACACAAATACACAAACAATGATAAAACCATAAAATCATAGACGCATAATTCCATTAACTCATTTATCAAAGGAACATATACGTTTATTGGTTTTATAATATTATAGTGTATGTAAAGTTGGAAGGAGAGAGAGAGAGGAACACAGGTAAATAAATAAAAGAATTTGATATTTTATTTATTGATCTAGAAGTGGTATTCTTAACAACATACATTCAATAAATATTTTCCAACCCCTTGGAATGGAGAAACCTCCAATTTATAGAATTAAAAATTATCTCATCATCTACCCCCACACGACTCTTCACCTATCCCCATCACTTGTGACCTTTCATATTCATAGGAAGTGATTCTTTTCTTATTAGTGAAAAAATACTCTTACAATGTTTAATTGAATATGATGAAATAGAAAAAGGTGCATTCTTAGTTGAAAATTATAATGTGGTGAGAGAGAGAGAAGGGATTGATGATCTCATGAAGATGAATCTCAATTGATAGAACTTTGAGGAAATTCTTCATGAATGAGGATCTTGAACTTTGATCACTTGTTAAATTGAATCATTGATATTTCATATTCTTCCTTCTTGTTTTCTTATTTTTTTGCATGGGTAAAATTCATTTGAAAATAGGACAACCAAACCCCTAATGTCAATTTTTTTACATATCATACCTTTCCAGACACCCCGATCAACCTACCCCTCAAAGTATTAGGTCCAACTTTATCCTTAAATATTCCATCTGTGAATGTCATCAGCCCCCTAGGTGATTTAGGAAAAGAAAAATCATTCAAGTTCCTTCAAAGACGTGATTTTCATGGTAAGTTTTCAACAAACTTAAAATGGGATTTCATCAACCTTTCTAATTCGAGTGCATCATCACTAGAGCAATAAAAATGTCTCATTTTCATCATGGAGGTTCATCTAGGAGCTAAGAACATCAAGGAACTATTTTGGAGGTTGAGCATCCGGTTCACTAAAAGCGGGTTTTTGAGGTTGAAGGAGTTTGCACCGTAAAAGGTACTTGATCTTCAAAGAGTGATGTTGAGAGCTCCAAAATGAGTTAAGAGACAAATAATTTATCATTTGAAATAAATTTTATTCCCTAGATGGTGGATAAAACATATCATCTTCAAGCACCATGAATGTTTCAGGCCAACTCATTCTTCCCATGCACAATGGGAAATCCTAGGAAAAATGATATTTTTAGGGTGTTTCAGTTAGATTAAATCCTTGTTACCCTCACTATTCTTCTCAAAATATATTTTTCATGAAAAATAATATAAATAAGCACCTTAAAACTCATCTAGGAGCTCAAGTTTTGACCTTTTCAAGTTGGCTCTCAAGGTACGCTCTTCGATACTTTGTCATTTTTCCAAAGGGAAACATGGCATGACTAGGTTAAGGTGAAATTACATGTCCTTGTCAAACATTACAAAATGGAAATGAGGTGATTTTTTTACCTCCCTCATTTGTTCTTTTTGTCACCCATATTACCCGACGGCTCTCCTTTAGCATCGTTGACCACTTTGACTTGCTCCTCAACCTACCCTTACATGTGTGCCACTTGTCAAACCAAGATAAAGGCACATTTTTATGACCCTATTAAACCAAAAAAGGTACATGAGGTGATAAAACATGTGAATTTCCTCTCCGTTCACATTCCAAAGCTTTAAACACCAAAAAAATTAGCCATGTTTGCATTCTCACCCCCACACCCTATACACGTTGCAGTAATGCTCGAGAAATTTTTATAGAGATTGAATCCATGGTTTTTGTCCTTGGATAATCTCATGAAGGATTACATGAAAGAGAAAACATGAAGAAATCCATTTTTTAAATGAATGAAAATGAAGATTTTTGCTTGAAGAAACCCCAAAATCTGTGAAGAATAATCATTCATATCTCATAAAATGGTAAGTGGATCAACATGAAGTTTTTGCAATCATAAAGTCTCCCAAATGCCTTAAATATCCAAAATAAGTATCTCACATGCATGGAATAATTTTTTTACAGCGAAGAAACCCCAAGTTTCTCATGGTAAAAATTTCTAAATTTAAAATCTCTCAATCTAGCAATTGGTTTGACTTGAAATTATGGAATTGCACTATAGAGAAAAAAATACATATATGTCCGAAGATAGAGCGCGAAGAAGATTTTTTGAAACTGTTTGGGAGGGAAAGTGATGGAAGGGAAATCCTACCTAGACCAGAGGAATAGGATGCAATGCGGGAGGAAGGAGAAATAGAAGTTTCAGTTATCAGTGAAAGGAATACAGTTTTGAAACCCAAAGAAACTTGGTCTAATGTAGTCAAAAATGATGATTCGTCTCTTGAAAAACAAAAGGTTTTTTCTTCAAGTGACCAAGGAAAGCTCTGGTTACATTCTAGAAATTCTGACCAGCTTCTTCATTCTACATCAGAAAACTTGAATAAGGCTTTAGTTGGGAAGTTGATGGGAGGGAGGCCTAATATTGATGCAGTCAGAAGATGGACCAAACTGAAGTGGTCCCCTAAAGGGCATTTAGAGGTATGTGCTCTTTCGAATGGTTTTTTCCTTTTTCATTTTAACCTTCAAGAAGATATGCAAAAGGATTTGGAAGAAGGTCCCTAGTTTTGGGGAAAGTCAGGTTGGTATTTACGGAAATGGGAACCTTCTTTCAATCCAGAAAAGAAAATCGAACCAATTCCTATTTGGATCTGCCTTCCAAACCTCCCTCTAGAATTCTAGCATGAGGATATTGTTAAAGGTATAGCTAATACACTAGGAACCTTTGTTATTATTGATAATGCCACTAGAAAAATGTCCCACCTTATTTGTGCCCATTTTTACATCTACACTATTACGGATAGAGAAATCCTGAGTAGTATAAAACTCAAATCTAAACTTGGGATATGGGATCAAAGGATTGAAATGGAAATCTCTCTAGCTAAATGCTCTAAATGCAATGGATGGGGCCACTCCTCTCAGAGCTGTAAGTTTAAAGTTTCTAAAGTGTTTATCCCGGTCACCACTAAGGAGGGTAATGAGGAAAAGGGGAAAGGCATTATGCAAAGTGTGGAGGATCACAGGAAAGATTTTTCCAAAATCATGCCAGAATTTTTCTCTCCTCTTCACATAAAGGAAAAGATGGTGGAAGAAAGCCCTTGTTCAAAAGAAGCAAAGGAAAAGGACGAGGATGGTTTCACTTTGGTGACCAATGAAGGAAATCTAAATTTTTGTCAAAGTCAGAATCTAAGGTAAAAGAAAAAGAGGAGGAAAATTTGATGGATCTTATGAAAGGTAGGAAGATTGAGATTGGTAATTTTAACGTGAAAGAAGGGATTTGCAACGAATCAATCAGAATGATCTAATCTCAAAGGCAGTAAAGGAAAAGGAGGTTAATAAGAGTGCGAAATTGGCTGAGGACAAAACAAATTTAGATGCTTCCCAGGACTAGAATATGGATCTAAATTTCATCAAAGGGATGGAGGTTTTTCCCTCTATTGAGGATCTCTTGACCCCAATCAAGGAGCCTAAGGATAAGAAAGAAGGCCCTAGTTCTGGATTAAAAACCCTACCTGGGAAAAATTAATATCCGGAAAAAAGAAAATAGATCCAAAAGGAAAAAAGGGGGACTCTTCATGTTCTACCCCTCTCCTAGAGGAAGAGAACCCTATTAATGTGGAAGCTATAAATAGCAAACAAGGTAGACTGAATAAATTGGAATCAAGGAAAAAACAACCCAAAAGGAGATAGATTCAGGGAAACAGATGTGCTTGGACCAGAAGGTCTTTAGGAAAAATAAACCCAACCTAAGAAAATGAACTACATATCATGGAATGGGAGAGGACTGAATAGTCCTGTGAAGTGGAGAATCCTTAAGGATATGATTGAAAGACAGAAAATTGATTTTCTTGTTGTGCAGAAACTAAAATGAAAGAAGAATCCTTCCTATCCTCTTGTAAATTATGCTGGAAAAATTCTAAAGCCTTTGTTGTTAGCTCAAAAGGAGCTTCGGAGGTTTAGTATGTGGTTTGGAACCGAATAAGTTTGAGGGTACTCTGTTGGTTAAGAGAGATAACCATATGGCTGTGATGATGAAAGATCTTGAAAATAGAAGTATATGGGTTATTTCAAATATTTATGCTCCCACCCATCACAAAGAAAGGAAACAACTTTGGCACCATCTCCTTTCCTTCAATTACTCTATCAAAGGTTCTGGCTGGATTGTTATGGGGGACTTCAATACCCCAAGGACTCTGGGGAAAAAAAGGAGGTTCTAAGGAGTTCTCTGTTGGCATGGAGGATTTTAACATGTTCATATCTTCTTCCCAACTCCATGACATAGATCTAAAAGGTAAGCAACTTTACTTGGTCAAACAGAAGGTCTGGCTCTCAACATATTCAAGTTAGATTGGACAGGGCTATGGTTTTAGAGGAATGGTTAAACCAAGACTTATCCCTTTTTTCACTTCCTTGGATTGGATCCGACCATAACCCCATTCTTCTTCAAATTAAGAATCCTTCTCGAAGAAGAACTCCCTTTCATTTTGAGAAGATGTGGCTCCAAAGCGAGGAGTTGAATGATCTCATCAAAGAATGGTGGAAACTAAAGGTTAAAGGAACAACGATGTTTAGACTTTCTAAAAAACTTCAGAATGTAAAAGTTCACCTTAAAGAATGGAATAAAAAATTCTTTGGGAATATTTTCCA
The DNA here is from genome assembly GCA_018340775.1 of Taxus wallichiana var. yunnanensis. NCBI lineage: Eukaryota > Viridiplantae > Streptophyta > Pinopsida > Cupressales > Taxaceae > Taxus > Taxus wallichiana. Next base: position 256,701,444 of record CM031234.1, read on the forward strand.
AAAGAAGGTGGAAATTAGAGAGGAACTTCAGATTATCCAAAGAAGTACTAAAATTCAGGTTATCGAGAGTGATCATGCTGACCATGTAAAGGAAATATCTCTCCTGGCGGACTACCACAATATCCTAGGAAAAGAGGAAATATTTTGGAGGCAAAAATCCAGAATCACTTGGTTAAAGGAAGGAGACAAAAACACTAGATTCTTCCACTTATCCACCTTAAAGTGAAGAAGCTCTAATAGAATCAACAAAATCAGAAAGGAGGGAGGTGTCATGATTGAAGAACAAGAAGATATTGACAAAGTGACTATCTCTTTCTTTCAAAATTTACTCTCAAACAGTCAGGATCATAATCTCTTGAAAGAACAGGTTTTCCTTAATTGTATCCCTAAGTTAGTATCGGCAGAAGATAACACCATGCTTTTAGAGATTCCTTCCATGGAGGAAGTGGAATTTTTCTGTCAAACTCCTCACTGGACAAGGCTCCTGGACCAGATGGATTTCCAACCTTTTTCTTTCAAATTTTTTGGGACATTATCAAAAAAGAGGTTTTTGAAGCAGTGAGGGAATTCTTCAAGAAGGTCATGTTAAAGGATATGAACTGCACCTTTTTAACTCTAGTTCAAGTGTAGTAATGTTATAGAACTAAAAGACTTCAGACCTATAAGTCTTTGTAACACCTCCTATAAAATATGCATGAAAATTCTAGCACTCAGGCTTCAGATGATCCTGCCTAATATCATTTCGGAACAACAAGGGGGCTTTGTTATAGGTAGAAAAATATAGGATGGGATAATTACTATCAAAGAGACTATTCATACAACAAAAATTAGTAAGAAGTCAGCTTTATTCTTAAAATTGGATATGGAAAAAGCTTATGACAGGGTTTCGTGGAGCTTTCTAGACAAAATCCTTGACAGGTTTGGCTTTGACATTGATTTGAGACATATGGTTCAGGCTTGCATTTCCAATGTTTGGTTTTCTATTCTCATGAATGGTAGTCCTATTGGGTTCTTTCCTAGCACACAAGGATTATAGAAAGGGATCCCTCTCCCTTTCCTCTTCATTTTAATGGCAGAAGCTCTCAGTAGAAGACTCAATGTTGAAACAGAAAAGGCTTCATCAAAGGGATTTCTCCGGCACTTGAGATGGATAAAGTTTCTCATCAACACTTTGTTGATGACACTTTTTTGTGGGGGAAGCTACTTTAGAAGCTAGAAAACTCAAAATCATTCTCGATGATTATATGGATGTCTCAGGACAGCTGATTAACTTCAAAAAAAGTTCTCTTTTTTCTTGAACACTATGGACAGCTGCTGCAAGAAGATTGCTGAAATTTTTGAATGTACCTACAAACCCTTCCCCACCTTATATTTAGGCATTCCTCTTGGGGATAGGAGGCCCTCCTATTCTGAATGGAACTTTCTAATTGAAAGGTTTGAAAGGAAATTAGCAGGTTGGAAAGCTAATCTTTTATCCCAAGCTAGAAAAATTACTCTTCTGATTAGCTCTCTCCAGAGCCTCCCTGTGTATGCCATGTCAATATACCAACTTCCTATCACAATTGGGGAAAGATTGGAAAAGATCCAAAAAGGTTTTTATGGAGTGGTATAGAAAGTAAAGATAGAATTCCTTTAGTTGCATGGAGCAGAGTGTGCAGACCCAAGAAGCTTGGGGGACTTGGTCTCAGAGATTGGTCCAAAATGAATAAAGCTCTACTTGCTAAGATTGGATGGAGACTAACTAAGGAAAATGGAGTTTGGGCCAGAATCCTTAAGAGAAAATATTGGCAGGATAATAATGACAAAAGATGGATGTTTAAATAGGTGACTTTCAATGGCTCATGCATATGGAAAGCCATTAACTGGGCCAAAGAAATTCTGAACAAGGGCAGTAGATGGAAAATAGGAAGAGGAAATGAGATAGATTTTTGGAAAGACAAATGGGTAGGTGATTTTACCCTCCAAGATAAATTTCCACAAATCTCTGCATTAATGGAAGCTAAATATGGAGAAAAGGTAAACAACTACATGGCTAAGGAAGAGAGTTTTCAGACATGGAAAACTTTGGAAATGGATAGACAGGATCTAAATGATCAAATGAGAGGGATCAATGAGTTTTTAAAAAATTATGTATCATATAACAGCAAATACCAAGATAGAATCATTTGGGATAAGGAACCATGTGGAAATTTTACTGTCAAATCAGCCTATGGTCTCTTTTTTTAGGGTCAAAATGGAGAAGAAGATTTAATGGCTGGAAATATTTGGAACAAGAATATAACACCTAAGGTAAATGTGTTCAAGTTGGCTCACTTTTGGAAACAAAATCCTCATGGTTGATAATCTAGAAAAAAGAGGCTTCCAATGGGTTAATAGATGTGTGCTATGCAAAAGAAAAATGGAATCTGTAAACCATATGTTTCTGGAATGCACGTATGCACATCAACTATTCTCTTCTATTTTGACTGGCTTCTCGGTTAATTGGGTTATCCCCAAAGATATAAAGGAAGCTTGGAACCAATGGGAATGCCCTTTTCATAGTCAAGGGCTAAAAAATCTATGGATCATAAGCTTAAGCCATCTATGGTGGGAAATCTAGAAGGAAAGAAATAGAAGGATTTTCAAGGACAAGAGTCCCCTATCAAACTATCAATAAAAAATATTTTTCAGGAAGTTAGAAACAATTTCTCTATCCTCGGAAAAAAGAATTGGAAATACTGGATTATGAACAACATTTCTTAGAGAATTGGAATGTTTCAGGGATTCCTCAATCAAATAGACCTAATCCTAGATTGGGGATTAAGTGGAATCCTCCTTGTGAAGGCTCTCTAAAACTTAACTTTGATGGTGCAGCAAAAGGGAACCCGGGAAAGCAGGGGGAGGAGGAGTCATAAGGGACTCTTTAGGTCAATTTATTCTTGCTTACTTCTTTGACCTTGGAAAACAATCTAACAATGTGGCGGAGGCAACTGCTCTATTCTAGGGGTGAAGATTGCAAAAGAAAAAGGTTTCAATCTCCTGGAAGTGGAAGGAGATTCACTGTACATTATTTCTTGTATGAAGGGTTCTTCTAATCCTTCCATATCTATTGAAGATTTTATCTGTAAAACTAAATATTTTTTAAATTCTTTTGTGAATATTTCTTTTAACCATGTGTATAGGGAAGGCAATAATGGTGCTGACTTTATTGCTAATCTTGGGGTTATCTCTAATGGTCTCCATATTGTCAAGCAACTCATTGGAATGAATGCAAATTTCATTGAAATCATGAAAATGGAGGGAGCCTTTAATAATGTTGCTAAACTCTCCCGCTCGTGCCAGTAACCTCTCATGATTTTATCTTACTTGTGTGAGTTGGATTCCTTTGTTCACATGGGCAGTCGGGCCTTTTTGGATTTAGAGAAGCTGAAAAAAGAAACAACTGATTTTCAGCCTGTTTGATTTGTAAGAGATTTTCGTGCATAGAAGGATGGGAGGAGACTTGGTACACATGAAACCTTCAAGGTGTCCAGAGATATCCAAGGAGGCTGAAGTTCTCCTCAAAAAGGTAGGATTGCTTTGTCTTTTTCAAAACTTTCGAGGGCCATGATGAAATCCTGAGTGAAGCGGTTGCAAAAACTTGGAATGAGGGCAAAGTCTAGGTCGGCAATTGTTCCCTTACAATTTCTCCCAAGCTCATTGCTAAAGTGACTGGTCTTGCGCTGGAAGGTAGAAGCATTTTTAAACCTAAATCTGATTACAGTCTTGAGATTGACTATTTTTTCCAAGGAAAAGGGGAACCTATTTCTCTTCATAATGGATATGCTAGGTGTAAGTTGCCTTCTCCATTTGATGAAATTTCCAAACTGCTCATGTCTTATATCACATTGGAAGGTAGATATAAAGTAATATATGGTTACCATTTTCCAATGTTAAACCATATTCGCAATGCCAAACCGTATAAATTTCCTTTCTACTTATTCTCTTCTCTGGAAAAATCTATAACTATGGTGAAGAAAGGCACTTTCATTTTCCCCTTACACCAGGGTCTGATAAAAACTATCATCCGGCTGAGCACTCCCCTGTTGGGAAAAAATGACAAATTTGGGGCTTGGCTTCAAACATTTCATTGGGTAAAAGGACATGGGAGTATGGAACCTAAGGATGATAGCTATGATGAAACTGGTCAAGGGAATCTGGTGGCCAAACATACCTAGATCAAGCAAGGGTAAGGGGGAGACATGTCTCAGTTCAGGAAAGTTCAGTATTTCGGGTCGGGCTGAGGAGGATAACATCACCTATGTTTCTAATGAATGCCCTAGTGAAACCCCTTCACAGAAGGAATCCTCTCAAGAGAAAGTGGAAGGGGAAGTAGAGAGTAGTGAGGATGTTGCTAGCTTAAAAGAATAGGAGTCTTCCAAGAATACTGAGGAAGCTATCCACTGTCTTCACAATCTAAAAATGGCTCAGATGGAGATTTTCTCGGCCCAGAATCATTGTCAAAACTCATGCCTTCATGAGAGATTTTGAGAACTACAAACTGAACAATGACATCAACAGGCACAAAATCAGTTTGCTCACCATGGACATTAAGGAGCTATAAGAAAAAGTTGATAAAATGTCTACCCTCATCCTCAGTGAAAACTTCAAAAATGCAAATGCCAATAGAATGGAAATGGAGAAAGAGATGCTGAAAATGAAAGGAATCATTATGAAAATCATAGATGCTCATGTCCTTAATGTGAAGAGTACTATTTTCCATCTCAAACTACTGGCTGAAATGATACAGTCAATGGAATTGGCAAAAGAAAAAGAAATGGATGGCACAGGCCCGAAGGTGGTGATCAAAGAACCTAACTACAAGTACTAGAAGGAGACTATAACAACACTAGTCAAAGAATGGAATGGATGCATGGAGACGGTGGATGATCTAGTCAAAGAGAAATGAAATGTTATGGTTTGGAATCTATTGCTTGTTTACCTTTTGTTGTTAGTATTATCCTTGGGACTGCTATATAATGTATAACATATATAATGGATATCATATACTGGTGTTTTTTTTTTTGATATTTTGGATCATGACTAGCCTTTGAAGGTAAATACTTTGGCCAATATGTAAGTAAACGGTAACTCTTTGTAAGGGGGTAGGGTCCCCTCAACCCTAAATTTTACCTCTAATAAAAAAATACATATCAAAAAGTTTGTTTTTCACAAACCGAGGCCCAAAAACCAACTTTAAATAAATACTAATCCATCCTACACAGTGCACTTTCTATTTTTGTAAGTTATCACCAAAGGCAATTCCGGTGAAGGAAGTGTGCACCAAGGAAACCCGAGAAAGTCAGAATGAGTGGTCATTGCAAGAAATGGTAAAAATTGTCACCTACCAAAAATAGTAAGTTTCCTATATGAAAAATTTCCATTATTAATAATCCATATAAAAAGTATTTTAGGTGGGAGAATTGTACTTCTGGGATGATCTAGAAAGCTAATCTAAGCTGGTGGAGTCAAAAGAGTGGAGATTTGTCATTTACTAAAATAGTAAATCCCCCTTTTCAAGAGTAGAGAAGTGTTTCAAAAGCCATGGAATTCAAGTTCATAGAAGGGGTTTTCTTCACTGTCAACAATGGTGTACTCATCAGTGTTTGTGGCTTGCTTTCTTGGTATATACAGGATATCTCAAAAGTGTCTTTTGTAACTCATCCTACGGTTCAAATTGCCTATGAATCATGTGCGAAGAGGATTGTGTAATTATCATCATCAAAATGTTCAAGTTATGCTCCATTGGAACTTTCAAATCAGCATGGAAGTGTTGCAAAAGGTCATCAAGGTCCATTTTCCAACTTCAATCTCTTAATAATGGATTATCATGAGTGATGCTCATGGTCGCTAAAGGAATAATTCAATAGTGTTTCTAAACACTTAGTTCGGGGTGTTCGTGAATCATATAAAGAATTTTTCTCATGGTCTAAATCATTCAAGGTTCACAATTCATCATTGCATTAGAGAATTTCACCGATTCATCGGTGTAGTGTAATTGATCTTTATCGATATAAAGTGTTCTTCATACATGCTTGAGCATCCTCCCCCTCTCTTTCTCACTCTTCTTTATCTCTCCTTTCTAATTCTTTGTTAGGCTTCATCCTTGTATTTCTTCCTATTCATTTAAGTGACATTTAATAACATTATAAAAGTATTTTCTCAAAATTATAATAGAAATACTCAATTTAAGAGAAAATAAAAGGTCACAATTGAAATATGGAAATTAAGAGTCATGTGAGGGAGATGAGGGGTCAATTCAAATTAATATAAATTGGGATGGCTTCTCCATTCCAAAGGATCCATATTTTGAGAATTTCTACTCTGTAGCATTGTGAATTGTTGTATCTTGATTGAAGATTTGTATTCATCACTACACATGGAATAAAGGATACATTTCTTATTTTTCCCTTTCCTTGTATTTCCTCTATTTCTCTCTTATCATAAAACTTTGTGAATGTCAATAAATGAGAAAATAGTTTGTTGTTTTTCTTGATAAGGAGATTTCTAAAACTTTGTGTTCACGGTCTCATATTGTCTTAATGTCTGTAACAAGTTTATTATTCTTCTATGATAAATGTTGAACTAATCCTATTACCGGGGTGTGAACTCTACAATTTTCCTACTCATGACAATAAATCCCCTCCTAATTTCTCTCCTTCTCCCTAAATCATTGTAATTTCCACCCTTATACCCATGTACAAGCATTTTTCCATAGGTTTAGTGGAGTTTCCCTTTGTGATCCCCAACCTACTTGGCCAACCAACAACAATTAGTTTAGGATTAGAGTAGTTACATTCAATAATGGTAGATTTGTCATTTAATGTAGAGGGGCATAGCCCCATGAATGTTGGTGGAGACACCTAATTTTGAATACTAACAAATTTTCTCACCAACACTTATGTTGTGAGATGCTCCAAAGTGTTGAATAAGTATTTAGAAACATTGTTGCATTGTGATGGAAACATGATGATTTCAATAGCATGAGTTAGGACATAAGGATCACTTTCTTTCTTCTTAGGATTTCACAATTGACCTTAGTGATCACAAATCAGCTCTATGATGCTTGAATCTCTTGATTCTTATCTTTCATTCACCGAAATAGATCATCACTTTACAGATAGAGGATTTATTCCCAAATGATATTATTTTCATGTGACCACCCATTGGAATGAAATGAGGTGATTGCAATGTGCTTATTTCTTGAGGTTTGATGACACTACAAGGTATGGAATGAGTTCTTAAGCACACTACCAAGTGAATGACATCAAGTGGAATTGAGATGGTTTCTCATTTTTCATACATTATGCTCTAGAATTCTCCTTAAATGAGATCAACTCATACACCTCCTACTCACAATTTTCTCATATAAATAGGTGACTTCTTGATATTTCACACTTGGTGGTCATGAGTACCTTGATAGCTTGATTATCCCATTCGAATTTTTTTTGGGGATATTTAGACATGATGGCGAGTCAACATCTTGTTTCACTTTTGAACATGATGATCTCTTCACAATTCACTTTCCTGACCAAGATGTTACCTAGGTGGAAGCATTCTTATGGTACTTAGACATTATTTTTCTCAATTACTCCTCGTGTAGATAGGAATCATCTTATTAATAGTAAGACTGATCCTGAATGGTACTTGAAGGAATAAATGAGGAGTTCCATGTTATCAACTCCCACACCGCATTGAAACACCTGTAATTTCCACCTCATTTGACTTGCAAGATGTGAGATCCTTATCAAGCATGGATCAAGTGTTTAGAAACACTTCTCTAGGTATTGTAGACAAAAAATCACACACTTGGGTACATTTCGAGTCATAAAATCATACTTGCATTCATATGATTACTAAGTGAGAAACTAGTAATAGACAACTAGCTTTGGCCTCTTTGTTTTGTTTCTTGTCTTCTTTTTGGTCTTTACATCCTACTTCCAAGTCATAACTTCACTTCTTTATCTTTCATGAATTTAGACACAATCTCCCATCAAAGACGCCAACACCTGTGTATCCTCATCCCTTATGAGCGCCACTAACCTCTTTCTACCTTAATTTTTCTTTTTAGGCTTATTTTATTTTGGGCATCTTATTTTCTTATGGGTCTTCCTTCCAAGCTGTCAATTAGGAAATTCAACCTATGGAATCATATAAATACAAAGCTATGCGACCAAAATAAAGTACCAAGATCTAAGCATCTATTATCATCACCTAATTTTGCATTCAAAGGCATCTAAGAGCATACATGCAAGGGAAAATGGAATCCATTTTCTACATACACTTCATAAGAAGGAAAGTTCATTATTTCATCCACACATCTATTTATATTCATAAATCTAGCTATTTCCCTCTATCAAGTGCACTTGTAAAAGGGATACCTATGGTACAATTCAATCATAGACACATAAGAACTACATGGAGTCTGAGATGTAGTGCGAGTGCTTGATCATAAGTTCACTTAGTCGATTGACCGTTGGGGTTAGTCCGAATCCCCATATTGCATCTTTTAGTTTTGAGATTTTATGTATTTTGATAGTTTTTACATGTCAACACATCTTTACATGTTACATGTTAATTTGAGAATTATATTCCAACACACAAGTGAAAAATAATGACTATTAATGATACTCTTATGTATTTAGAAAAATCGGGTTCTATGCCCTTGTGCAGTACAGGCGCCAAAAAGGTCTCTAGTGCCTAGGAACTGTTTCCCCATTCCACACACCCTAGTCTCGGCCTTATATAACAATGGAAAAATTATCGAGCACGATTGATGAATGCATTTTTTGGCTCATTAATATCAGTTCTTCAAGCTGAAAATACTCTTTTTGATATGACTTATTAATACATGGGGATGTTTTGTGTAGTTATATCTTAGTAGGTTTGATGCATTTTCCTTGCTATAGTTTATGAAAACGATTATCACATGAACCTCCTACTAACTATCTTTGTGAGATCAAACATGATGATGTGTGCAGGAAATGATGGAAGTTGTTGGTAGTTATGGAGCCTCGTTCGAAGCATGCGGCAGAAGACTGTTTCCATCAAGTTGACCTATTAGTCTGGGATTGTTCCTAATGGCCCGTAGAAATTTATGTGTTTTAATTAGTATTTGGTGGACAATGTTTAATGCTACCTGATATGGTGAATCTTGTAACCAATAGTATCTATATGAAGGCTTCATCTTGTAACTTGGAGTACCAATTTTTGATATCTTGAAGGATATTATCTACATCGATTTCTCGATATTTTTACTACCTATGTTATGAAATTATTTTGAGTTAATGAAAGTTATGACGTTTTGAGAATCAGAATTTGTTAATCCCTCTATCCCAAGGAAGAGCAAGGGCCCACTCAATTGAGGAGATAAGAGGTTATTTTGAGTTCATACATATAGTTCTTTGATTAGATTTATTGCAATTTTCATTTAAGAAATCTTACATGCATGCTTTGATTAATTGTATATGCTTTCTCCATTACTGCTTTCATTTAGAATAAATTCTTTTTGTTATGAAAATATGGTTAACGAATAATCTTGCTTTCTGCTAAGTTTCATTTATACAGTTGTAATTTCATTTGTTAAGAATAGTGTGTGCGTATTTCATTTTACAACAGAAGATTAGTTGTTAGTTTCCTTTCATCACAAATAGTTGAATTTTGTAGAACTGTATTTAATTTTTGTAGATTTGAATTGCATTTCTATAGAATAGTGACTAAATTAAACAAACCCCAATAAACCCAATGAGATAATTGGTTCCCTAGACTATCATTGCATACCGCCTATGACACAACCCTGGTTTAGAATGACACTAATGTAAATTATGTCGGTTAAATTATTGGAAGAATACAATGACCCATTATTTTTTTCACCATTTCTGGGGACATAACCATAAGCTCCATTGTTTTTATTCCATATGCTATGGGTGTTAATGGAGTTCATATAGGAAACCAGTAGTTGTCTCAGACCTCATTTTAAACCAACCAACTTGGATGCATAGGTCGCGAGATAACCAAGGGAGATTTATAACATGCAATATTCAACAAATCTCTCTAGATACTTCACAAGGAAGAAACACTGAGAGTGATATAGATTCCAACCCAATGCCTAGAATTTCTTCTGAGCATTCTGTATCCTCTTCACACCACTCAGCAATGGGGGACCTTGGGAATGTTGAATACCAACCTTTAGGGTGAACCTTTACATATCCCATTGTCCTCGATGTGGATGAGGATGCACCCATGAAAAACATCTCACCATCCATCCTCCCCCTCTTTTGAGGAATGACCAAAGAAGACCCTGATCAGTTTCTGTTTGAATTTAAAATCATGTGCGAGACATATGATTACCGAACTGACAATCAAAAACTCAAACTATTTTCCTCCACTCTCAAAGATTTTACTATGAGATGGTTTATGGGGTTACCATCTAACTCCATTAATTTCTCGGGAAGCCATGGAAACAACCTTCTTATATAAATACCAAGACTATTGTAGGGGAAGGGATAGGAAGGAAGAGTTCTTCCAAATATGGCAAAAGGAAGATGAGAACCTAGAGGATTATTTGGATAGATTTCTCTTTCTCCATAAACATAGTGGGTATGAGTTACATGCAAATATCACTAAAAGCAGTCTTTCTTAAAGGAATGGATGAGGAAACCAAGGATTCCATCCATCTCATGGGAGGATGATACGTGCATAAACTCACCATGGAACAAATCACTCGAGTTATGTAGAAGATACTCTAGAACACATGGAGGAATACGAAGAAAACAAACATTCAAGTCTTTAGGTACCTCTCAACTTACGGAAGAAATGGCCAACATGATAAAAGACATTTTTTTGCAATTAACATCCACCATAGATGGAATCAAGGCAAAAGCCACCCCTGCCAAAGAACCATTGGACATGTATTTCCTAAGTGTCGGAAGAGACACCCCTTGAGAGAATGTCCTTTGTATGTCACGAGACATGTGCTTAATCTATGAAGTCACCGACCATGACACTAAGCATTGCACACTTTTACCACGCTTAAAGGGAGGTTTGAATGCCATCTCTCAAACAAGTGCTGAATTAAACTTTTTCCAAAGACCAGACAATCGTGGTGGGTTTCCATCTAGACCAACTCAGAATCCCTGGAGGATGTCATGGCCAAATCAAGCCTCTCGGTCTTCTTTGGGGATAGCCCGAGTGGGAAAACTCAAACTAGATGACTTATCCATATCCATCACCTTGGAATAATACCTACACTTAGCCGGGTTGGGCTCCACCACACCCGCAGCCCCAACCCTTGGCACAATCAACAAGTGGGGTCCTCAACAAAATTTTAGCCAAAATCAATCCTGGGCACCACCACAAAATGGTAATCAACAACGCAGTTCCAAAGAGCCACAACAAGCTTTAATGCCTCCACCTCAAGCCTAAAAAATCAAGGAAAAGTAACACAAACACAACTTCCATTTCACCAAGATCCAATCCTAAAAATCAACAGATAGCTTCAATTGATGACACAGACCCAGGTAACACCATGTAGGTTAATACTATTGGTAATTTACATCTACGATCTGGCAAAATATTGAACCCTCCTGTTGTTATCATAGAACTTCCTACTGATGCCGATAAGGAAGAAAACCTTGAGGGTAATATCTGGTTCTTCACCAATACCAGATACACCAGATGATCAAATACCCAAACAGACTATAGCCCCTTTTCCTAAGCGATTACAAGACACTCGAACTGCAGATGAAACAAAACTAGTTCAAGAATTGAAAAAAGTATATATTGAGGTCCCACTATTATGAGCAATAAGGGACATCCCTAAACTGAACCAAACCATTAGAAATGAGTGTATAAAGACACTAGGAAGGAAAAAGAAATACCCAAAGACTGTCAGAGTCAAAGGGAATTTGGCTGATTTAGTTGTTGGCACCCTTATCTCACCAAAATATGGGGATCCTGGGAGTCCTATCATTACTATTTGTATAAACAACCAGTCAATATCTAACATTTTGGTAGATCTTGGTGCTGCTATTAATGTCATCACAACAGAAATGTTTAATCTGTTATCCTTAACAAGACTTCAACCTACCAACGTTGTTTTGTAGTTAGCAGATCAATCTATTTCTGTACCTAATGGTGTGGTTGAAGATATAATGGTCACTGTTGAATCATGGGAGTACCCAATTGATTTCATGGTTTTGTAGTCTAAAGCTAGGAATTTGGGATATCCAGTCATCTTGGGAAGACCTTGGTTGGCTACATTTGTTGTATACATTAACTGTAGATCAGACAACATGACAATTCTAAATGGGTAGAAATCCAAACACATTTCATTATATCCTCCTACCCAACCTTATATGAACAATTGTGACTAGGTATGGGTGGATTCTTTGGATACTAACTCTTTGAGTTCTTCTTTTTGGCCACTATTACAGTACACAATCATATGGCGGAAGCTGTGGAGTCATATACACTGACTGATTCTAAGGACTCTGCGACTTCGAAAATAAGCACTATTGCTACGGAATTCAGAATACTAGCATTAGACATCTCTTTTGCTATTTCTCTGGTAGACATTACCTCTGCTGAGTCTGGTAGGAAACTCTATGCTTATAATTCTGAACATTTAGTTCCTGATTTCTATTGTCCTTTAACCAAGATTCTATCTTTTGACAACATACCCATCCTGCACATGCTTCAGCCCCATGTTTTCCCATTGAATTATTTTATCACTAGTATAGAGCTTGCTCTTGTGAATGATACCAAGTAGGTGCTTATCAGTATGGGAAGAGAGCTGACCATAGGTAACGATTTGGAGGTCAATCAAGAAGCTAGGGTGCTTGAGGTTCTGAAGAAACATTCCCATGCTTTTGCTTGGGATTACACTGATATGAAAGGAATTCATCCTAGCATCTGTACACATCATATTTACACTGATGACGTTAAACCTATAAGGCAGCAGCAACAAAGAATCAATCCAGCATTGAGAGACAGTCAAAAGTGAGATTGAAAAACTCCTAAAGGTAGGTTTCATCTATCCTATATCTGATAGTCAGTGGGTCTCCGCATTAGTTATTGTTCCCAAGAAGAATGGTAAGTGGTGAATATGTGTTGATTATAGGGAACTTAACAAAGCCACCAAGAAGGATTATTTTCCCCTACCTTTCATTGACCAAGTCCTGGACAATTTGGCTGGTAAGAAATATTTTTCTTTCTTGGATGGGTTTAGTGGGTATAATCAAATTAGTATTGCCCCTGCTGATCAGGATAAGACTACTTTTAAGTTCCTTTGGGGTACATTCGCTTATCGAGTCTTACCTTTTGGGCTTTGTAATGCCCCTGCTATGTTTCAGTGGGTAGTCTTGGCCATTTTTGTAGATATTGCTAACGACTGTGTTGAGGTTTACATGGATGATTTCATTGTCCATGGAACCACTTTTGAAGAATCTTTGAATAATCTTGATAAAGTGATCATCAATGTGAACAACACCAACTATATCTGAGTCATGAAAATGTCTAATGATGGTTGATCAAGGAATTGTCTTAGGTCACCATGTTTCAGCCCAAGGTATACAGGTGGATCCCAAAAAGATATTAGTCATCACCCAATTACCTACAACAGCTAATCAGATTGACATTAAAAGTTTCCTTGGTCATGTAGGTTATTACCGCGATTCATAAAATATTTTAGCAAAATTTCCACCCCAATGTTTTCACTGCTAACCAAAGATTGTGTTTTTGAATGGTCTCCTCAGTGTTAATAGGCATTTGATTCTATCAAAGAAAAGCTGATGAAGACCCTTATCTTACGTGGCCCTAACTGGGGACAACCTTTCCATATCTAAACTGATGCTTTTAATACAGCCATGGGCGCTATCCTTGGACAAAAGTCTCGAGAAGATCATATGTATGTAATTTATTTTATCAAGAAAATATGACTCCTAGAAAGGAATTACACTACTACGTAAAAGAGTTCTTGGTGTTGTCTATGCTTTGAATAATTTTTTCATTACATCACTAGATATAAAATTTTGTTTATACTAACCACTCTACCATTTGATATTTAATGAACAAACGTTGGTGGTTGGCGGAAGGCTTATTCGCTAGTTACTCTTGTTAAGAATTCAATCTCACCATTATAAATAAGCACGGGAAATCTAATGTTGTTACTTGATTTTATTTCTAGAATAAATGTTTCAAGTGATGACAAAGCAGTCCAAGACCAATTTCCTGATGAACACTTGTTTGCTATCTCGACTAAGACTCCTTAGTTCACTGATCTCGTGAATTATTTAACAACAGGGAAGTTTCCTGCCTATTTTACTCATAAGGAAAGAAAGTGGTTGGTTAAGAATAGTGCAACATATACATGGTGTGACGGATTTTATTTAAATGTTGTCCCGACATGGTTCTTCATAGGTATGTTTGAGAGGATGAAGTACACGACATACTGTGAGCTTGTCATGATGAGCCAGGAGGTGGGCATTATTCAGTGAAACAAACAATTCAAAAGATCCTTGGAGCAGGGTACTATTGACCTTCCCTCCATAGGACTATCAAAAAGTATGTGTGGCAAAGTGTGATGCATGCCAACGAAGGGGAAAACCTACACTTTCTATGGAAATTCCTCAATCCTCGGCTAGTTTTAAGACCATTTGAGAAATGGGGGATTGACTCTATTGGACCATTTGATCCTCCATCTTTTAGGAAGGAGTATCTCCTTGTATGCCAGTACTACATCACCAAATGGGCTGAAGTTCAAGCATTGGCATCCGCCAAAAAGATGTTGTTGCTAATTTTTTGTATAATCGGATATTGCTTTGATTTGGAGCACCAAGGGCCATCAGATTCGATCAAGGTCCTCAATTTGTTTCAAATATGATTGAAGCTTTCTTGAAATCTACAGAATTAGGCATTGGAAATCGTCACCATATCACCCCCAATTCAATGGGCAAGTGGAGGTAACTAATCAAGAACTCAGAATATTCTAACTAAGGTGGTCAATGCCGATAGAAAGAATTAGGTACCAAAGCTTCCCGAGGTTATCTGGGCCTACAACATGACCTGGAAAACAACTACTAGTTTTTCTCCCTATGAGCTGGTCTTTGGGAAGAAACCATTGTTACCTATTGAGTTCGATTGCACACCGGAAAATAGCGTTGGAAGTTGGGATTGATTTGGATGAAGCACAACGACAATGAGTGTTGTAGCTAAATGAATTAGATGAAATGTGGATGGAGGCACGAGTAGAGAGCATGTGAATTCTACAACATCACTGAAAAACCTAACATGATGCTCACATCAAAAAAAGGACATTTCATGAGGGACAGTGGGTTTTACTCTTTGATTCCTGCTATCGCTGATTTAAAGGAAAGTTACGTAAACGTTGGTTGGGTCCCTATCACGTAAATCAAGTGTTTGATAATGACTCTATTTGATTGATACCTATTGATGGAGACAAGCAGACTCTTTTGGTGAATGGACATAGGCTCCAGATTTACCACCAACCGCTGATTAAGAAGACTTTCACCGATGACATTTTGTTATGCACAGACATGCATGCTGAGGAGGATCTTTGCCTCTCAAGCATGGAGTAATCAATATCTTGAAAATTCAATAAAGGAATATGATCCTTCATTCGATCTTCTTCCCTTAGTTAGTAGTTTTTCTTGTTGTTATTTCTAATAAATGCAAGAATTTTCATTATTTCTATAGCCACTAATCACACTTCATCTCGAATTGCAGGCATAGGAATCTATGGATATCGGATGACTAAACGTGGCATGGGTAAGTGCATTCTAACTTTCTAATGATATTTCCATGCAAAAATTTCCCCATGTATGCATTTGTCATCATTACGCCATCATGAAATGATTGCTATGTTCATTTCGAGATCTCTTTCCAAATCTGGTTCTATGGATGACGACATAAAAGGAGTAATGGATCATAATCACCACATGCCTTGAATGTGTCACATTCTTCAAATCCAGGATGGGTGGTGCTCACTCCTCAATAATGGGATATGTGCCACCGCAAAAATCTTAAACTCACACATGTGGCTGGTCTCATTCACTTATTTTCTGCCACCACCTTCGCTTGACTTTGTGCCACCCAAGTAATATGGTGCCATTTAAAATTTAATGCTTCTACAACTGCTTCTTACCATTATTATATGCACATCAAGCATGATTTGTTTTATCAGTCATTAAACAGGGAGTGGGAGATATGCTCTGTTATGGTTTTTAAGCTACCTGGTATTACTCACCTTCAACTTCAGCATGGGACCACGAAAGACATCAGAACCTGATTCACCAGACGCCTTACTCCGGAATGCCACCCTTTCATAGGTATTTCATGATTTTGGATGGATGGATTTCATTCACCAATTTGAAGGTTTCAATGAGGGCATTGTGGAATAATTCTTGAACAATTTTGAGTCCACCTGTTCACAAGTTGGTGGAAGATGGGTTAAAATTACCAGTCAGGTCATTTCTAACCTATCTGGCCTACAGACTTTGGTTTGAAGGTTATGACGAATGATCCTTTACAAATCCTGATTGCTCTATTTCATGATGAAGGGGAGGCACTCCCTAAAGTCATCTTGACTCCATTGGGTGTCCAGAAGGGTGTTAAGTGGACAAGTTTACCTGGAATCTAGAGCGAGATTGCAAAATGGGTCAACTGGTATTTTATATGTGATGGTCAAGCCTTTGTTCTGGGTGGTGATGCACTTAAAATGCTAATCCACCTTAAAAAGGGATGTGTCAACCAGGCCCTTTGGGTAAATCTACTAGAATACCTCATGGACTCCATTATTAAAGTTTTCCAGAAGTACTGTCTGGTGGAGGCAAGTCTGTAATTAAACACCCAAGGTTGATTCATTTGTTGTGTTCACACCAGTCTTCTTTAGACCAAAGCGGAGGCTTGAGGGACATGCTAGTGGTGAAGGGTCCAGACCAAAGCAATTGAAATCTGGTCTCTCTTCTGTACCTCAATCTACCCTTGCATTGGGCCCTTTCCCTTCACATAACCAAGAAGAGGCAGCCGATGTTCTTGAGCATGCGGACATAGTTGGTACTCCTGAGGGTCCATCCCCTTCCACTTCTGATTCAAAAGGCAAGTGCACCATGGCTCCATATTTTTCCATGTAACTACGGTCTCAATGACTTAGTTCATTTTACGATGAAGGGGAAGCACTCCCTAAAGTCATCTTGACTCCATTTGGTGTCCGAGAAGGGTGTTAAGTGGACAAGTTTACTGGAATCTAGAGTAACCTTGCAAAATGGGTCAACCGGTATTTTATATGTGATGGTCAGGCCTCTGTTCTGGGTGGTGATGCACTTAAAATGCTAATCCACCTTAAAAAGGGATGTGTCAACTAGGCCCTTTGGGTAAATCTACTAGAATACCTCACGGACTCCATTATTAAAGTTTTCCAGAAGTACCAGTCCGGTGGAGGCAAGTCTGTAATTAAACACCTGGGGTTGATTCATTTGTTGTGTTCACACCAGTCTTCTTTAGACCAAAGTGGAGGCTCGAGGGACGTGTTGGTGGTGAAGGGTCCAGACCAAAGCAATTGAAATCTGGTCTCTCTTCTACACCTCAATCTACCCTTGCATTGGGCCCTTTCCTTCACATAACCAAGAAGAGGCAGCTGATGTTCCTGAGCATGCAGACACATTTGGTACTCCCGAGGGTCCATCGCCTTCCACTTCCGATTCAAAAGGCAAGTGCACCATGGCTCCATCTTTTTCCATGTAACTATGGTCTCAACGACTTAGTTCATTTTTGCAGACTGGCAGTTCCTAATCAGAGACTTTTCCTGATGATACCGCCCCCATTTGGGAAGAACAACATGAGGAGGATCACCTGGCCACTCCAGCATCTGATATTCTGTCATCTACAGAAATTCACCCTATGGTTCCTGAAGTGATTGGAACCCAAGATGTGCCTTCTCACAACTATTTGGAGGAAATCACACTATTGAAATCTCAATTACAAGGTATGGAAGAAACAAACCTTTTATTGCAAGCTAAATTTACACAACAAACAATAGAGAAAGTTTGAGAAATTGCTGCCCTACAGCTTGAAGTAAGTTGTTTGAAGTGACAACATGATAAGAGTCTTACCATCTTGGATAGTTTCCATTAGTTATCCCTTCAGAAAGGGAATTGCGGAAGGAAAATCAAAAATTAAAAAAGGAAAAGGAATCTATACAAGAGGAAAAACAAAAAGTGACATCTATTTTAGACTCTCTGTCCTTTGGCCCTCAAACTTCTGTCCTGTAGGAAACCCTCTTCAGTCTATAGCATGTTTGTCCAAGAACAATTTTATTCCTGGCAGTTATTTCAATTGTGTTCTCAAGCTCCTCATGAAATTCCCAATGGCCCTAGTTTTTATCAGTTTACAAGTGCAGTACTCCGAAATCCAAAATTTGCTTTGTGAATTCTATCTTCATAACATGATAGTTACCAATGTCCCTGATTTCTTAATAAATTTATTTGTGGGTGATTTTCAAATTAAGGCCTTTCAGTCTGCATTATGGAATTAGATCATTTGGGGTCAGCAAATAGACATTTTCAATCACACCACTCAGTCCATTGGATTCCACATCTACCCAACTCATCACACAGATGTAGCCCTGCGGAAAAACTTTCGCTCACTTTACTATCAGGTAGGAGTTAGTGTACACACTTCTCAGATTTTACTTCAGTGTGTCATTGATTTTGAAAATTACTATCAAGAGAACTCTGGGACTACTTGGCAGGCTTGTGATAGGAGGTGGGATACTATGAGTCTTCCTTGAAATGCAAGGAGGTTCTCTCTCCCAAAACTTGAGCTGGAGCATGCACAGGGGTGATGCCCTCATCACCATTATCAAACAAACCACAGAGAAAACCAGCCAATAGTACAATGATGAATGGGCAGGCCTCTAAGTACACCCACCACTCCTTTTGAGCCCTCTCACTACCTAGCAGATTAATGCAACACATTCGAATGACAATTTCACAATAGTAGTAGAAATTACCTCCAACACTCAGGGCTGCAAGAACACCATAAAGCAATACACGATCAATTTGAGGAGTATGACATGGCTGAGCAACTTGGTAGGTGGGTAGATGCAGATAATTTGCGTAGGGAAACACAATAGGTAAAGTCGGGGAAAATGATGAGTGCATTGTTTGGCTCATTAATAACATTTCTTCAAGCTGAAAATACTCTTTTTGATATGACTTATTAATACGTGGGGATGTTTTGTGGAGTTATATCCTAGTAGGTTTGATGCATTTTCCTTGCTATAGTTTATGAAAACTGATTATCACATGAACCTCATACTAACTATCTTTGTGAGATCAAACGTGATGATGTGTACAGAAATGATGGAAGTTGCTAGTAGTTATGGAGCCTGAGTTCGAAGCATGCGGTAGAAGACTGTTTCCATCAAGTTGACCTATTAGTCTGGGATTGTTCCTAATGACCCGTAGAAATTTATGTGTTTTAATTAGTATTTGGTAGACAGTGTTAAATGCCACCTGATATGGTGAATCTTGTAACCAACAATATCTATATGAAGACTTCATCTTCAGAACTTGGAGTACCACTTTTTGATATCTCAAGGAGATAATGCATCTATTTCTCAATATTTTTATTGTCTATGTTATGAACTTATTTTGAGTTAATGAAAGCTATGACATTTTGAGAATCAGAATTTGTTAATCCCTCTATCCCGAGGAAGAGCAAGGGCCCACTCGACCGAGGAGATAAGAGGTTATTTTGAGTTCATGCATACAGTTCTTTGATTGGATTTACTGCAATTGTCATTTGAGAAATCTTACATGCGTGCTTTGATTAACTGTATCTACTTTCTCCATTACTGACTTTCATTTAGAATAGATGCTTTTGTTATGCAAATCTAGTTAACGAATAATCTTGCTTTCTGCTAAGTTTCATTTATACAGTTGTAATTTCATTTGTTAAGAATAGTGTGTGTGTATTTCATTTTACAGCAGAAGATTAGTTGTTAGTTTCCTTTCATCACAAATAGTTGAATTCTATAGAACTGTATTTAATTTCTATAGATTTGAATTGCATTTCCGTAGAATAGTCACTAAACTAAACAACCCCAATAGATAATCTGGTTCCCCTAGACTCCATTGCATACTACCTAGGACACAGCCCTAGTTTAGAATGACACTGACAAAAATTATTTCAGTTAAATGATTGGAAGAATACATCGACCCATCAATGATTGTGTGACAGTTTTCCTTTCCTATTCATCAGCTCTTCTAGTAAATATCACCTTCAAGGAAGCGTAAATCAACTAAGTCACTCTTTCCCTCTCTTACAGCTTAGGTTTTTCTATTTATCTAGCTTATCACTTGTGTCATCTTACATTTAACAGCTTTCTTATCATATTATACATAAATTACTTTGCAATATTAAAGTTTAGCATACTATATATTTTTTAAATCATTTGGTGAACCCACATTCGAATACTCTTAGATCCTCATTTTTCTTCTCTCATGGATCCTAAAATTCCTCAAATTTCTTTACATGATTTACTTCAAATGCATCCCAATTGTAAGTTTGTTCTCCAAAAATCCCTAGACACTATGTATCTCCCTCGCAATATGCCTCCCACTTAAGTAAGTTCCATTTTTTCTCATCTCTCCGACGAACATACCCTTCATAATATGCCCTCCAATCAACCTTTCTCGAGTCAATTTAATATTTTCATTGTTAATTTCAAGACAATATTCAAGCTATGAAAACAATTATTACATCTCTTAAATCTGAAATCCAAGATCTCAAGGATGCTTCTCAATCTCATGTTAGTTCTCCTTCTACATCTCATTCTCCTCATCCTAATTCTATGTCTTCTACATGTGCTCATATCAGTGAACCTCAAGTCTTACCACTCCCCGCACCTCTCAATTTTGATCACAATGCTAAGAAACACGATATTCTTCCTTAACTTCTAGATAATCAATTGAACACTTTTCCATCTACTCATTTCCATCCTCCTTATGAGCTTGTAAAATACCAAGGTCATCCATATTGCAATTATCTTTGAATTAATGGACATAATGTCAATGATTGATATGCTTTAAAACGACAAATTGGACACCTTAAGCATTATGGTATATGTTATCCAAATAACTCTCCTAGTTGTTTGGGTAACTTGTATAAATATTATGGCTCTAAGATCTTCATTGTAAGGTTGCATGCTCTTGAGTTCCCTTGGCACATTCCCTTATTTTCCTTGCTTACCCTCATGTGCTTCCCTTTCTTCCCTTCCTTTCCTTTTTTCCTCTTTGTTCCATCTTCTGCTTGCACACATATTTTATGCATTTTCCTTCTTCCTAAGTAGTTGTTTCTATACGTGCACACCTTACACTTACTTCAATCAGTTATCCTGGACATCATGCACACCATGCACATCATCTTGTAATAGTTTTACCTTGACCATGCATTCTCCACTCAAAATTTTTCCTTGTTTCACCATGCGTGTTGCATGTTCCTCCCTTATATATTCTTCATGCACCTCATTCTAACATGCTTGAGTGTGCCGCATGTGCCATGTATTTTTCATGTGCCGATGACTCTAAAAAAATTTCGACAACCATATATTTGTCTATAGAGATCCAATTAGCATGTACTTATACTTGTTAGTTAGTTGTTAACATAGGCTATAGTGCTAAATATTCAAATTCAAATTCTTAGCAGATCTGGTAGGTGAGAAATGGGAAATGTTTTTCTCAAAGCATTAATGGGAAGATATAATTTCTCCAACCACCTAATTGAATCTTATTCACACTCCTTCCTTCTTCAACACACCAAACATGGACCTATGGAAGTGCATGTGACAAATTCTTAGGTAGATTTGTAGGCATTGAATGCTTCTTGTTGGTGGTTTAATTTCAAATTCATGTTTTCCTTCCTCTTCTTCTTCCATGGATTCATCTATAAATGTAAGAGTTAGGCTCATTTTTAATGTTGGACACTTTGGATCCTTACAAAATTTACTAGGGACTTCATCTTTTCTATATTTTGAGTTGCATACCTCTAGATCTAGCTCTTGCATGAGGATATCGACCTATTTTACCATTTTAATAGCTCTATGTATTTATGAAAGTAATAGAAGAATCGTTTTGTGACTATTCTCTGTCCTAACGTGTTTTTGTTCCTTCTTCTTACCTTTTCTTTTTATTACATGCCTGTTGTGCCATTTCACATCCCTTGCAACTCCTTATTTAGTTGTGTTCCATGAAATTGATGTGGTAAATACATTTCAAGTTGTGTTACATGTGTCTATCCTTCTTTCATGTATTTCCCTTCATTTTTTCTTAAAACAGATAGTGTTCATCCCTCTTTTTTGGTGTTATCACCTTTTAGTGTATTTTCCTTTCATGTTATCCTCATATCCCCGGTCCCTTGTCATCATTAGCTTATTTTTCCAATTCAGCACTAGGTGTAGTAGTAGCAATGGAATTAGATAGAGGAACTGACATTCTCCAGAGATCTATCCCAAGTGTGAAAGGTCCCACAACTTGGGGATGATTCAATTGTTGTCACAAATTACTCGGTTCTTCTAGATCTAAAATGTGGGTGAAAGTTTGATGACCAATAGTTTTTGTCACGCTCGATGGGACTTGCATTGAAAGATTAAATTTCACATTGCTAAGTTTTGGTGTGTGGACTTAGAATTTCAGCCTTTGGAGGATCATTTCAACACATCCGGTGACACATAACATTTTCATATCTCTATTTTAGCAGCTACAAGAGCCTTTCATGAGAAAAGTGCATACGAGAAGAAGTGCAATAGTGAAGATTATTTCGAGTACCTCCAACTATTCTTTGAGAAGAGTTTTTTCTAGAAAGCCTCACGTGCACTTCTCCATCTCTAGCACTTTGCGCCCATTCAACTCCTCCTCAAATTAGACAACCAGAGTGCCTTGTAATGGAAAATCAACCACCTTCTCCACTAAGGAAATTTTCTAACTTCACCAGATGAAGTCCTATGGTTCTCTCCATGTAACATGATAAGTCAAATGGTGCGCTCAAAAGTATTCCATAATTTACTGGTGAGAATAAAGTCATCCCTCAAGAGCATATCCAGGATGTAGCAAACATGTGTTTACTTTATTTGATCACACACGACGATGTAGCAGTCAGGCTACTTGTAGCCTCTTTCAAAGGTAAATCACTTCAATGGTACCAAAGCTTGAGACTTTGATCGATTTCCACCTGGGATGAGTTAGGAAAAGTTCTTTGTAATTATTTTAAAGATAAGTTAGATCACTTATCTCTAGTGGAGTAATTGGCAACAAGGAGGGCGTCGAATGAGAAGATGATTGATTTTAACATCAGATTTTAGATGACTTGGGACATAATCCCTTTTGTGGTAAGACCTATAGCCTAACATGTTTTTTTGTATTATCTAAAGGTATTGAACAATGATATCTCATTCATGATTCAATCCATAGGAGGTAGGACTTTACCAGTCACTTATAATATTGCATTAAGGGTGGAAAATAGTCTTATTCAGGTGGGAAAGATAACTCTTAGACTGCCTATGCCCTTGTTCCCAAAAATTTCACAAGCACCCCAGCCTTTTGTGGCCCCTATTCCTATTCCTGAGAAAAGTGCATGACATTTTGCATCAACATCATACTCTCCAGTGTAGCATAAAGAAGATGAAGAATTAAATACCCTGATTAGAAATTTGTCAAATAAAGTCATATCATTAGAAAAGCAACAGGTGTAAGCCTATAGAGGTAGTTCTAATTAGGTGCATAGCCAAAGAAATCAGCCTTGGTGGAATCAATATGGAAACCAAATATACGTACCTAATAAGAAGAATGATAGATGGAATGCTAGTAAACATCTACCCCGACAAGTTGTTCCTCCTATGCCCTCTCTTCCAATGCCCAACATAATTCAAGTGTTTTTTCTAGTTCAAAACAATTTTGCACATGATTGAGAATGGTTTTTCCCTTTTAACATGCCTCACATTCAATATCATTGTGCCAATGTTGTGCATGCCCAAGCCTACATGATCTAGAATGCTTCAACTTATGAGCCTTCAACAAGTGCCCCTAAAGCAAAAAACCAAGAAAGACTAGAAGTTCCTCCTGATTCCAATTTGATGTTATTTGGCGCTAAGGACTTCTGTGCAATCAACCAAGCTACAGAGAATGCAAGAACACTGTGCACCCAAGTTGTGGACAACATAAGGTACAATAAGAGAATGCTAGAGTCTAGTGCGTAGGTCACAATTCTAGTAACACAAGTAGACCAACAAAAGTAGAAGGATGTAGCCAAGGAATCCAATGGTAAAAGTACTCAAGTCCCTCCAAAAGAGGCCCCACGCAAAGCTCCTTTAGAAGTGGCATGTGCCCTCCTCTCTGGTAGGTCAAGCCTCGCACACTGCCTAAGGCTCTTTCTTGTTCTGAACAAAGAAAGGAGGTTTTTATTCCTCAAATGCATAAGTCATCAAGTCTTCCATTCAACATTGTGGACCAGATGAAGAAAAAAATATAAATTTCATAATGTGGGATGCTCTAGCCATTCCATCTCGACGGGATCTGCTTTGCATGAGGCCTTGTCACAACTTACGCACTCTTACCTAGCTACACATAATTCATGTGCTTCTATCAATATCTTCCAAGAGGAGGAGAATAAAGTGAGTAAAGTTGTTAAAACACTACCCTTCTATATATATTTTATCATAGGAAAACACCTAGTGCATAATTGCATATTAGACTCAAAGTGCTTTAGTACTTTTTCATTCCTAAGAAGATAGTTGATGTCTTAGGTATCAAGTATAGCCCCCTGAAAAAAGGAGTCCTGCAACTTGATGGTTTAACTCTTACTACCCTATGAATCATCAAGGATCTTGAGTTAACCCTCCATGCATGTCCAAGTTTGACAATTACTCAAGATGTATTTATCAATGACTTACCTCCTTTGTTTTCCCTATGTCTATTAAGATAATTTACTACAAAAGTGGGTGGTTACTTATCTTCTGATTAGTATCATATGTTACTCAAGATGAGGTATGGTACCTGGTTTACCATACAAGTTGAGCCAATATTTTCCTATCATGTAGAGTCATATGTCCCATCCCCTCTCCAAGCCAAGTGCTTAATCTAATAACAAGATTCAGTTCCTAAAGAGCATCCTCTTCCACCTTCTATTTCTAATCTAGTACTTCATGAGTGGGCAAAGAGGTACCATAAATTTGACCCATATCTTTGAAGAGCTAGAAGCCTATGAAAATGGGTTTAGTACTTACCGCATTCTTAAAGAAGAAGTTGTTCTTCCACACGTGCTCAAACAAAATGAAGAGAAAATTGGTCTATGGAAGTTATACTTTGATGGTTCTAGAAGTAGAAATGGCGCGAGAAAAGGAGTCATTCTCATTTCTCCTAAGGATGAGAAATTATTCTTCACACATAGATTGTAGTTTACATGTTCTAATAACGTGGTAGAGTATGAAGTGTTAGTACATGGCCTTCTCATTACCGAGGAAAAAAATGATTAATGCACTACAGATATTTGGGGATACAAAATTTGTTATTCACTGGTTACTAACAAGTTTTAGGAAAAGAATAATCTCCTCAAAGGTTATAAGCACAGAGTTTGGGACCTCTTTGAGAGCTTTGATGCTATAAATATGTAGGTGGTGTCATGCATAATGAACAAGGAAGCTGATCAAATGGCCTTGCTCGGTTTGTAGTTCTCTCCTGTTGAGGACTTTGTCAAAGGAAACACTCAGCACATTAAAATGGTGATCAGACCATCCATTCCAGATAACAATATCAACTAACAAGTGTTTTACAAAGGTGACATGCAGATAATCTAGTTCATCTAAAATGAAGTTTATTTCTCATCAAGTATGTAAGTTGACTTGCATGATAGCTATGGTGACCAAGTAATTCAACTAAAGTCAAATAAGTTGCCTAAAGGGTTGGTCACCTTAGAGAAAATGTTTATCCTTGATGAATAGTTCAAGGGTGAAGAAAGGTATATGCATGCCACGTAAGAATATTATTCCCAGGTCATTGTTGTGCATAGGAAAGAGTTACTACTTAGTAAATCTTGCACACACATGAAGAAAAATAGGCATTCATCTCTCTTTGTCAAAAATACAGTGATATATTTTCATGGGAGTATGAATACCTCAAAGGTTTTGATCGAAGTGTTGCTCAACACTCCATTAATTTTTATCCTAGTATCAAGCTTGTCAGACACAAGCAGCGACTATTTAATCTAAAGATAGATCCCCTCATGAAAAAGGAATTATCCAAACTCATTGAGGAAAAAAAGATTTTTCCCATCAAGTACTCTACTTGGGTCGCGAATCTAGTTCTAGTGCGCAAGAAGAAATATGAAAACAAAATCTATGTTGATTTCAGAGATTTGAACAAGGCATCTCTAAAGGATCATTATCCTTTACCTTCAATGGAGAAGATTCTACAAATTGTGTCGGCTTGCAAAGATTCTCAATGTTAGATGGGTATTTAGGTTTCAATCAGATCCTGGTCAAGGAAGAGGATCAATTTAAAGTAGTTTTTACAACCAAGTGGGGAACATATGTATATTAGAATATTCCCTTTGGTCTTTCAAATGTAGGGGCCACATTTCAGCATTCCATGGATATTTCCTTCAAAGGTTACATCAATGAGTTCATCTGGGTTTACCTTGATGACATAACATTCTTCTCAAATCAGAGCAAGGATCATATAGTGCATCCGGAGAAAGTCTTTGAGAGGCGTAGAAAGTATGGGGTATCTCTTAACCCCAAAAAGTGTAATTTTGTAGTGATACAAGGAAAGATCTTGGGCCATGTGGTTTCGAAGGATGGCATTGCAATTAATCCTGAGTGCATTTCAGCCATCCTGGCTCTTTCCCTGCTAGTGCACTAGAAATCCTTACAATCCTTGTCAAAATCAATTTTGTATGGCATTTCATCCCTAAATTTGTAGGACTAGTTCGACCCATCACCCTCATGCTCAAGAAGGACATATCCTTTAGATAGATAGTAAAAAGAAGAGAAAACTTCAACAAAATCAAGCAAGAAATTTTGCACCAATGCTCATCAACCCGAATTACTCAAATTATTTCATCCTTTATTCTTATGGTGTTGATGTAAGTGTTTCCGTTGTCCTAACCTAAGAAACTAAACAAGAGATGGAATAACCAAAGTGGCTTTCTTCAACCGTGAGATCTTTGAATGACTATGAATTAAAATATAGTCACACGAAGAAGAAGGTCTTCGCCATCATGCTCACACTCAAGAAATTCAAAAGTATGCTCACCTCAAATCATATTAAGGTGTTAGTGTCCCACTCTTTCTGTCAGAGACTTCATCATGGGAGTGGAAATTAGTGAAAAAGAGCACGATGGGTGACCAAAATAATGGAATATGATGTGACTATCAAAGCCAAAAAAATGGTAAGAGGTAGCATGCTCTGTAAGAAGATTGCTGAAGATGCATAGAATGAATCAAAGAATTTTCTTGTTTTTGGACCTCCGCGTGTAGAACTTGAATAAAATATAGATCCTAGTGCACATAACTAGATGAAGAACATGTTCACATTCCTTTCCGAGGGTGTATACCCTCCTGGTTTGAACAAGGTGAAGAGAAGACATTTGAGGTTACAATCTATCCCTTATGTTTTGATCAATGGACTTATCTTCAAGAAAAATCTTGATGGTGTGCTATTAAGTTGTATCAACATCACATAGATTGAAAAAGTGTTAGCAAAATTTAACGATGGATTCTCTGATGGAAACTTTCTGCCAAAACTATAGCAATGAAGATCATAATGGAAAGTATATTTTTCCCTATTCTATTTGTGGATGTGCATAAGTGGATCAAAAATGCAAGGAATGCACTTTCTTTGTAGGAAAGAAGAGATTAGAACCGCTTCCCCTCGACCAATTTAGGAAGATTATTTTTTCGCAATGGGGTCTAAACTTAATAGGCATGAACAATTTTCCTTCAAGAACTAGACATAAGTGGGTGTTGATAGCTATGGACTACTTCACCAAATGGACAAAAGTTGTCGTGCTCAAGGAATCAACCGAGTCGGTCATCCTTGGCTTTCTTGAAGGTATAGCCACGAGGTTTGGCATCCCTCAAATCATTATCTCTAATAATGCAAAATCCTTCCTTGAGACTAGAGTCACTTATTAGGTGCTAAATTTGGGCATTTACCTGAAGACTTATTCTAACTATTACCTCAAGGTAATGATATGAAAAAGTCAAAAAACATGAACCTCATCGGGATCATGAAGCGTACAATTAATATCATCCAAAGACAAGTGCATACAATGGTCTCGCATGCACTCTAGGAAAACAAAATCATAGTAAAAAAGGCAATAGGAACTTCACCTTACAATATTGTTTATGGAAAAGAGGCTACCCTTCCTTTGACGCTAGAGTTGAACTCATTAGCACTTACCCAACAGTTGGAATTAGAAGGCATGGACTAGAGAGAAGTCGAATGATAGAACAGAGTTAATCTTGAAGAATTAAGGAACTCTTCCATGATCAAGTTGGAGCAGCATCAACAAACAACAAAGAAATGGTTTGACAAGAAGGCTAGGCCCCAAGCTTTCAAAGTTGGGGACTTAGTCTTAAAATGGGATGCTGACAGAGATAAACCAGGGTGCCATTCAAAGTTTGATGCACTTTGGAGTGGCCCATACACCATAAGTTCATGTAAAGAGGCTAACTCTTTTGAGTTAACTCATCTTAATGGAAGCATGCTGCAAATCCCAGTAAATGGGATCTATCTCAAACCCTTCCATTGAGTTTGTTGCATCGTATTGTATATAATAGAGTAGTATCAATTCATCTAAGTGTGTTGTGTGCACATTTTTTTTTGTAGATAGCTCCTTATTCTCTCATGCTTCCCACATATTCTCTTCTTTTTCTTCCAGTGGTTCCTATCTTCTTTTGGTAGTTTTCAATGGATATGCAAGATTTAGAATAGAGTCGAAAAATGATCCTTCAAGTGACTTCAGGGGAAGTTCTTCAAAGTTACAAATCAAAATTTTATGATTACATAGTAAACTTCATGCCCAATGGATGCTTTAGGCTATTGATATCCTTCATCTAGTAGGAAGATGGCCCCGAAAGTCACCAAAACTATTATCCAAATAACTCTCCTAGTTATTTGGGTAACTTGTATACATCTTCTAGCTCTGAGCTCTTCATTACAAGGTTGTGCGCTCTTGAATTCCCTCGGCACATTCCATTCTTTTCCTCACATGACCTCACGTGCTTCCCCTTATTTCTTTCCTTTCCTTTTTTTCTTTGTTCCATTTCCCCTTACGCACATCTTCTGTGCATTCTCCTTCTTCCTAAGAAGTTGTTTTCCCGATGGTTCACGTTACACTTGCTTCAATCAGCTATCTTTGGATCTCATGCACAACCCACACATCATCTTGTAATGGTTATACCTTGACCATGCATTCTCTGCTCAATAGTTTTCCTTATTTCCCTGTGTGCATTGCATGTGCCTACCTTCTATCTTCTTCCCACAACTCATTCTTCCATGAGCTTACCTTTGCATCCTCCTCTACACCTTTCCATGCTAATTCATTCTAAAATGCTTGAGTGTGTCACGTGCACCACATAATTTGTGTACGCTGATGAATCTGAATTTTTTTTTATAGCCGTATCTTTTTCTATAGAGCTCCAATCAATGTGCACCTAGACTTTTCAAGTAGCTGATGACGTAGGCTACAGTGCTAAATATTCAAATTTAAATTCTTAGAGGATTTGGTAGGTGGGAAATGGGAAATGTCTTTCTGAGAATTAATGGGAAAATCTAATTTCTCTAACCATCCGATTTGATCTGATTTTCCCTCCTTCCTTCTTCAACATGCCAAACAGACCTAGGGAAGTGCATGTGATAGATTCTTAGGTAGATTGGCAGGCATTGAATGCTTCTTGTTGGTGGTTTCATTTCAAATTCTAGTTTTCCCTCCTCTTCTTCCATGGATTCATCTATAAATGTAAGATTTGTGCTCATTTTTAATGTTGGAACACTTTGGATCCTTACACACTTTACTAAGGAATTCATCTTTTATGTATTTTGAGTTACAGACCTCTAGATTTGGCTCTTGCATGAGGATATCAACCTCTTTCACCATTGTAACAAATCTATGCATTTTTGGAAGTAATAGAAGCATCGTTTTGTGACTACTCTCTATCTTAACATGTTTGTGTTCCTTCTTCTTTCCTTTTCTTTGCATTGTGTTCTTGTTGTGCCATTTCACTTCCCTTACAGCTCCTTATTTTTTTGTGTTCCATGAAACTAATCTGGTAAATACGTTTTAATTTGTGTTACACATGCCTAGCCTTCTTTCATGCATTTCCCTTCATTTTTTCTCAAAATAGATAGTGTTCATCCCTCTTTTTGGTGTTATCATCATTTATTGTAGTTTCCTTTCATGTTATCCTCCTATCCCTAGTCCCTTAGCATTATTAACTTAGTTTTCCTTTCAGCAATAGGTGTAGCAAGTATCATTTCATAGGCTAAACAAAATGTTGCTACATGTTCATCTCCATTTGATACATCTCAATGGGTTCCTAGATCTGATTCGTCTATGTCTAATGAGCATCATACCATCGTTACTAGTTTTCCTTCGCAGTAAGTTAACATCCTCCTAAGAAAACTCCTATAAAACTTGGTCCAACCCCTCCTCCTCTCAATTCATCTATTGCATTACCAATTTAAACTAAGAAACCACCTCTCAAAATCATTCCAATCCCTCCTCTTCTCAAGTCCTCTAGGGAATTACAAATTCCAAACTAACAACCACTCACCGCGAAAGACCAACAAGCTATATATGGCCTCTTTCGAATTTATTCTTTCAACCCAAACTATAGACCTGATCCTACCTATCATTGTGATAACACTATGGTTTCTTATGATAAATTTCAAACTCAATCACCATTACAATATCTCTCTTCGATCCTCACATATAATTCCATTAGTCACATACTTGGGGGCATCATAGCTTCTCCCCCTTTTTTTCATTTATATCAAATGTTTCCTTCATCACATGCACTTAACATTCCTCACTTAATGTCTAACATTTCCTAAGTATCAATACAAACCCTTTGATACATGCATTATATTATCATTACCAAATGATGTTCTCTAGTTCCATGATTCATACTTGACTTCAGGGTTTAAATTGGAAATGAACCTCACACCATTCACTCTTCATGCTCTATGCTTCATGTTACATCTTTCTAACATCTCTTTCAAACCATTTCCCAATGGAACACTCTTGTTATATGGTTCATTTTGGATTATTAAGGGGGCATTTATAAATGATCCTCATCTCATACTCATACACATATGCTAGGGGCACATTGTTCCTACCATCACATTCATATTGCATAACATTTTATCTTACTCATACACATAATATATTGCATATCTTTGTTGCACTTACTCTTGTTTACTTATACTTACATTTACACTTTTCTTACTATGCTAGTTAGATATCTAGTATGTCATTATATTTTCTATATACACATGCATGTTCACTTGGTATTTAGTTGTGAATGAAGATTTTCTATAGATATTTACATGTAGTAATGATGCTAGCAGATCGTATCCTTTTCCAAAGTCCTACCAAAGCTCCTGGGAATCTACATTTTCTACTCTTACACATCACAAGTGTTATTATTCTATTATATACTACTTCATATTCTTACTATCACATCACTTTACATTGATACATACATGTATTGGCATACTTTTTTATCTTTCTAACATGTTAATCGATGTTTTATGTACAACATTTTCCTTGCCGGAACTATTGTGCCACCATGGTTTTATGCTACACATTGTTTTTCATTATTTTCATTGTATATTATTGTTTCATGGGCTATGCCCTTTGTCTTGTATACACACTATATTATTTTGGCCGCTTCATCCTTGATTTTCTTGCAACATTTGAGTAATGTCCCATGTCTAAAACCCACTTTTCATGATCTATATTGTATGTACATTTTCTTGTTACATTATTTTTATATGACATGCTTGTTACTTTTTCTACTAACACATGTATCTAGCCACTTTGTTTGTATGTGCCTTGGTTTCTACCATGCACATTCCCTCCCCTACGAGAGATAGAGTTTTAGATCAGCATCGTGGAATATTTTTGGGTTGCATTCTCCAAGTGATGTCACATGCAACCTAAATGGGGGCATACATTGGGTGAATCAGTCACCCCATACAAAGAACTCACGGCCTACAACACAATATAGTTTAGCACAAGAAGTAACATGCTATAGTTATAGAAATGGCCCAAAATTTGAATTGTATCCTCAATTCAACACAAAATCTAGTGCCCAAATACATACACTACTTCCTAGGCACTCCTAACCTTTCCTTGGAGCCTATGGCCAAGGGGAAGATATAGCTACTTTCTCATATCAACACAATTCACAAAAGTCTACAAAGTAGTTTTCACAAGATAAATGAACATTCCTACAACAAGTATAATGCATTCTCTCTCCATTAAAAATTTAGTACAATATGGAATAACATGGAACAAAGTAGGATCACACCATCTGTAGTGGTGTATAGTTTGGTAAGTAATCATAGAGGAAGAGTAACACTAGAACTATCTCCCCAATATTCTTCTATTATAGTGTGAGATTGCCCCAAAAACTCATATTGGGCTTGAGATCACCTAAAAATCTTGGTTCGTGTGAGATCACCCAAAAATTCACTCTTCTATAACATTTTAAGGGCATATTTCTATCATTTTTACACTCATTGATCATCAGTGCACACTTTCCTTTGACTAAATTTATAGTTTTACATACTTTTACAAGCATTTTCATAATATATGACTTTAACTACTCTTTTACTCTTCTTTTGCAGGTCCATCCTCAATACTAAAACAAAGAATCCCCACATCAAGCACAATATGATACAACACAATACACTTCACCCCTAGGGTCACATCCTCTTTCTTATCTTCCAAGATTCATTATTATCAGTTCACACTTTCACTTGTCTCTTCATCACATTTTTTCCATCACAATCAACATAGTTATCGTGTATGCATCTCTTATCTCGCTTTATGTTATCGAGTATTCACTCAAAAACATAAATAAGGGGAAAATATAGACACAAAATCACGCACTTGGGTACATTTATAAGTCCTAAAATAATACTTATATTCATATGATTCCTAATCGAGAAAACTAGTAATTAACAACTATCTTTGGCCTCTTTGTTTTGTTTCTTGTCTTCCTTCTAGTCTTTTACACCCTACTCCCTAGTCATAACTTCACCGCTTTATCTTTCATGAATTCAAACACAAGTGCCCAACTAGAATGCGTATTTGAGGAACCCTCATCCCCTTTGGGCACCCCGACCTCTTTCTACCTTACTCACTCTTTTTGGGATTCTTTTATCTTTTGGGAATCTTATTTTCTTATGGTTAAGTCTTCCAATTGTCTTTTAAAAATTTCAACCTATGAATTCATATAAATACAAAGCTATGTGACCAAAATAAAGGACCAAGCTCTAAACATCTATTATCATCACCTAAGATTGCATCTAAAGGCATCTAATAAAGCATCAAAGGCATCCATCTAGCATCCATACAAGGGACAAGGGACTGTATTTTCTTCATACACTTCATAGGAAGGGGAAGTTCATTATTCCATCCACATATCTATTTACATTGGTACATCTAGTTTTTGGTTGCTAACGAGTGCACTTGCACAATGTCTCCCTAGGGCATGATTCTATCACACACACACAAGAACTACATGGAGTCTAAGATGTAGTGTAGCACTCGGTCATAAGTTCAATCAATCGGGTGACCATTGGGGTTAGTCTAACTCCCCATATTGCATATTTTATTTTTGGGAATTAATGTATTTTGAGGGTTTTAGCATGTCAACATCTCTTTGCAGTTACGGGAAAATTCAGCGATCATATTACAACACACATGTGAACAATAGTGACTATTGGTTATACTATTGTGACATCAGAAAAATAAGGCTCTAAGCCCCTACATATTCATAGGTGCAATCAGAGGTCTATGGCACCTAGGCTCCGTCACCACATTCCAAGTGCCCTAGTCCGTCCTTAACCGACAGCTGCAGGTTGTAGAATTTACCGAGCATGATTGTGAAAATCTTCCCTTCTTGTTCATCGATTGTTCCAGTAAATATCACCTTCAAGGAAGTGTAAATTAACTCACTCTTTCCATCTCTTGCACTTAGTATTTTCTATTTATCTATCTTATTGTTTGTGTCATCTTGCATTTAGTAGTTTCTTAACATAGTATACATCGGTTACTCTGTAATATTAGGGTTCAACATACTATATTTTTGTTAAATAATATATGTGTTACTTGATATGACTTTCATTCTTACTCATAGTGAGATTATTGATGAGTTCGAAATTTAATGGAGCTCTTGCTTCATTTTAAAATATTTTCCGACATCATAATCTTCCTATTTTTACATGCTAATATTTTATGTGCTCGATATGTGCTTTAACATAAATGTGACTAAAAATGATTTCTTAGGGTCCTTTGAAATCTTGTGGAGAGATAATTTTCTTGTTTTAGACATGAAATATATTATTTACCTCATGATGATGAAAAAAGAATTAATAATCAAAATGGGAGATGCCACAACTTTTAGGGATGAAATTGGAAACTTTATATTTTGAACAAGTCCTAGTTAGATCGCTATTTTTAGAAA
This sequence comes from Taxus wallichiana var. yunnanensis, assembly GCA_018340775.1. Lineage (NCBI taxonomy): Eukaryota > Viridiplantae > Streptophyta > Pinopsida > Cupressales > Taxaceae > Taxus > Taxus wallichiana. Next base: position 256,736,233 of record CM031234.1, read on the forward strand.
TTTTGCATTATTTTCACTTCAAGGTGTTTCTTTTTTGTTTTTGGGACCATGGATATCAATAATTCACCTCATTTTACAACTTACTATATTTATACATGTCCTATTATCAACACATGTTATTTTTATTAAGTGCACTACAAGTGTCAGATTGCAACCAAAACAATCTTAAAATTTTAGGTTTTATTCCAAGATTCCTTACTCTAATTTTTGGATGATTCCTTCATCTAGATGAGTGGGAAAATGATTATTTCATCAGAGGGGTAATAATATTGAGAAAAACTCAATCCTCCATATCTTTAAAAATCAATAACCACACCATGCAAGAAATGTCTTAGTCAAAACTAGTTGTTTTAGGCCTTCTCTTTAAATTTAAGAGATTTTCACTGCAGGATATTTGGGAAAGTGAAAAATTATACAAGAAGGGAATAATTTTAACAAGAAACACATTCCTTAATATCCCTAAAAATCATATTCTTCATGGTGCAAAAATTGGCTTGTGTGAAAGTAGAATTTTTATGATCATTTTCTCCAATTTTCAAGTGATTTTTCCCGCCAAATCTTTGGGAAAGAAAGAAGGGTATCATTATCCTTTCACTTATATGGAATGGAATAAATTAATGGATTTTGTAAGGTGTGACATAAAAAACAATGGAGGAATAAAAATTATGCATAAGGAATGAGAAAAAATGGTGTTTTAATATGGTTTATTTCACTTTTGTATCAACTTGCTAATCTGCAGTTAACCCCATGTCGGAGGAGGGTTAATGTGAGGTTTAAATATTTTTTTCATTTTGTATTGGGGAAAAATGGAAATTATGGGATTCCAAGTGCTCCTTGAAGCAAGATGAGGAGAAATGGGGGTACGGGAGTGAGGGTGAGTGAGATGGAGGAGTTGGGAAAACACCCTACAGAGTTGGGAGAGGTCACATGAGTGATGAGGAGTTGGTGATTCATATTGGTAAAATTTTATTCTCCTATTATATAATGTAAATTTTGGAAAATGTGGAAAAAAATCACCCACATGGAAGATTGGATGTGAGTGGAAGTAAGGGGGTTGAGTGGTTGAGCACAAGGGGCTAAAAACAAGTTATTGAGCCCATCGAGGTCATGTGAGTGTTTGGGGGATTAAAATGAGCATGGGGCACACTTTATTATCTCTTATATCCCCTTGCTGACATGGGCAAAAATGTGACAATTTTTTTCCTTTGATCAAGGTGGTGACATGTGGCACATTGGAAAAATGATTAAGTACTCACATTTCTCCATAACTCAACTTATACTCAATATGAGTTTCCTTGACTACACATGGATGGTTAGATGGTTAAAATAATTTAATGGGGTGAAATTTATTTTCCCCTATATCCCATTGGGTAAAAATGATAAGATGGACACAAAATTGTTCCTTCCCCATTTGGAAAGCTAGGTCTTTGCACTGGCTTATTCGAAATAGCCTAAGAGCATGAAATATTCACCCCGAGGCACAAGATGGACTTTTGAGGTAAAAATTTATATGAATATGAATATAAATATAATTATAAGACCAATGGAATAGATTTAATACCTTAATTCCATATGAAAATCCAAAAAAATGTCCCCTTTTTTATCGGGACAACGAGGCACACTTGTAAAGTTTGAATTGTCTCAAGAAACCATCACACATTAGATAAACGTTTATGCTACCAATATGTAGAGGATTCCTCAAGATTTAAATTTCCTAATTTTTTCCCTCCTAACTCCTTACAGATCTCTTGGACCTGAAAACCCGCTTTTCCACTGATTCCCCCTAAATCACTAAATCTTTCCTAAATATTAATAAAATAATTCCAAAAAATTCAATTATCTCCAATACCACCTCTATATTTTTTTATTTTTTCATAACCCTCCCAGAAGATGCACACATGCCTTGAAATGGCTAAAATTGGCCTTTCTAAGTTTATCGGAGAACTATTCTTTCGTTGTAATTTTCTGAATGAAAGAATTGACATTATCACACCTTTTTGAAAACTGATATATATTTATAAAATACATTAGGAGTACCAGAAGGTCAATATGATCATAACATGGATGAAAAACTAACCATGAGAGGGATTCATGAAGGTTTTGAAGCAAGTTTTTACATTATGGCTTGGTTATCATGGTTTAATTATTGAATATTTGGGCTAGTGATCTCGACGACAACATAAATATATCTATTGATGTCATATAAATTACCATGCCCCATATTAACTATTTATTTCCATATAATGATCGACTCCTCCCGTAGGACTCGATCAAACCGAATCTCCCAAAACCCCTATAATGAACATGATAATCACAAACAAACACCCAAAAACAAGGTTCATTCTTCTTCTATGGATCCTAACATGATAATAAATAATCTCCTAGATCATATGGACTTATCCCAAGATACCACCATATCTAACATGATTCAGATGCAAAATCAAATGTTATAGATAACATATTAAAATGTGGTTCCTAGCTTTCCTTCTTATGCTCCTCTTACATTGGTGGAGGCACACGGGAATTATATTCCTCCATGGCTAATCCGAAGAAATATATTGCAAAATATATAAAATGAACCATTAGCTTCATACATTACTTCCATTGACTTGGGAGAGATTGTTCCTACCATCTCTTATTATGGCTCCATGGATATAGTATTCTACCACAAGGCCTTTTGTAACTTCTACAAAGAATGGATTCAAAAAAACACCTACACAACCACTAAGCTTCTAGAAAATAATTTTATATGTGAGGCACTATAATGGTATAACCAACTTCCTCCCAACTCTATATTTGACTTAGAAGGCTTTATAACATCCATAAAATGTGGCACAAAATACAAGAGTAAAAATACGAGAATAATTTTGGTCTTTGATAACATGTTACATAACACCACATGGGATCACTTAGGATAACTCAACATCACATGAGATATTTATGCAAGATGAACCCACATATATAACATGATGAGGAAAGGATAAGCACCACAAATAGAGATGACACACATTTCCAAGCCTACCTAAGAGGCTTACAATGGGGAGAGGTCATCATTGTAACTACCCCTTATCACTCCAAGAAGGAATCCTAGCTAGCCTTTGGTTCCTCCAAATTAAACACACCACATCAACTTCGAAATTCCCTTTGTCCCTCCATTATAACACATGCTTATCCCTCCACTAAGACTAGCCATGAATTCCTTTGGTTCCTCCAAAACAAAACACACACTTCCCCTTATTCCTCCCTTCACTAGTTACACCTTATTCCTCCAATAATCAATGATGAAACCTCACCCCAAAAAAAAAAACATATCCACATGATACAAAAGATGCACATCAAAGCCACATTTCCCCAAATGAAAAGTATAAAACAACGATCCAACCACAATTATAAACTCATGGATAAGAACTTTCCACAACACAACACTTTCATGGTTACATATATATTTCAATCATATTTCATTATTTGACCTTAAATATTTGAAGAGCACTTAACATGAAAAACTACATTCTCCTTTTGTCTAGACTCTTTTTTCTTCATTTCATTTTACATTTAGATTATAATGGTTCCAATTAATTTGGTTCATTTCTCTTATTCTAATTAATAGGTATAACTCAATTATTCATTAGAAGAATTTTAAACACATATGAGTCCCCTATAACTCATTCATACACTAACGGTTGGTTCCTCAAAAACAAATTTACTTGGAATTTTGTTTTACTTCCATTACTCAATAGGAACTAGCATGATTTTAGTAGGAAAGAGGTCTATAGTTTAAAGGATTAAGGTTCAATATTTTTTTATACTTTAATAATTGGTTTGGTTCATATTAATTTCTACATGTCATGAGTTTATTTTCTCAAATAAAATTTTATGTTTTCTTGAATGCTCAATCTCACATGGAGTAGCTTATATTCATTTCCCACAACATAAGAAGGCTTAATCAAGTTATAAGAAATCTCTAAATTTCACTTTTCTCCTAGAAAAACATCTCATGAATACAATTTCAAAGACTAAGTGTTAATTACAATTTGCTATTATCCACAATTAACTCTTAATATCATATTATATAAAATCAAATTGATAGCTTAAATTAGGTATGAAATTCATCCACAACCCAAATCCTCTAAGATGTCTTTCAAAAGAAACTCCTATCTTTGTCACCTAAAACCCTTCATTCTACTCATGTGTCAACTTAAAAAGGTTTGCATTAGATTTAAAACCAGATTCTCTTGAGGTACTAACTTGAGAGAACCCATTCACTTTACGGTTCACCAAAGTTTGTATAATCACCCATCAGTGTTGCAAATTTATATTTCCTATTTTCCCATATGCTACCAAGTACATTCATTTCTTATCCCTCCATGCCTAGCCTCAACACAACTAAACAATTATGTTTCTTAGACCTTACGTCCTACATGTCCCAAAGTGACTCTATACCTTAAACTAAAGCATCCCACACAACTTCCACATGCACAAATACAATTCCTAGGGGGAAACCCACATACTCTAGATAGTGTTTAACCATTACCATTCCTACATGGTGGTTTTGTGACATTCTTGATAAGAATACATGTTATTATGGTAACTAAATTTGGACTCTTATTTCCTCTAAGCTAGGAGGTTCCATCAAGTATAAGGAGTTAGGATCATCCTAAAATTTCAGTTTTCTACATTATGAAGGTGATCACACAAGAAGGGTAAATCATACAAGAATTTTACTCTAAGGTTGACCTTTTATTTAGGTTCCTTTCCTACAATTTCAAAGTAATTAGTATAACACACAAGAGGTTCATTCATTAATTTCACATCGGAGCACACTATAAAATATCAAATTCATTTCTAGTTAGCATATACATCCACCCCCTTAACAATACATAATCCTAAATCAAGTTAACACCCATGACCAAATGCCCATTTTCCAAACACCCCAAAATGCTAACAATTTCATACTCATCAAAAAATTCAATAATTAACATTTCTATATATAACAATGATATTGTTGATATATCCTATACAATTACATTATTCTAAAATAACATGTTATTATGAAAACACCAGTAACACTTCACTTTCTCCTTGTCCTTGGTACGTACAACCACTACATGGTTAGCACAAATTGTTGGCATGACATCTACCCAAAAACTAGCATAATTCACAATTTCATATTTTTCCATTCACATGACTATAATACTTATCACACAATAAGAGAGAGTTAAATATACATTCATTTCATTTCCTAACTAAAGGGGAGAGAGAGAGAGAAGATTTGAAAATTCCATTTTCCTGAAAATCCACTTTATTAAAAAAAAATAACCAAAGAGAGTTCCACCCATTCATATATAAGTTCCTAACAAAATTCTCATCAGTTATTTTACTTGAAGAGGGTCCCACAACATACTTTCATTGTTTCCTACAAGTTTGCAAAAATTTCAAAACTTAACCTAAGGGATATGAAATTGCATTCAAAATGTTATTTCTAATGGTTGAACGCATCATACAAAGAATCCTATATAATTTATTATATACGGGTAATTCATTGGATTTGAAAATCATACATTTTCCAAGAGGAAACATGTAGAGTGTGCACCATAACTTGTTACAAATAAAACATACACTATCAACAAAACAATGTACTAAAAGAACTTGGAGGAATTGAAACTAACATAATATGTACAAGATATAATGGAAAAACTTAATGACAATTCTTAAGATAAATCCCATTAACTAGGATTTGTAATGCATTTCCATCAAGATTGGAAAACTAAAAAGGGTTGGCATATTTGCAAGAAGTGATGATGTACGGCCAACTCCAAAAGACATCAAACTTAGAGTGTTGCCATGTTTTAGCTTTATCTACATCCCATTTCAAGACCAGCTCACCAAATTTGAAAGTCTGAGCTCTAGCCTTCTTATCAAACCACCATTTGGTTGATATTTGATGTTCTTCTAATCTAACCATGGCATAATTTCTCAATTATTTAAGTTAAACCAATTCTACAATTCTTATTTCTCTTTGGTCTACACCTTGAAGAATTCCAACTCATGGACTAGTTCTAGTGAAGGTAATTATAAAGATAAAGGAAGTCTCACTTCTCTTCCATAAACTAGGTCAAGGGGGAGGATTTTCAGAGGACTAGGGTTTTGGAGGGTATCGGGAAGGATGACCCCTCCAAGGGGAAGGAAAAATTCAAGCGGATTAGGAGGAGACTACTCAGAATCATTATCTCAAGATTCAACAACTGGAAAAGTGTTAGGTTATGGAGGCTATTTTCATGTGAGAAAGTGTAAAATATTTTACACACTAAGAGTATTGTACACTTTCCACGGTTGTCTCGTTGGGGTTCTCGGGGCACATACCCCGAGAAAAAACATTTTGGCCTTAAAACATGCCCGATATACTAGGAAACATGATTTTCTCATATGGGTAGGATTTTTGACCCATAGGTTTATGGAACAGTTTTGGTCTATGGTTTTGATACCCATAATTTTGTAAAACTACTTAAGCAGTTGTCTACTTATATGGTTTTATGCATATGGTAGGTATAATGTAACATTGCAGATGTGTTTTGAATTTGGGTGTGAATTCTATAGAGTTTGTTGAGCATAGCTCCAAACAGATCTAGGTATTTTATTGAGAGAGTAGTGGCTTGTAATAAAATCTGAGCAAGTGATTCTTAGTGGACATATCCCAAATTGGGTGAACAATGTTAAATATTGTCTCTTTGTGTTGTGTTATTTTATTCTACACTTTTATTTGAGATCTGTAATATTTTCGCACTTTAGTTTCTATTGTTGCGATTCTGTGAGGTATTATTCCACATATTTTATCCCTTATTTCCTAACAATTGGTATCAGATCTTGGTTTGATTTGATAAAGTGTTGAATTGTACGGAAACTTGTATCTTAAGTGGGAGCTATGGTAGATGATGGAAGATCAAGGGTTGATAAATTCAACGGGAAGAATTTCATTCTTTGGAAGATGCAGATGGAAGATTACCTTTATCAAAAGGATCTTTATATTCCATTGTATGAGAAGGTGAAAAACCCTTGAGCATGATGGATGCGGAATGGGATTTGCTAGATAGGAAGGCACTTGGGACAATCTGATGTGTCTTGCATCTTCGGTATTATTTAATGTTTCAAAGGAAAAGACTACAAAAGAACTGATGGATGCATTAGGGAAGTTGTATGAAAAAACCTCTGCCTCTAATAAGATATTTTAATGGAAAATTGGTTTAATATGAATATGTCTAAGAATGGTTAAATAGCAGATTATTTAAATGATTTTAATATGGTTGTAAATATGCTATCTTGATTCTACAATAGAATTTGATGAAGAAGTTAGGGATTTATTAGTTCGTGCTCTTTACCCGAGAGTGGAATAGCCTGGTAATGGCGGTAAGTAGTTTTGTTCCATCTAACTCAAAGTTAAAGTTTGAGGATGTTGTAGGGGTGATTCTAAGTGAGGAAATGTGAAGAAAAAGATCTGGGAATCTTCTAGTTTAGGGAATGCTTTGACAAAGTGGAAACTAGAGGGAGACAGAAGAATAAAGGAAGTCGTGGAAAATCAAAGGATCAGGAAAGGTAAAAATCCAAAAGCAAGATAGTATGTTGGCACTATGGAAAGTCTGAGCATACAAAGAAGGAATGTTGGGAACTTTGAGACAAGAAGAAACAATAGGAAGAAAACAAGGAGAAAAATTTGGCAATGGGTAATGTATGTCAAGATGCTTTGATTCTTTCTTTGCATAATATTCGAATCTTGGGTTTTAGATTCGAGGATCCTTTCCATGCTACTCCACATAGGAATTATTTTGTTGATTATGTTCAAGGAGATTTTGGGCATGTTTCTCTTGGTGATGATGAGCCTTGCAGAAAGCATAGTTGTAAAATATTTTATTCGGGTTAAGATGCGAGAATGGAAATACTTGGATATTAAAGGATGTCAGACATGTGCCTACATTAAGATAAAATTTGATATTGGTAGGGCAGTTGGGAAGTGATGGTTGTATTGTGATATTTACAACAAACTCTTGGAAGGTTACCAAGGGTGCTCTTGTGGTGGCAAGAGGTAAGAAGGTTGGAACCTTGTATTTAACCACTTATAGCACTAATGTTTGTAATCTTATGGCTTCAGAAGTAGATACAACATTATGGAACTATAGGCTCAGTCATATGAGCCATAAGGGCATGGAGATCATAAAGAAGGATTTTCCCGGATATACAGAAATAGGTTTGGAGTTCTATGAGGACTACATATATGGGAAACAAAAGTGAGTAAGGTTTCTCAAGGTTGGACCTATAAATAAATAGAGTAAGCTAGAGTTGGCGCATTCGATGTGTGGGGGCCCGACTTAGGTATCATCTCTTAGGGGTTCAAGTTATTATGTTACTTTTATTGATGATGCAACAAGGAAAGTTTGGGTGATGATGTGATAAGGAAATATTGGGTTTATTTTATTAGAAACAAATGTGATGTATTTGACACTTTTGTTAAATGGAAAGCCTTGGTATAGAATGAAACAGGTTTAAGCTAAAATGTCTCAAAGTTAAATAATGGAGGGGAGTATTGCAGCAATGAATTTTATGATTATTGTTCTAAGAATGGAATCTGCAAGAAAAAGAGAGTTCCAGGAACTCTGCTATAGAATGGGGTGTCAGAAAGGATGAACAGAATAATAATGGAATGTGCTAGAAGCATGAGGTTACATGTAGGACTACCTCTTTATTTTCAAGAATTGGTGAGCACAACTTTGTACTTGATAAATAAAGGACCCTCAAGTGCCTTGGATGGAGGCATACCTGAGGAGGCTTGGTATGGTAAGAAAGTTGATTATTCATTTCTTAGAGTCTTTGGATGTGAGATGTTTGTCCATATAGACAAGGATGATAGGACTAAGCTAGAGGCTAAATAAGAAAAATGTACTTTCATTGGTTATAGTGGTGATGACTTTGGATATAAATGTTGGAGTATTAACGAAAAGAAAATCATTCGATCTAGGGATGTGGTCTTTAATGAGAAAGTCATGTATAAGCGGTAGTTATAGGAAAATAGGGAAGAATCCAAAAAGAGTATGTATCAAGAGAGGATATTTTGGATGGGAAAGTGACACATGAATCATTTTAGGAACCTCCTCAATAGGAACCCCAAATTCCTATATTGAGGAGGTCTTTTAGGGTAAGAAGAGAAACTAAACGTTTTTCTCCATCTCTTTATTATTTATTACTCATTGATAGCAGAGAGCCAAAGAGATTTGATGAAACAATATAGGTAGATTTCGGGAAGAAGTGGGAGCAAGCCATGGATGTGGAGTATCGAGGATCTCATGGAGAACTAGACATGGGATTTGGTGAAGCTACGAAGGAAAAATAGCATTACGAGAACAAGTGGGTGTTCGAGTCAAAGAAGAATAAGGAGGAAAGAAAGATACAAGGCCCGGTTTGTGATCAAGGGGTTTGCAGAAAAAAAAAGGTATAGATTTTGATGAGATTTTTCTTCGGTAGTAAACTGACTTCTATTAGAACTATTCTAGGAATAGTTGTAGCGAGAAGACTTGCACTTAGAACAGTTTGATGTAAAGACCGCATTTCTCCATGTTGATTTGGAGGAGGAACTATATATGCAGAACTAGAGGGTTATGAGGTCAAAGGTAAAGAGGAGAAGGTATGCAAACCGAAGAAGAGCTTGTATGGCTTAAAACAAGCTCCACGTTAATGGTATAATAAATTTGATAGCCTCATGATGGAGCAAGGTTATATTAGATGTCATTATGACCATTGCATATATACAAAGAAATTTGAGGATGGTAGTTATATTATCCTTTATCGTATGTGGATGACATGGGGTAAGTGTAGCAAGTTGGTGGACTTAAAAACCCAAAATTTAGGTACCTCGATCGTGTTTTATAAACCGCGATCATGTAATTTTAATAGGTTCGATGATTTTGAACCTAAAGCTGCAGTGCACGGTTTAAAACCGTGCTCATAGCTTCAAACCGTGATCACGGTTCTCTAAGACAAAAAATAGACCCGCGACTCCTCATTTTCCCCATTTTTCCTTTCCAACCATGATTTCTCCTAGACCTTTGGCACTCATGCTTTGAATACCCCCTAAAAATTACTCTTGGACTTCTGGATCGTGATATTTTCAACCATGCCACCAAGACAAAGAGGTAAGCCCTCAATTTTGATCAATTTGTTTGCATTTTAGGTTATTTTTGTGATTTTCATGGGTTTTTCAATTTTTTGTTTATGTATACAATTTTTTTGTCAATTACTCGACAAGCTCATAATCCTGCAAACCGTCAAAATATTCCTCAAAACCCTCCAAACATTCCTCAAAACCCTCCTCCAAACATAGATCCACCTCATGTGGCTCCTTCTGTCCCCACAGAACCAACAGGAACACAAGTTGATATCGTTGGAAGAATCGACAAAATAAAATTGTCATTGAGAACCTTATTCAGACTATAAGACAAAATCATGCCACAAATCCATCCCGCATGACTTTAGCCAACACATTACAAACATTGATTGGCGAAGTTGACTCCGTAACCAACCAAATAGACAGATGGAATACCTTTAGAGGTGATTGTAGGTGGTGGTATGCAGATAAATTATCCCATGTGGCTATAAAAGACAAAACATTGGAAAAGACTGCATTTGTGCATTATTTACCGACCCAAGAACCAATGCCCCTCTGCAGCCTACTTGCAAACGATTCCCAATCCATTGGTGCCATGATGACCGAATCAAGAATTTTTTTTGGGACCGATGGTGGATGGTTTTTGATTATCCACCATACAAAAAAAATGAGGTTCCTCTCTATTTTATGAAGAATTTATATTGCAAGTTCGTGCTTAATGAGGTCCCAAATTATTTTTACTTTTCTCGATTTTTGTGGGTGAGGAGGTGGCTCTCGCACGAGTAGACCTAGTGCATGCGTAGGTCAACCAAGGATCCCCATGCCCCAAAACCCCCATTGCCTTCATATATCCCTCCTACAAAGAAAGGAGGTTGTGGAGATGACACACTACATGCATTGAGGAGCTTACTAACACTCCAACCCAACGTAGTGAGTAGATTGCATCCGGTGATGTTGTTAGACGCACCAGCTTCTAGCGCACCACACCACTATGGATCATGTGGTTCCGTATGCACTACGGGCGAGACATCATTTGTTGGATCACATGATTTCTTTTCTCTAGATGAGATGATGGTGGATGTTTTTGGAACTGGTGCAAAGGATCTTGGTCTTTCATAGGTAAATGTCAAATAAATATTTAATATATATATACAATAGTTTAATTCATGTTTGAGATTTTAATATATATGTATTTGATTGTACGTCATGTACATACATGTAAAAACTAATTTTTTATTTTATTTTAAATAGCAAGAGCTAGTGAAGGAAACATCCGGTATGTCGACATGCTAGCTACTGCAGCTAGGCATGTTACAAATGTAAGTTTCAAGTTGTACTTAAATTTCAAATTTCATTTGATTGTGCACTTTTATTATTATAATGTTTCACCTGTACATGTACATATTAATATATGTTTGTCTTTTTATATGTAGGAGCTTGGCGGGTCATCATCTACTCTGGGAACTGAGGCTACTGGCACACCTCATGTGAATTTTATGCAGGTTAGTTTCTCTTTACACTTTGTTTCTAATTGTGGAAGTTCATGTGGATTATGCTTTGGGTTTGTTATGTGGCAGTCATGTAGATTAATATTGATTTGTACATGTTTTTTGTATAGCTTATGACTGCCAGAGAGACTCCTCCATATATGCAGACTATGGAGGCTGTTGTAGATACTGCCATAACATCTACAGATCCACTAACTAAGGTACAATTTTTCAAATTTGTTAAATTTTGGAGGAATTATTTCTTATTACTTAAATCTACAATATCAAATTTTGTACATGAAATATTTAATTTGAAATTTAATTATTTATATGTAGCTTACCCCTCGTGAGTCTACTATTATCCCTACGATGCGTCAATGACAAATTGATAGGGATCATGACATTGTGGTAAGATTTCACATGCATTTTAACTAAATTCTAAGTTTCTAAATTTTGAATGTATTTTAAAAATATGGGTGTTAAAAACTTGTTGTTTATGAATGTGTAGGTTAGGTTGCAGGCCTGCTTAGAGACACCTAGGACCACACAAATGAAATCCGTAGTGGCATCTCCCTCCACTACATCCCCAGGTCGTGGACATGCTACTTCTAGCAGGGTGAAGAGAGGGAAGATGTTTCATGATTAGATTCATAGGACTTGAATGTACATATATATATATATATGGGCCAGCTGGTCCTAGTTCATGATTCTTCATAGGACATTGTATATATAGCCTTATGTGACCGCATGTGGTCCTATATGTATGACACACTTAGTTCGATATGTGAACATGTTAGGAACTTATATTTTCATAGATGTGTGTCCAACACACTTAGTTCGAGATGTACACATGTTATGAACTTATATTTTCAGAGACGTGCGTCCAACACACTTAGTTCGAGATGTACACATGTTATGAACTTATATTTTCAGAGACATGCATCCAACACACTTAGTTTGATACATTATATATCCATGTGTTGGTTTACTTCTATGTTTGATTCGATTTCATTGCACATGATATCCTTCTATTTATGTATGTTCTATGTATATTAGTTCTATATGTATGTTTGATTTAAAATTAAAAAACTATGGTGCAACATTGCATGGTATAATTGTTAAGAAATTAAGGGAAGCATTTAAATATGTATTGTTTTAGAGATTATCCCATTAATAGGGCTTATCCCATTGATCAATAGATACACCTTAATATCTCTTTATAATTTGGTGCTATGCCAATCAACTAAGAAGTTACACATGATTTGATTATCGTAAGTAGATTCACTTCCCTATTAAGTCCTATATGTTTTTGTATTTAAGCACACACTTTAAAAACCCCATTTTTTGTATACCCTACAATCCTTCTAGTCCAAAATACACATTTTTGTGAGGGGGTTTGTCAAATAATTCACATCCTTACCATTCCAAGGTATTTGAAAAAATTTCAAGGTTCTTCAATGAATTTTAAAACGATATATCACTTGGAATTTGTGAACATTCTTTACATATTTATTTAGGATGTTTGTACATATGTTACGACATATCAATCTAGATAAGAACACATAAATATGTATGTAATGTATATTGTCAAATAATTCACATCATGGTGGGCTCTAGGGAGGCTGGATTGGTGTCAGACCACCCAATCCGGAGCCTTCCTAGCATTCCTAGGGAGGCCCGGATTGGTGTCAGACCACATCATGGTGGGCTCTAGGGAGGCTCAGATTTGATTATCCTAGGAAATGAATGGAGGCGAGTAGTGAGAAGTCATGCCTCGGGATTTTTGGAACTAAAAAAAATATGCCGAAACATCTAGGTGGCCAGGTGAATGCTAAAGGAGGAATTGTTTCGGTGTGTGACAACGTCGTTGCTTATGGGCTACTTCGTTTAGGCATAATCCCTTAAGAGCCCTGAGACCAAAAATTGTTCAACTTCGACGGGTGACTACAGACTCCATGACACCTAAGGATGTCTTGTTGGATCCATCACCTCAAAGTATAGGGACCCTCTATGATATCTTGTCTTAGTTTTTTCCTTTTCCAATCGGTGCTCTCGCTGCCCTATTTTTTGCAAATACACGAAATAGTGTAGTTTGAGACAGTGTAAGGATGTCAAATGGTATATTTTGCAAATGGTGGGTTGTGGCACCAAACCGACTGCTCTAACATGTCCAGGTGGCTAGGTGAATGTTAGAGGAGGTGCCATTTTGGTGCGTGACAACGTCGTTGCTTTCGGGCTACCTCTTTCGGGAGTAATCCCTTAAAAGCCTTGAGACCAAAAAATCATTCAACTTCGATAAGGGACTACGCGGACTCTGTGGCACCTAAGGACATCTCATTTGATCATGAACCTTGGTGTAGGGACCCTCTACAATAGTCTATCTCTTTTTTCTTTATCTAATTAGTGCTCGTTGCCTTATTGTTTGTAAATGCGTGAAATAGTGCAGTTTGAGACAATGTAAGGCTGTCAAACAATATATTTTGCAAACGATGGGTTCGCACAAAAATGATTATGCCAACATGTTTAGGTGGCTAGGTGAACACTAGAGGAGGTGTCATTTTAGTGTAGGACAATGTCATTGCTTCCGGGATACCTCATTTGGGCGTAGTCCCTTAAGAGCCTTGAGACCAAATAATTGTTCAACTTTGACTGGTGACTACACACACTCCGTGGCACCTAAGGATGTCTCGTTTGATCCTAGACCTTAGCATAGGGACCCTCTACAATAGCATGTCTCATTTTTTTACTTCTCTAATTGGTGCTCTCGCTGCCCTATTATTTACAAATGCACAAAATAGTACAATTTGAGACAGTGTAAGGCTGTCAAACAATATATTTTGCAAACGGTGGGTCGTGGCACCAAAAATACTGTGGAAAAACATCTGGGTGGCTAGGTGAATGCTAGAGGAGGCATCGTTTTGGTACACGATAATGTTGTTTCTTCTGAGCTACCTCATTTGGGCGTAGTCCCTTAAGAGCCCTGAGACCAAAAAATTATTCAACTTCTATGGGTGACTACGTGAACCGCATAACACCTAGATACATCTCATTTGATCTACACCTTGGTGTAGGGACCCTCTGTAATAGCCTTCCTTGGTTTTTTCCTTCTCTAATCGGTGCTCTCATAGCCCTATTGTTTGCAAACACACAAAATAGTGTAGTTTGAGATAGTGTAAGGATGTCAGATGGTATATTTTGCAAACAGTGGGTTGTGGCACCAAACCAACTACACTAACACATTCAGGTGGCCAGGTGAATGCTAGAGGAGGTGACATTTTGGTGTGCGATAATGTCATTTATTCCAGGCTACCTTGTTTGGGTGTAAGTTAGAGGCCTAAAATCCATCAATCCACCCATTCTTGTGAATCACACTCAACAGTGAAAAATTCGATACAAGATGCACAAAAACATGTAAAATTTCTTGTCCATATGGCCCACAAAGTAGCGTCTGAGCTACAAAATGAGTGCATATCACTGGACCTAGTGAGTTTCATACAATCCTCGTAGTTAGCAATTTGTTGTTCCTCTATCAACCAAAAATATCTGTGAACTATGGAATTTTCTTAAGAACCTTGGGCCATGTTATCAATACACCATTCCACTATGCTCTTTGCATCTTTCAATTTAGCACCATCTTTTTACTTCAAATCTTCTCTTGGAAGATCTCTTTTCACACATGCCCCTGCACCATCATGCTCTCCTCTTCCATGTCCAGCCTTAGTGAAACTCCAAATATGTTACACACCCATCTTGACATGCATTCTTAAACTAAGACGTGTAATTATCCGACTACATATAATGTTGTTTGAACTGGATGTCCCTATCAGAAAAGTTTCCATAAAATAACTGGAAACACCCTTGCAAAAATTTTGTAGAATGAGTATGATCATCACTGATATAAAAGTGGTACTCTCTTAAAAAAATTGATCATTCTCTCAGATGGAGATGTATAAATGATATATGCACAAAAATGGCAACTTGTACTGATTTGTAATATTGTGATTGAACCTCCATTTGTGGTTGCAATGTGTAATTCTCTACAAAATCGACCACTAAAATAATAGTACCAATAGGAAATGTGTCTTTACATATCTTGAATTGTTCATCCAACCATCAAGCTCTGTGTGTATGCCTAGCATACTCATAAATAATTTCATCCTTAAATTTTCTCATAAATTGAAAAACAGGCATATGTTCTATAACTAGCTCACACCATTTAGACTCTTTTCCATCTTTCAATTGGTATGCAACTGATTTATATTTATCAAACTCAACTAAATTATGTCCTATTGCACCTTCAATTTTCTCATGGATGTAACTTTCCAATTTAGGTAATCCGCCACATGTACCACAACTTCCATCTAAACAATCCTGACTATAAAAAAATTGTCCAACTTTTTTCACAAAATATCGTAGGAATGAAATCCTTGGAAGATATTGGTGGAACTTGAACACCACATTCGATAACATAGTTTCAGAATGAAAATTAGAATGAATACGTAAAAATTTAGCATAATGCATCACAAATTCAACATGTTGCCTACAACAAGTGGTGTGAGCATGGTTGATTTTCACATAGAATGGTTTCAACATTTCAAAAAAATGTTGACTAATTTTAATTTCAGATGCTCTTGTTCAAACTTATGAAAAATTGAGTTTGAGTCATATCTAAGAAATGCTTTGGATGTGGTTCGCAATTAGTAGAACCAACTCTCTATTTTACAACATATCTTGTATTAGGTGAAACGCTAGTATTATCATGCCCAAATTGAATAAAAAATTCTCTTATAGAATCAGAATTATATTTTTCCTTATGCGGTGCTCTAGCAGAAAATGCCCAAAAATCAGTGTTATTGAGTGATTAAAGGATATTACGTCTTTCAATTGCTTTCATTAGATTTTTTTATTAACTTGCAACATTCAACTTGTTTGCATAATCAAACATTGTTTTTTTATTGATTCACTTACAACACTAGTAGTTAAAAGTACACGATGCACAATATTACTATCCCTAGTAGGTCTCTTGACACCAACAGTGTGATATGTATCATGAAGGTTTTCAACAATTATAGAGGTTTGACCACGTATATTAGATGTTGTCAATCCTAAGGTGTTTAATGTAGGTCTCATTTTAATCAATTTCATCAAACTAACCAACAAATGACATCTTTGGGAATCATTTAAAATTTCAAAATGATTATCCTAAATTTCAATGGCTTTTCTTCTAATTTTCCATTCAGAAAGTTTGTCAAACATTGGTTTCAAAATGTTTTCATCAATTTCAATAAAATAATTAGGTTTCTTACGAAAAATCCTAGGAGGTGTTTTTGTCAAATTTTGCTTGTCTATAATTTCAACTTGAATTTCCTTATTCACATTTTCATTGTCTCCTTCAATTTCAACATTTGTTACATCACGAGTATTTAATTATTCTTCAACATTGACGGTAAAAACATCTTCATCATGAGTATTTAATTCAACTTCAACATTGATAGTAGAAACATTACTTGGTTCCTCATTGCTTACAATAGTAGGGGTTGAAGATGAACCTCTTCTTGATTCATGAAGATTACGTATTTGCTCAGATTTTGAAATTTGTTTGCCTTTAATTCGTTTGGTGTTTTTTTACTTAATGACTTCCTTTTTTGACTTCATTTCTTGTCTCCCATGATGTTTTACTTCGGTGATAAGAAAAACGTGTAGAAAATGACATAATTTTACAGTAATTCATACGGTAAAGTCAAACAGTAAAAATCACATGGTAATTAGAACATTGGGATGTGTGTAAATATGATTTACAAACCGTGATTGCACTTTACAAACCATGCTCGCAGTTTATAAAGTGTGATCATGTTCTTGTTTTAAAACACGCGATTGCAGTTTATAAACCACGATCGCGGTTCTATCTATATCATCAAATCCAACCCTAAGGCTCGGGAAATCTTTTTTTCCCAACTAAAACTATGGAAGGTCATTATGAAGTGTAAAAGGTCAAAAAACTTCACATTTTCTCTTCCATGAGACTTGAACCATGTTGAAAAACTAAAAACATTTCAGAAAAATGGTGTCATCACGTATGGGAGACTGTTAGCTTCGTAGAAATATTGATTTTAAAGTGAATAGAATAAGATAAATATCATTGTATAATTTTTTACTAACAATAGGTCTTAAAGACATTTTTTCCCGTGAGTGTTCATGTCTATGTCTAAGACTCGCAACTTTTGTTTCACTTATCAAAATGTGATAAAACTTATACAATCCCAAGCGTGGAGAAATTATATACATGTAATATATATATATATATATATATTTGATTTTGATATTTTTATATAGTTATGGTGGGAAAACATAAAGCGCTCCATTTTCTAAATCATTTCAGACCACTTTCATAGAAAAAATCATAAAAAAAATATTGCTAAAAAAATACAAAATAAAATCCATCCCAAGATAGATAACTACATCTAACTTTTCACCAAATGAAAAAAATAACAAGATTTGGTCATCCAAATCGCGGGCAAACAAACTACAATCTTATAGGTTTTTAAAAAAAAAAAACCAAGTCATATAATTTTAAGTGTTTAATATAGCTAAACTTGTCCATTTTTAAAAAATTAGTAGTTTAGAAACTAGATTCTGGATGTTATGATTCATATTTATATAAAATTTTCTAATTTTAAGTGCGTGTATTGCTAATAATCCCTATAAGTTGAGATTTCATTGTTTTTTGCAATATGACGTCCACTTATGACCCATTTTTGTCTACCAACTTGTTGCACTTACCCCATGTTGGTTATAGGTAAAAACATGTAGGAAGTAAAAGTAATCAAGAAGTAGCTAAGTGAATCCTTTGCTATGAAGAATTTGGGGGCAGCCAAACAAATCCTTGGTATGAGGATATCTCGGGATAGGAAGGAATAGAAGTGACTTTATCTCAAGAAGAATACATTAAGAAGGTCTTGGAGAGGTTTAATATGCATGATGCTAAACCGGATGGGACTCCTTTGGCAGGCCATTTCAAGTTATCAAAGGAGCAGTGTCTCAAGACAAAGTAGGAGTGAAACCAGATGTCCAAGGTACCTTACCCATCAGTGGTTTGTATTTTGATGTATGCCATGGTGTGCACTAGACCTGATATTTCCCATGCAGTGGGAGTAGTGAGTAGATTTATGAGTGATCCAGGTAGAGATCATTGACAGGAAATAAAGTGGATCCTTTGGTATTTGAGAGGGACCATAGGGACAGTTTTGTGCTACAATGGATCAGACACCACTTTGTGTGGTTATGTAGATTCAAATATGGTGGATATGTAGCGGTAGGAGGAACATGACGAGTTATGTTTACACTATAGGTGGGACATCAAAGTGAGCTAGATTTCACGACTATAGAAGCTAGTGGCTTTGTCAACTACGAGAGGCCGAGTATGTTACTTCCAAATAGGTAAACAAAGAAATGATTTAGTTACAACAATTACTTGAGGAGTTGGGGCATAAGCGGGAGGAAAGAAAGTTGCATAGTGATAGTCAAAGTGTTGAAGATTGTACACTAAGAGTACTATACACTTTCCACATTTGTCTCAATGGGGTTCGGGGCCGGGTCGAGCCCCGAGTGGGGTTACAGGGGCACATCCCCCGAAAAAACATTTTGGCCTTAAAACGTGCCTGATATACCCGGAAACGTGATTTTCTCTTATGGGTAGGATTTTTGACCCATAGGTTTATGGGATGATTTTGACCCATGGTTTTGATACCCACGGTTTTGTAAAACTATTTAAGAAGTTGTATACTTATATGGTTTTATGCATATGGTAGGTATAATGTAACATTGCATATGTTTTTTTAATTCAAGTGTGAATTCTATAGAGTTTGTTGAGCATAGCTCCAAACAGATATGGGTATTATATTGAGAGAGCGGTGGCTTGTAATAAAATTTGAGCAAGTGATTCTTGGTGGATGTATCCTAAATTGGGTGAACCATGTTAAATATTGTCTCTTTGTGTTGTTTTATTTTATTCTACACTTTTATTTGAGATCTGTAATATTTTCTACATTTTAGTTTCTACTATTGTGATTCT
This sequence comes from Taxus wallichiana var. yunnanensis, assembly GCA_018340775.1. Lineage (NCBI taxonomy): Eukaryota > Viridiplantae > Streptophyta > Pinopsida > Cupressales > Taxaceae > Taxus > Taxus wallichiana. The sequence continues at coordinate 256,755,938 of CM031234.1, forward strand.
ATGAGGGATTATTCCACATATTTTATCCCTTATTTCCTAATAAAAAGAACATGGAATCCATGGAGGAAATGGCTCAGATGTGAGGGATAGAATGATTGAATGTATTGAGGCCTCAAAAAATATGTATATCTCTCATAGAATCATGAGAAGGGAGATGACAGAGTTATAAAATGAGGTCAAGGAGTTACGAGGGGAGGGTGGCTAGAGGAATTGAGTCAAGAAGAGAAAGTTCCAACTTTACTTGAGAACCTTTGATGATGAGGATGGTGGGAGGGAAGATTCTCAGAGGGACATGGAACAAAACCATCTATAGGAAGATCACACTAGTACCTAGGGTGGCTCCTCCAAATGCCTCAATAACAAATAGTTTCTTTTTTGGTTGTTAAGTTTTTTGTTAATTGTTAGTGAAATGTGTTTGCCTCTTCTTGCAAACTTTTGGTTTTTTGTTTGTTATTTATGGTAGTCTTTTGTGGACCTGGTCTTTCTTGAGTTAAGTTTTTAACTCTCTTGGTGGTCTTGTTTCTCCTTTTTCCTATTTGGGTGTAATCACGATGCATCTTTCTTTGTAAGGATTTTGGGAGCCATAATCCATGTTTATTACCCTATCTAATAGAAAAATTCTCTTCCATAAACCAGTTTGTAGGGAGAAGTCTCAATTACATTTTTCACTATGATTTTATTATCCGAAAGATTATTTTTTACCTTTGTGTGACAATTCCTTGGGTTCAAATCCATCGTCATGTTAATGATTATGAATAATTTCTTATTAGTAGACTTTGTCAAGCCATTACCCGAGGGCGTAGTTAGAAGAAGTCTTCAAATAGATCCCAAGTCCAAGAGCCCAATCATAAATTTAAGATCCTAGGAAAGATTTTGAATTTTCAAAAATGATGGTTTGAGGGACCCTAAACCTTGTTACAATATCTTCAAGGAATTCAAGGAGGACTTATTCAATTTATTCCTTGAGTGCCACAACTTCTATCCACATGGTAAAGTAATTTATTATCATCAAAACCCACTTGTGGCCAATAATTGATGGAGGATTAATCATGCCAATGAAGTCAATACCCCATAGGGAGAATGGTTGATCTGCTTGAATTATATGAAATGGAAGGGCATCCAACCTCTTTTTACATGTGAAGAAAGCACATTCTTTGCATTTTTTGACCCACTTTTGAGCATCAACAAATAGTATGGGCCAAAAGTAACTTTCCTTTATGATTTTTATTACAAAGTGGCCTTGGAAGAGAAATGTCCACCAAATAAACCATCATGTAATTTTGCTAATACTTTGTTCACTTGCTCATGCTCAATACATCTCAAGTAGCACTTCGTTAATGTTTATTTTGAAGAGAATTCCATCAATAAATGCATAGGGAGTGGACTGCCATGCATACCTAAAATGTCTTTTTTTTGTTTTATTCAAACTATAAGAATAGATGCCAACTACTAGAAATGTTTTCATATCATTCATCCAACTATCACGGCTGGGTTAAATTCCTTTTTCTTGTGGGTCACATGTTATTCTTTTCTTATTCTTCTGTTATGAAGAATGAAGCATCTTCATGATTCCCCGATCATCTATGACAATTTGTTCACAAAGTTCCCTTCCTCTTACCATATTTATGGATTTAATAGTCACATCATGCTCCATGATTTTGGTCATCCATCCATCTCTTTTCTCACGGATTTTTGTTCCCATAATGAAGTCTCTCACTTTGGAGCATAAGACTATAACTTTAATATGAGTAGTGGCAAGAATACTTTTAAATTTATTTAGATCTCTCATGATGGAAAATACCTATTTTTTATATGATTTTTCCTCAATTAATAATCCTTTAGTGTCTGATTGAATAAAGCCATTGGTTGTTCCAAACATTGATCATTCTGTTATGTCAAAATAATAACAATAGTGGATTTAATTCCATATGCATATACGATGAAATCCTTAGCATATCCGGGGTTGATAATTTTAGGAGATTAAGTAATTTCCTATTTGATCTTGGAAAATATTTCTTTACCTTTTGTTGTCCATTTGAAAAATGAATCCTTCTTGAGCATTAGAGTAATGGGTCTAACTAAACCTACAAAATTAGGAACAAATATCCTAATTAATTTGATATTTCCAAGAAATTATTGCAACGCTTTCTTGTGAGTTAGAAAATAGAGAGATAATATGGATGAGATTCTATTTGGATCAATTTAAATACCACCCTTTGAAACAATGTGGCCCAAAAGCTTTCTCTTAGGAACTATAAACTTACATTTCTTAGGGTTAAAAGACACCCCAAATTTACTACATCTCTCAAAACCTTTCTTAAGATGATTGATATGATCCTTACTCTACTTTCATAAAATGGTAATATCAACCAGATAGATAAGGATAAACTCATTAATGTACCCTTTGAAAGCAACATCCATTTCTCTTTGGAATGCAAAACCTACATTGTATAAACCAAAGGGAATTTTCTAATATGCATATGTTCCCCACTTGGTTGTAAATGTAATTTTGAATTGATCCTCTTCTCTAACCTTGATTTGATTAAAACTTGAATATCCATCAAGCATAGAGAACCTTTCAGATTCTACTACAGCTTGTAAAATATGTTCCATAGAAGGTAGAGGATAATGATCCTTTAAGGAAGCTTTGTTCAAATCTATAAAATCCACATAGAGTATAATTTCCTCATTCTTCTTCCTCACCATAATAATATTTTTCACCTAAGTAGAGTACTTGATAGGAAATATTATTTTTTCCTCAATCATCTTGGACAATTCCTTCCTCATGAGGGGTTCTATCTTGGGATCGACAAGTCTTCATTTTTACCTGATTGTATTGACATTAGGATAAAGATCAATGGAGTGTTGAGAAATTTTTGGATCAAACACCTTTCGGTATTCATAATCCAATGATAATACATCATTAAATTTTTTACATAAGGAGATGAAATAATGTTTTTCATCATCATTACATACCTTCCAAGCATAAATACTTTTCTTGTGCAATAGTGATTGGTTGAAAGTCCTCATTCCTTGTTATTTTCTTCTCTTATCCTCTGAATTCATGCTCAAGGGTGACCAATCCTTTATGAAATGTTTTTTTCCTCAAGTAAATGACTTGATCACCAAAAGCTGTCATGAAAATCAGATTACATTCTCGAATAAAACTCAACTTCATTCTAGGTAAATTGAACATTTTTTCATCATTATCAAACACGTTCCAGTTGACTTTATTATCTAGAACTAATGGTTTTATTACTAACTTGATATTGTGTTGATTACCTTGGATGAGATCTTTAGCTAGAGAAAACTATGATCCAAGATATTTCATCGGTATGCTTCTTTGTTCAATTTCCTTGGCACCACCTCGTAAATTGAGAGCATTAAAACTCTCCAAGAGGTCCCAAACTATTCTTGTGTAATATTTTATAAGATTATTTTTTGGAACACTTACCTCTAAATTTATAGATGATTAATTCAAGTATCCCCAATACATGTAATTTCTTTATTTATCTCTTTTCAGCAATATGAAGACCATGTACCAATGCCTCATACTATGCTACGTTGTGAGAACATAAAAATTGCAATCTAAGAGCAAAGAAAAATTTATCATTTATTGGAAAATTTTTAACTACACCTATCCCATCTCCATTTCTACTTCTAGAACCATTACAAAAAGCTTCCATAATCCAAAAGAACCGTATTTTTCTTGCTTGATTTACGTGGGGAAAGTAGAATCTTCTTCATGAATATAGTAGGTTCCCAACCCAGTTTCCACATCTGTATCATAAGGATCAAATTCATAATGTTGTTTGTCCCATTCATATAATAAAATATCAGGTATTGAGGGAGGGACATGTTATTATACTAAGACTCGATTCATTCTCTTGATCTTCATGTATGAGATAATTACATTGTAGAGGAGTAGGATCGTAAGACTCAACATGATACAAGGAAATTGGCTCATATTGTATTGTAAATATTTTACCATATATATTTCTTATGATCATATGAGACCAATATGAAGACAAATATCCACCCACTTTGGTATTGAAATCCCTCGATAGGTAATTTACAAAAAAGGATGAAATTTAATGATTGATGCATCTTTAGTTATGGTTAGACTTGGACGAGAATTCCTAAGATGTTAACAATTGAGCCATAAACTTGTAAAACACCTTTATAAATAGGGTTTTACTTAAGACCTAGGATATCAATAATTTTCTTAGGCATTATAGAAGTACTAGCCATTGAGTCAATCATGTAATTATGAACCAAATGTTTTCCCACAATAAAAGACATATAAAAGGGCGGAGTTTTCATAAATTCCCATTCTTATTTCTCCTTTACTTGACATAAATGACAACAATACGAGTCTCTTGAATAATTGGATCATCTTGAGGGATTTTCTTAAGAGATTCATGCAACAGATCCCATTGTTATGGAATAGCCAAAGAATCCCACATTGTTACATCTACATTTGTATTTTTCATATGGTTAACAATTTTTAAAGGGAAGCCCACTGATTTGTACATTTGATGTATGATGTTGTCTTTTCTTGATCCAATGGTTGAGAAAAACTCTTTTGGATGAGAAACAACTTATTTTTCCAAAATAGGTTTGTTAGGAATCTCGGAAAACTATTTTTACTTGAATCTACCTGTATATTTTCTCTTTATGAAGAAGATCGGTCGATTGGTAGGAGATGAAGCTTGGGTATCCAAGGCTCACTTCTTAGATATTTTGTTATCAGCAACATGAGTATCATGTATACTTGAACTACCCATTGTTTAATTCATTGCACAAAATCCATCAGTAATAAATAACATAAGATCAAAATCGGGATTATCTTCTTGAGTCTCCTCCATGCTAGATTTGATTGTTTCCATCAATGGTTCATGTTGATTGGAATAATTTTGAACCATAATGCATTTTAAAAAATGTACTGATTATATGGATAATTGCATGGAAAACACCATTCTATCTATTTTTCACATTGTTTTTCACTTTGGAACCAATGCTTTACTTGAGCTAGTAGTAGGAATTGATCGGAGTAGGAGAAACTATTTGAAGAGGAAGATGTGTATTTTGACCTTTCCATATATCATTTTTCTGATTTTTCCCATACCTTTGATTTGAATACTGACTTCTATAGGGCTGATAACCTTGATTGAATCCTTGATTATAAGGTTATCCTTTGTTTGGGTAATTTCTATAGGATTGAACTTGTTATTTTTCCAAGGATATAACTTTATTTGACAAATTTCTGATCAAGGATTTCATTTCATCATCATCCTTTTGAATTTGGGGAGAGTAAGATGTGGAGGAAATATATTGAGGACTTCTCTCAGAAATGGGAGCAATGGGAGGTTGTGAAACTTGAGGCAATTCAGGGAAAAAAAGACATAGGTAATATAGGGGCTATTTTTCCAGCTTGTATTAAACAATTCTTAGCCCTAATGGCTATTGGATATGCATCACATAATTACATAGCACTAATACATTGTAAAATAATAGAAATATCATAATTGAGAGCTCTTAAGAAGTAAAGAAAAGAACCTTTTGGAATTAGTCTTAAGAGAACAGGAATTTGGTCCCATTTTTCAAAATATAAAGTTGAAATCTGCCATGAGCTCATTGGGATCCCTTTTGATGGTTGTAAGTTGTTATGAAAAGGAAATATTATCATCTTTCTCTTAAAAATAATTTCAAAGTGTGTGTGCTAAGCTCATCCCAGATGTGAATGGAAGCAGGTCTCAAGATTTTGTACCATTGAAGTGTTTTTCCTTTGAGTGAGGAAGAAAGAAGTATAGCTATAACATCATCCTCTATGACTAGATGAACAAAACATACATTAGCAATATCTTAGAGATAATCAATATGGGTAGTGTGATTCTCACTAGTCAATAAAGGAATTTTTTTAAGTGTAGATGTTGGAATATCATGTTGTGCATTGAGATCTAAAATACTACCACCATTGAAGCTAGTAAAGGGAATATTTCTCTAATTCACCATGATTGGAATGGGTCTTAATAATCTAGATGAAACCAAGCAAGGCCTACAAGGGGGAGGAGTAGAAAGTGTTATTATTGGAGGAGAAGGTGATCTCTAAACTATTTTTCATCTTCTTCTTCTCCTTCATGATATTTGTAAATACTTAAAAGCTTCACTACTTGCTACAATTGACCTTATTTGTATTATACTCATAAAATGGGAACTTTAGCTATTGAAACTAGTAGATATGGAGATTGGAGTTACCATATGTGTTGAAACAAGCCTCCAATAGATAGATATCACTAATTCACACATTGAGACTTAAAAATATTGTAAAGTACATTAAACCAATCCCACTTGGGCATGTCACAACTTTTGCAGCTCAAATTTTCACCCACACCTGAATCAAGATGATCTAGGGATTTGAGGAAACATGGGATGATCTATGTAATGTGGGTGTTACAAGCTGAGATCAACCTCTAGAGAAGGTTATTTCCTCTACCTATTCCTAATCCTAAACTATTCCTACCACCTGGAAATGAAACTACCTAATCCTAATATAAAATTCCAAGGGACTATGGGCAGAAAGATATGTGTGAAAGGGAAAATCTTAAGCTAAGGGGAGGTGATATCACCAAGAAAAAGGGGAAAAAGACACTCTTAAATGAGGTAAAATGGGAGAAATATGGAGGAGAGGGAAAACATAAGTGCCACAGTCCATAACAATATTTAAAATTCCATTTTCATGAATCACAACATAAATAAGGCCCTACAAAGTGATAAATCATACACAAAAAACATTCAAATGAATCAAGAGGCAATAAAATTTATTAAAACACAACTAGGATGGAGAATAGCCACAAAACATGAATTTTATTGCCTTATAAGGATGCACAGTCCATTACATTCAAGAAAGAAGGAACAAACACATTTACAAGAGGTCTAAGTATGACTCCTATAACTCATAAACATTTGGGAAACGTTTTAAATTAAACCCTTGCATTCGAAGAGGGTCTAACCTATACAAATGGGATTTATTTTATAATATATAGAAAATTAGAGAGAGAAAGAGAGAGGATGGAAAATATATGGAAACTCAAATTCCAAGATTTAACTACTAACAACATGCACTAAATCTCTAAAAACCATTATGGAAACCCCTACAAGACCATTCCCCATCACTTTGTTTGTAGGAGAAGGAATGAGCACCATACTTTATCAATTTGGGTGGTTGAACTAATTGGAATTGCATATTAATTGTTGGGATTGCTTTTTCTCTTTTTATCCCTCCTAACTCCACCAACTTATTAAATTCATGTTGTCAAATTGAAGTTCATGATGATACCTTTCCAACAAGACTAATTTTGTGAAAAAGGAGTTTTGGAGTGAAAGTTATGGCCCTATGGATTTCTAGTGCATGGGAGGAACTACATAGAGTTCTCTACAGGGCATTACATAGCACTTTAAATATTTTTGGTACTAGGGAGGATAAATTAGTTGCTTGGAAAATATGAGGATCAGGGGCACTTTTTCACATGTGATGTGTGGGCCCACCTTAATTGATTTAGCCAACACTTTTTCCCCTCCCTACTTCACTATCGACTTAAGCCACCCGATCAGGGCATCGACGACCCTAGGGAATTTTTCCCCTTATTCCCCACAAACCTGATCCACCATACTCAAATGCGGAAATCCCACATGCAAGTTGATGCACTTATGCAACGAACACAAGGAACTAAGGAACAATTCATTATGTTCCCTAAAAATCTCATTTAGCATACCGAGAACATATTTTTTCCCCCATTTTCTAATTTTGACTAAGTATGAAAATGTAGGGGTTGGCAAGGATGAAACTAATGCCCTAACACTAGTTTTTCCCACTTTTGATCAACTTATACCTACCCAAGTCTAATTAGAAGTGCACATTATCAAAATAACCCAAGGGTATTTTAGATAACAGAAAAACCCATTTTGTTGTTTTTTGTACTATGTATTTAATTAAACTATAATCTCATCCTTAGTTTTACTATAATTATGATTTGATAGAAAACATAAACTACCAATACCAAAAATTATGCAAGTCAAAGGTGAGAAAACCATGTATGGAGGCACTCGAACTCAGTGCACTCGGCTCAAAGATGTCCACATTCACGATCCGTGAGACCATGCAATAGAAGAGGATTTTCATCAAATAGTTCATGAGCATTGAGTTAACCTCCATAACTTGATACACTTCTTTACCCTACTCAATAGATCTCCTTCTCATTTGGTCTTCGAACCACCAAAATAATTGTTAGAGTAGGTATTTACCTTAGCTCACATTCACTTAAGTACTTTATTGTATTTATCCTCACCCACTTATGTGTGTGGATATTTATTTTATTTTATTTAGATATTAGGAGGATATTATCTATTTGTTAGGTATGGTTCTTTCCTTGATCTATGGTATTAACTAGTTCTTTCCTTGATCTATGGTCTTAACTATTTTTGATGACTAGTTCTTTCTTTGATTTATGACTTGATCTACGACCTTGAATGGTTCTTAAATTGTTATTCCTTACCTATATAAGCAAGGATCATTCTCATTATATTTCATTGAGTTCTATAATAATATATGATATTTTTGCTCATTTGTTTGCAAAGGTTTTATTAAATTTATTTTGGTGAATTACTTTTATCTTATTGATCATGGTGTTTGATTAGCATATGAGTTCTTGGCTTGGTACGATCTGGTTATTGTTCCTTTTATGGTATCAGAGTAGGAGATTGTTGTTGACATCCATTTGTAAGTTTCATTTTACAAACATTTTGTGTTTGTATATTCATATATTTAGGATTTGTTCATATTTTTTTGTTGCATGCATTTTTATGCAAAACAGATCCTTCCATTAGATTTAGAAGGTGGAAAAACCCTAAGATTGACTGTAAACTCGACCATTTCTGGAGGTAGTCAATTTTCGGGTTATTTTGTTGTTGTAGAGACGTAGAGTGGTTCATCTTGGAATCGTGTCAATTAGAGTAAAACCACGAAAATCAATTTTTGGATTTTTTTGTTGTTTCTTTCCATGCAAATTTTACAAGTTTTGGAAATTCCATGATCGTTATTATTGACCACGAACATTGTCTATGTAGTCCCTACACCCATTGAAATCTTTAGTCCATGGTCATATGGTATGGTCGTATAAGGGATTAAAGTTTGTGATTCCTACTAGTAGGTGCTTAACTCCAACCCCCTTTCATTTTTGTTATGTGGTGAAGGCAAGAGAATTTTATTCTATTTTAGTGGCAACTAAAATAAATAGTAGAGCATAATATTGAAAAGCTTGTTTCTTATTTTTTCATGCTCTTTCCATTGAAAATTTTAGTTTTAGAATCAGAATATAATTATAAAGTGTCATATTGTAACACACACTCATTATAAAGTGTCAAAATCTAGGGGGCTCTTATTGCATTGCTTAGGGGTCTTGTTATATTGCTTGGTTCTTGTATTTCTTTTAGTAATTTTTTGAAAATAGTGCCTTTTTCTACATCTGCATTAGATCATGTTGAGCCATAATTACCACACATAGAAACCAAGAATGGAAACAATAATTAAGTGGAAAGGATTATGGGCTTTAACTTCTTCAGAACAACCAGTGTTCACTAGAGAATATGAGAAATTTCAGTACTAGTGCAAGTTTGATGAGTGTATGGGTTTGATAGGAACTTATGTAAGTGATAGTCTTTTGTTTCATTTAGAAAAATGTGACTCTCCTTTCAAAATATGGGAGAAATTAGAGGATTTATTTGGTAAGGTGGATCATATGAGAGCCATGTAACTTGAAATTGAGATCACCTCTCTTAATTTTGAAGATTTTCCAACAATTATAGACTATCTTACCAAGTTCAAGCATTTGTTGACACGGTTGAAGAGGAGTGGAAGAGATAAGAAAGATGAAGAGTGTGTTTACTTGATTTTATCCAAGTTGAGAGGACCATTTCAAATATTTTCTTCTACCTTTTCTCTAGCATGGATGTCTTAGGTGACACATTCAAAATGCCTAACTTAGAAACATTTTTTGAAAGAATTACTAGCAAAGAATCCAAATTGTTTAACCTTGAGTATTCCACCTCTCAAAAGGCATTAGTTGCATCTAATTCTAAGGGCAAGGAAAACCAAAATGTAAAACCAAATCCACAAATTATCCATCTCAAAATGCTCCTAAACCCAAAGAAAACAACTCTAAACCCAAGGAGTCTTCTCAATCCAATAATAAGTCTAGCCTTTCATGATTTTTTTGTGGGGGTAGTGGTCATGAAGAACATAGGTGTTATAATTGAATGTAATCAAGAAACAAAAAAATATATCTCCACCCCATCTTCTTCTAATCAGCACGAAAAGACAATTAATGTTGTTGGGAGATCTCAGTCATTACTTATAGATAGTTAGGTTATAGATTCTAGTGCTTCTCATCACATGAATTATTCCAAGGAGTCTTTTTTTCTCTAGGTTTGATATTTACTTCCAAAATTGAGGTTGGAGATTCTTCGTTTCTTTCTGTTAAAGGAAAAGGTGACATACACCTTGATGGTGGCATTATCCAACATACACTGTATGTTCCTAACATCACCACATATTTGCTTTCTGTTTATCAAATTTGTCATTCTGGTCAAGGAAAAATATTGACTTTTACACCACATGGAGTAGAAGTAAAAACTTTGTTGGATCCTATTTCAATTTTTGCTCAAGGTATTATTGATCGTAGTTCTAGACTATATCACTTTAAGGGTTTTGATGAAACTTCCTCTATAAGGACAGGATTGGTTTCTCATGTAGATTCAAAGAGTAAGCTTTGGCATGAAATATTTGGAAATCTCAATTATAGATATTTGAAGGAGTTGATCACTCATGGTATGGTTGATGGTATTCCTAGAGTTTCTTATATTGAGGTATTTTTTCATGGCTGTACATTGGGGAAACAACACCAAGATCCATTTCCCAAGAATTTGTCCAAGAGAGCTTCTTCACCACTTGAGCTTGTGCATAGTGACTTGATGGTTTTTCCTACCCCTTCTTTTAATGGTGCTAAGTATTCTCTTACCGTTATTGATAATTTCTCGAGGTGTACTTGGGTTATTTTTCTCAAGTACAAAAGTGATGTTTTTTCACACTTCAAAGTCTTCAAGGATTTGGTCGAGAAAGAACCTTTTCCCTGCTAATGGGGGGAGTACTTGAACAATGAGTTTTCTGAATTTTGGAAAATCAAGGCATTATTCACCAACATTTTGTTCCTCATACTCCACAACAGAATGGCTTAGCAAAATGGAATAATATATCTTTAAAGGAAATGGATAACTGTATGATGCATTCTAGAGATTTACCTCCTATCTACTATGTAGAAGCATTTAATTGTGTTAACTACATTCAGAATCACACACCACACAGAGCACTTGATAATTTGACTCTAGAGGAAGCTTGGTCCAACACTAAGTTAGATGTCTCATTTTTTTGAGTCTTTGGGAGCCATGTTTGGGCCTTTGTGCCAAAGAATAAAAGGAAAGCCTACAATAAGAAGAGAAAACCCTTTATCTTGGTAGGGTATTGTGAGGACATGAGAGCTTATTGAATTTTAGATCCTGATACTCATGAGGTCCTTTTTGAACATGTGTTCAATTTGATGAGCGCTTCAAACTTCATGATTCTTCATCTTCTTCCATGCCAACGTATTTGTCTTTATCTCATCTTGAGGATCCCTTTTTGAGGAGCTTGATGAGGAGGTTACATATGTCATTGAGTATCCTATTCCCATTGTTGTTTTCACTATGCCTAAGTTGGATTGTACTATATTTTTGAGGAAACACCTTTCATACAGGATCTTCCACCCACTAGACATCATCACGCACATTCTACGGTGTTCGGAATTTTGTGTCAAGTAGTTTTTTAGGATCCATAGTCTTTTCACATGCTCATGGGATACATGAGTGGGATGATGCAATGGAAGCTTAGTATTCTTCCTCGATGAATAATCATACTTGGGATTTGGTATCTCTTCCTAAAGTAAGAAATATGGTTAGGTCTAAGTGGGTATACCAAACCAAATACACAAACGGTGATGGGTCCATTGACAAGTATAAGGCTTGTCTTGTTGCAGAAAGGGTTTTTCACAAGTTGAAGGTATTAATTACTCTAAGAATTTTACACCCATTTCTAAGATGGATTTTATACACCTTGTACTTCCTATTCTACATCCCAGGTGGTGGCCTATATACTAGATGGACGTGAAGAGTGCCTTCTTACATGGAGATCTACAAGAGGAAATATACAAGAATCAACATGCGAGATTTGTGTAGGATTATTATCTTGTTTGTAGACTCCAAAGGTATTTCTATAGTTTCAAACAATCCCCTTGGTATTGGTATGAGAAGATGGATTCTTTTCTTCTATCTACTGGTTTTTTCCGTTGTCACTCGATCATATAGTGTATCTCTAAAGCATGTTGGTGAGGTTATTGTGATACTTGTCTTGTATGTTTATGATTTGTTACTTACTGGAACCTCTTCTTCCGACATTCATAATATTCAAAGGGATCCTTCTACACAGTTTGGCATGAATAATATTTGGTTATTACACTATTTCCTTGGTTTTTAGATTTCTCAAATAGATTAGGGATTCATTTGAGTCAGCAAAAGTATACCCATGATCTTCTTCACACTTTGATATGGTTGATTACAAACCAAGTCCATCTCTTTTCAGTTTGGGGTTACTCTTACTTCCTCATGTACCACTCCACTTTGTGATCCAACTTTGTATAGGTAGTTATTTGGAAGTCTCATGTACTTGACCCATACTTGCCATGATATTTCATTTCTAGTAGGGATCGTATCTCAGTTTTCACATTCTCGTCATAGTAGTCACCGACATGATACTAAAATGATTTTGTGCTATTTGCAGGCACTTCCCTCTTTGGCCTACATTACACTAGGGTTTCACTTAGTTAGTTGGATATACAAATTTTGATTGGGTAGGTTCCATTGATGATAGGCATTCCACTTCCGGATATCATTTTTTTCGTGGTTCTTCTCCGATTGCTTGGGCATGCAAAAACCAACAAAGCTATCGTGCACTTTCATCTTCATAGGTAGAGTACAAGTCAATATTTAGAGATATTTAGCATTTTGCTTGGCTTTGATAGTTATTGAAAGATTTTGGATTCCCAAAAGATTCACCAACTGTACTTTGGTGTGACAACCAAAGTGCAATTCACATTTCTTGCAACTCAATTAAGAACCAAAGTGGACCAAGCATATTAAGATACACATCTACTTCATTCCTCATCACACTTAGGATGAAGCTACTTTCTTGGAGTACATTCGACTCAAAGAAGGTTGTAGACATCTTTACAAAGCCTTTTGCATCACCTTGCTACCTTGAGTTGCATGGCATGCTTGGGGTTTTGTAATTTATTCTTGGGGGTGTTCATGAGAACATCTTCCTTCTTCTTATTCTTTCTCTTTCCTACTACTAGCAGGATTATATTCTTCTTTTGGTTCAAGATTTCTTCATGGATATATTGTACATGAGTACCGATTAGGACTAGTTGTGTGACTCATACTATGGATATGCCACTTTTATTTTGGGCCCATAGCTTCACTTGAGGGGGTGTTAGAGTAGGTATTTATCTTATCTTATGTTCACCTAGGTACTTTATTTACCTTGATCAGTATTTATCCTCACCCACTTATGTGTGTGGATATTTATTTTATTTTATTTAGATATTAGGGGATATTATCTAGTTGTTAGGTATAGATATTTCTTTTATCTATGGTATTGACTAGTTATTTCCTTGATCTATGGTATTGACTAGATCCATGATGTCTAGTTCTTTCCTAAATATATGGTCTTGACTAGTTCTTTGATGACTATTTTTTCCCTTGATTTATGACTTGATCTACGACCTTGATCGGTTCTTAGATTGTTATTCCTTGCCTATATAAGCAAGACTCATTCTCATTATATTTCATTGAGTTCCATAATAATATATAATATTGCTTCTCATTTGTTTGCAAAGGTTTTATTTAATTTATTCTAGAAAATTCCCTTTATCTTAATTATCGTGGTGTTTGATTAGCATATGAGTTCTTGGCTTGGTATGATCTCGGTTATCGTTCCTTTTAATAACAACCCGAGCTCCTTCCATGGATTCCAAAACAATAGACTATGCACTCTCTAATACATTTATAATCAACTATTTCTAAGGTCCTTTTGTTAAAAATACTACCAATCTGCATTGTTTGGATTTATTTAAAGTCTAAACAACCCATTTTGGAGCCTCCAAAGAATAATTGTTGTCCCAAAAGACCACATTTATCTCAAGAATTTTATCAACCAATCTACATCTCTTCAACTCATTTTTTCAAATATTCCATGTGCCTTTCCTATGCATACATGTCTATTAGGAAACTTACAAGTACAAATTTTGAGAATCGCTTTCAAGACACCTTTATGGATGACCATACATGTTCCAAATATCTTATCTCGGCTTGATTATAGCTCTTATTTCTTTAATCCATTATGTACAATAGTTCATCACCTTACTAGGTGTCCATGATGACAATTCCATCAAATGCAAATATCATACTCACATCATTATTTAGAGGGGGCAATGTGAAGGAGGTGCTACACATTTTCTTTAAAGTCTCTAATTCTTATTCAAAATATCACTCACATCTCCAATAGCCAACACACTTCATGAAATCGCATTTCTTTGGAATTTTCAATATCTCATGCAAATATTGTCCCTCTCTAATCTTGGTGGTGTAGAAACACTATTTTAAAGCTCCCAATTTAATAATGGTACAGTTAGGAGGATGATGATCAAAGAATTCAATAATTTTGTGAAATTTCTTAATGCATTAGGTGAAACTATGTGAGTTCCCATACCTTTCCACAAATTACAACCCATCCCTTCATCATCACACCACAACTTGCCCACCAACCAGAATCAAAGAACTCCTTTATTAATTTTATTATTATTTTGTTTAATCCATTCTATTTCAATGTATGTTTTTATTTATTTATTATGTTATTTATTTTATTTTATTATTATAAAGGGGTAGTTTGATTCGAACTCTATCAACCACATATACACGATTAGGGATTTCACATCACCAGACAAAAACACCAATTCCTTCCACTACCACACACACACACACACACATATATATCTTTGTGTGTGTGTGTGTGTGTGTGTGTGTGTGTGTGTGTGTGTGTGTGTGTTTGTGTTCGCATTTAAATATAACTTATAATTTTCAAATACTTGTTTTATTTTAGTATCTCCGTAATAATATTTTGTTTTTATCCTATTTCATATTTTGATTATTTATTATTATTTTCGTTGTTGTTATTATTATTATGACATTTCCTACAATTATGGCATGAGCAACACCTAGATAAAAATCAAAACCATGACAAACACCATCCATGACGGTAATAATTTGGTTGATTAATTTATATATAATTACCTAAATGAACTTCTCGCAGGTGCTTCCAACTTGGTAATTATATAATCATGATTAACAAAAATAAAAGTGCATTTACTCAAAATTGAAAAATCATTATCTAGAAAAATTTTGATTCTTGGTTGATTGAAAAGAAAGGGTGATACCCCCAAATTAGGGTTCACAACAAGTCTCATTAAGTATTTTCTTGGATAACTCACATGAAACACCTATGATAAAACTTTACAAAATTTATGGTCATTATATTTCTTACCAACTCGATGTGATGGGGGGGAATTACATCTCCCTCCCTTATAAGAGTGTCTTATCCAATGCGACATGATGATCAAGTTAGCTAGAGGGATAAACAAGAAAGGAAATTCAATAATGATACATGTCACTTAGTAAAACAACTTTTCAAAGATGCAACACGACCACCGAGGACAAAAACAATTTATAAATTTATTCAATTAGTCATGTTCTATGAAGATTGGAATTTCTCTTTTCCCTTATACAAATTTCTTTAATAAAATACTTGTAAAATATCATTATTTTGTGATTCAATTTCATTATTTCCATAGGGTACCAAATAGTACATGACATCACATTCTAGAAGACCCAAAACATAACATAACCAACTTCACATTAAACCTTTTCCACATTTTCACGACTATAAGCGAGAACAAGACCACTAACCCAACCATGGAAAGAACATACAGTCCACACAACATATTACTCAACACACACGTTCCTCGACATAGATAATACTCACAACAACACAACCTTAATATAACAATAAGGAATCCCCAACAATACACATACACAGGTTTCATGTAACTCAAAACCACAATCTGTAACTACACAAAGTGTCAAGATGGGATCAAACATCATATCATCAATGAGGAGCATCAATCCTCAACAACATAAAACATAACTAGACTCACATGAGTACTCATGAATCATAAATACCAACTCCATATACCTCCTAATCTCCATAAGCCTCCCAAAACAACTCCATAAGCCTCCCAAACAACTCCATAAACCTCCCAAATAACTCCATAAACCTCCCAAAATATAGAAGAGAATCATAATATCAAACTAGAATGAGCCACTCTATGGACATGAACACATAGATCCTTGTCACTTGAAAAACCAAAGGCCTAATGACATGCATCCCTAGAAAATATATTCATACAACCTTTGGGTGTACCTCGTACTCGCACATGGACAACATCAAGTCGATAGAAACATATAAACAAATACAACATGGTGAAACCATCTCATTCAAACATTTAATAAGGTCCACATTGGACAACAAATAGCCAAGTGGCATCGAAATCATTAAGCTTCAAGTTTTGAAAGAAACTAAAATAAAGGAAATTTTGATAAATCAAGAATAATGGCTAAGTAACTACTTTTAAATAGCTAACGAAATATCAAAAAGTAGATTAAAAGTATCGAATCTTAGCAAAAATAAATTAATTTTTTTAGTTTTAAGTACAACCGAGTTTACAAATAAAACACATGAAAATATTCACATCACAAGCACTATAGTAACCTCTAAAGAGGTCACTCATTAGGGTACTATATCATCGAGTGTGCATATTGGCATCAAGAATCCATCTCATAATATAATATAATAACTGGCCAAGTAATATAACTATCACAATATCTATCATAAACATTACTCCAAACTCCCACAAGGCTCAACATAGTCATAACCACACAAATGTCATTGATAAGACAACTAGTTAAGGAGAGAGAAAGAGGTATAGGTTGTCATTCACTGAGCCTAAGGTGTCCATGAAACACAATATACATGACACCCATTGAGTAAATTCCATACATACCAAACGAATAGAAGTGGATTTTTAGTTTATGCTAGACTCCACTTCCTATCTCGTACTTGGCTCAAGTAAAATGGACAACGGTCCAAATTTATCACTCCACACATACACTTTTGATATTACCCATAGGGATCATAAGTGTAGGGTATACAAAATAATACCTCACTACATTACTAATATAATGGTGATTTAAGCACAACAACGATAGTGTCTCATGCATAGTATACTTATGGGATATAACATAACATTGTTTCCACAACTTACAACACATCATGTGTCCACATTACACAACCAAAAGTGTGAATACAATATATTAGGTGTCATAAGATTACCATATACCCACAAATTCATGACATGAATCCATCACATAATGTATGAATACATTTGTATGATGAACATGGTAACAACATCACGATATGCCAAAATTTACTATGAAGCACTTTTTTCATACAACATATTAGTACACATATACAATATCACAAGATAATGAAACACTAAAACACTACATTGGTTATTTACACACAAAAACCATAGTGTCTCACACATGGTATACTTACGAGGTATAACATAACACTATTTCCACAACTTACAACATGTCACGTGTCCACATTACACAACCAAAAGTACAAATACATTATAGTAGGGGTCATAAGATCACCATATACACCAAAATTCATGACATGAATCCATCACATAAGATATGAATACTTTTTTACAATTAACATAGTGATAACACCATGATATGACTCAATTTACTATGAAGCAGTTTCATCATACAACACATTATTACACATATACAATATCACAGGATAATGAAACACTACAACACTTTCGTAGTCCATAATAACATTTATTTCACACAACAACATGGTGCATCACATGTTAAATTCATATTAATTCAAGAAAGAGAGTGTGTGAATACTCTCATCACAAAACACATCAAAGTCATAATAATTCCACACTAAGTGGTATGCACAATAGGTGCATTCATAATATCACAAGTACAACGTTTTTCACATCACAACATAATATTACATTACTCTTCCAAATCCACCATCTTGCATAATCATCACCACACTAAATTTCCTAGAGGTTCAAGAGCAAGAAACTCGCTTTGATACCATATGTAACGCCCACAAAATTTCACACACAAATAAAACAGTAAAAATACTAGAATATTTTATTTTGTCTAACTTGTTATACGGTACCACATGGGATCACTTAGGATAAATCAACATCACATGATACATTTATGAAACATGAACCCACATATATAATATGATGAGGAAAGGACAAACATCATAAATAGAGATGAAATAATTTCCAATCCTACCTAAGAGGCTTACAATGGGGAGAGGTCATCATTGCAACTACCCCTTATCACTCCAAGAAGGAATCTTGGCTAGCCTTTAGTTCCTCCAAATTAACCACACCACATCAACTTCAACATGCCCCTTTTACCTAAATTATAACATGCACTTATCCCTCTATTAATACTATCCATGAATTCTTTTGGTTCATCCAAAACAAAACACACACTTCCCCTTATTCCTCTAATAATAAATGATGAAACCTCACCCCAACAAGAAAAAAAACATATACACATGATACAAAAGATTCACATCAAAGGCACATTTCCCCAAATGAAAATTATATAACAACTATCTTATCACAATTATAAACTCATGGATAGGCACTTTCCATAACACAAAACTTTCATGGTTACATATATATTTCAATCATATTTCATTATTTGACCTTAAATATTTGAAGAGCACTTAACATGAAAACCTACTTTCTCCTTTTATCTATACTCCATTTTTTTATTTCGTTTAACATTTATCTTATAATGGTTCCAATTAATTTGGTTCATTTATCTTATTGTAATTAATAGGTATAACTCAATTGTTTGTTAGAATAATTTTAAACACATATGAGTCCCCTATAACTCATTCATACACTAAGGGTTGGTTCCTCAAAAATATGTTTACTTGGAATTTTTTTTACTTTCATTATGCAATAAGAACTAGCATGAGGTGAATAGGGAAGAGGTCTATAGTTTAAAGGATTAAGGTTCCATATATTTTTTATACTTTAATAATTGGTTGGATTCATATTAATATTTACACGTCATGAGTTTATTTTCTCAAATAAAATTTAATGTTTTCTTGAATGCTCGATCTCACATGGAGCAACTTATATTCATTTCCCACAACATAAGAAGGCTTAATCAAGTTATAAGAAATCTCTGAATTTCACTTTTCACTGGAAAGACATCTCATGAATATAATTTTAAAGACTTAGTGTTAATCACAATTTGTTATTATCCACAATTAGCTCTTAATATCATATTATAGAAAATCAATTTGATAGTTGAAAATAGGTATGAAATTCTGCCATAACCCAAATTCTCTAAGATGTCTTTCAAAATAAACTCCTATATTTTTCACCTAAAACCCTTCATTCTACTCATGTATCAACTTAAAAAGGTTTGTATTAGATTCAAAACCGTATTCTCTACTTGATAGAATCCATTCACTTTACGGTTCACCAAATTTTGTATAATCACCCATCAATGTTGCAAATTTATATTTCCTATTTTTCCATATGCTACCAAGTACATTCATTTCTTATCCCTCTATGCCTAGCCTCAACACAACTAAAAATTATGTTTCTTAGACCTTACATCCCACATGTCCAAAATTGACTCTATACCTTAAAAGAAAGCATCCCACACAACTTCCACACACACAAATACAATGCCTAGGGGGAAACCCACATACTCTAGATAGTGTTTAACCATTACCATTCCTATAGGGTGGTTTTGTGACATTTCCGATAAGAATACATGTTATTATGGTAACCTACATTTGGAATCTTATTTACTCTAAGCTAGGAGGTTCCATCGAGTATAAGGAGTTAGGCTTGTCCTAAAATTTCAGTTTTATACGTTATGAAGGTGGTCATACAAGAAAGGTAAATCATAAAATAATATTACTCTAAGGTTGATCTTTTATCTAGGTTCCTTTCCTACTATTCCAAACTAATTATTATAACACACAAGAAGTTTATTCATTAATTTCACACCGAATCACACTATAAAATATCAAATTCATTTTTAGTTAGTATATTCATCCACCCCATTAACAATAAATAATTGTAAATTTAGTTAACACCCATAACCAAATGCCCATTATCCAAACACACCAAAATGCTCAAAATTTCATTATCATCACAATATTCATTAATTAACATTTCTATATATAACAAGTATTGTTGATATATCTTATACAATTACATTGTTCTAAAATAACATGTTATTATGAAAACACCAGTAACACTTCACTTTCTCCTTGTCTCGGTGACGTACAACCACTACATGGTTAGCATAAATTGTTGGCATGACATCTACCCAAAAACTAGCATAATTCACAATTTCATATTTTTCCATTCACATGATTATAATACTTAGCACACAACAAGAGAGAGTTAAAGATACATTCATTTCATTTCAAAACTAGAGGGAGAGAGAGAGAGAGAGAGAGAGAGAGAGAGAGAGAGAAGAGATTAAAATTCCATTTTCCGACAATCAAATTTGTTGAAAAAAACCAAAGAGAGTTCCACCCATTCTTATATAAGTTCCTAAAAAAAATTCATCAGTTATTTTACTTGAAGAGGGTCCCACGACATTATTTCATTGTTTCTACAAGTTTGCACAAATTTCCAAAATTAACCTAAGGGATATGAAATTGCATTCAAAATTTTATTTCCAATGGTTGAATGCATCATAAAATGAATCCTATATGATTTATTATATATAGGTAATTCATTAGATTTGATGGAAATTAGAACTATCAAACAATGTTCAAGAGGTGACTACTTTTCTCGGAGCTATCGGACATAATTGGACTAGTTTGAACTAGTCACACAATGATCAGAGCTCTACAAACCCCCCTTATAAAACTAATTGGAGAGGTTTTTTATTAGAACTAAGGGTTGGAAGAATTTTTCATGGATAAATTTGAGAGGTATACGAATGCCAATATCCATTTCTTCACCCAGGGCCCAAACGGAAAACCAAAACCAATCTCAACTTTTGATTTTCAATAGCTTCCCAAAATTACAAAAAGGGTTAACATGGCTCCTAGAGGGATGGCAAAAAAGGCACCAATGGTTAATCGAAGAAGTTGAATATTGTGCGTGGGAGGGGGAGCACATGTAACAATATAATTATGAAGTAACGCAAAGGAATTACATGCACATGAATAGGAAATGAATACATTCTAATACACGAAGGTGCACACATACACACACAGTTCAAGACTTAGCCAATTTCTGAGCTAAGGTTAAAAATAGGAAAAATACAAATGGCATAGCATACAAGAAAGGTCTATAAATAGGTGAGGAAATATGTAAATACATGAAAGGAAGACATATAATTATAGGATTAAATCATGGATGGGACCAAGCTATTTATAGCATGATCTAGAGTTAAAGAAAAGTTGTAAAAAACATGTAGCCTATAATTAGGATATATATTGTTAGAATGAAAGAATGTAAGTAGTGAAGGGAAAGTCCCCACCATATATACACTAGTTACACATTATTCCTCCAATAATCAATGATGAAACCTCACCCCAATAAGAATAAAAACATATCCACAAGATGCACATCAAAGCCACATTTCCCAAATGAAAAGAATAAAAAAATCCGAACACAATTATAAATTTGGGGATAAGCACTTTCCACAACACAAAACTTTTATGGTTACATATATATTTCAATCCTCATTATTTGACCATAAATATTTTAAGAGAACTTAACATGAAAAAGCTACATTCTCCTTTTATCTATACTCCATTTTCTTTATTCCATTTAACATTTAACTTATAAAGGTTCCACTTAATTTGGTTCATTTATCTTATTGTAATTAATAGGTATACCTCAATTATTCATTAGAATAATTTTAAACACATGTGAGTCCCCTAAAAATTATTCATACGTTACGGATTAGTTCCTAAAAATATATTTACTTGGAATTTTGTTTTACTTTCATTACACAATAGGAACTAGCATGAGGTCAAGGTTGTAAAAGGATTAACAAGTCTCCTAGAGGTTTGGAAAAAAATGCACCAATGGTTAATCGAAGGAGTTCTAAGGTTTGATAAATCACTACACATGATAGGGAACATAGTCACAACTCAACTTTCCCATTTTGGGGTTCAAAGAGTGTTGATTAGCGAGAAATGGATAAGTATTAGCCATGCACAGAAGTTGAAGACCATGTGTGGGGGCGAGCAAAGGTAACAAGAGAATTATGAAGGAATGTATGAAATAACGTGTGTATGAATAGGAAATGAAGACATGCCAATGCACAAAGGTGCACACATGCATGCACACGAGTTCAGGACTTGTCCAATTTCGAGCTAAGGTTAAAAATAGTAAAAATACAAATGGTGTATTTTACAAGAAAGGTCCATAAATAGGCAAGGAAAGAGGTAAAGCACATGAAAGGAAGACATATAATTATAAGATAAAATTATGGATGGGTCCAAGCTATTTATAGCTTTATCTAGAGTTAAAGAAAAGTTGTAAAAAGTATATAGCCTATAGTTAGGATATATTGTTAGAATGAAAGCATGTAAGTAATGAAGAGAAAGCCCCCACCATATATAAATAAGTTTCACACTCTTAGTAAGTGTGTGCTCTTTTAGGAGTTAATTTTTATGTACGCATAGATGTAATCAAATCATGGATGTAATTAGTGAGTTTGTTTAATATAGCGGATTGTGCTTATGATGACCTAGTGCATATGAATGTTATGGATTATAATTATGAAGTTTTGTTAATGATATGTGTTGGTTAATTTCCTTATTATATGTGTTGTCATTAATGTATTATGTTTTTATCTGTTTGCATGTTATAATGGTTAAGTATGCTAGCCACATCTTGACAAGTGAAACAAAGGAGGAACTTGGTAGGTTAGCATGTGCTTCGGGTGAGATCTTAGGCATCTGTCAGGTGAAGTGCCAGCGTGCATGACCTTGTGAAGTGTTGGCTACTAGAGTCCAAAATTTTGGCTCCATTGTTAGGACATATTTTCATAATGTTCATCAGGATGTGTCATGCATATGGCGTTTCAACTATCATTGGAGAATATTGAGCATTGGGTGTATGGCATCCATAACAAATTTTCTCAAAGATACAACATCAGATAAAATTTTAATACATGCAAGTGGGATGATTAAAATATGTATGATTATTTGTATGATATGTTCTTCATATTATTTCCAAAGAGAGTTGTCACGAGTGGCTATCACCTTATACACAATGTCTAGATAGGAAAGAAGAAAGTGTCGAGCAAGGATAAGTAACAAGCACTTTCTTATTTGGATGAGCTATGGATAAGAGCTATAGATCACTGATGGGAAGGTGTGTTACATAATTATACCTTGGATTATATGATTTAGGCGTAATCATGCTTGAAAGAGGTAGAGTTTTGGTTTCGTGTGAACCTAGGGATCATACTTAAGCGTGCTACTTGTAACAACAAATATCTTGATGATTAAGCTATGGATGGAGAATTTACCTATGGAAGGATAAAACTCAACCGCATGCAAGAGAAATAAGTAGGTTTGGGAAGGATGGCATTGGTCCAAGTGGAATAAAGGGATAGAGAAGAAATACTATGGGTATAATGAAATGTGGTAGATGGCATTTGAAGAGGCATTAAGACTGATAGGAATAATGTCACGTGAGAGTGATGAGAACCCTGTAGAAGGAAAGTGGCCATGGATCATGTCTTTCTAGTATTGGGAAGTGTAGTAGAATGACCCCTTTAGCATCTAATGACGGTGAGTATGAGGATATAATGATAGCTGTTGGCATGCGTATGATCTTCCCTAGAAACCTAACCCTTGTGCATGGTGCTTGGAATCCACAAGTTGTTATAGAAGAACATTATAATGACGGTGATCAAGAAGGTAATCAAGTATCACCACATTGGATTAGAGATACTGAGTAAATATATTTTAGTATCGGTACAAGAGGTGCGATAGATTAAGATAGCACAATAGGATCCCGTGTTTGGATAGAATTTATTTAGAAGTAATTTGGTAGGCATGATGTCTTGATAGAGTAGTGGTGCTCTACCTATTAGAGGTAATCCTATAGGTGGAGAAGTAGGATAAATAATTGGTGTGTATTTCAGCACTAATACGAGGATGCAAAGTAGTACTTCTATAGCCCACAAAGTTGAAAAAAAAAGGTTTAGGAGGTTTAGGACATCCATCGTGCAAAGGATATCCTTACGGAGGTTTAGGCTCATGATCTATCCCCACTCCATGAAAAGGACCAAAACAGCCAACACAACAACCTCATGAACAACAATAGCAAACCTGTTTAGATCTTATTTGATATGTCCCTTAATTTTATAGAATATAGATGTGTGGAATATGTATCCAAACATGTTCACAAGTGTGAACTTTTGTGTTGGGACAAGGGAATAACATCTATATATCATAATGTTATTCAATTTTTGAAAACACTTCATGGTTACGTGCATAGTTGTTATAGGAAATATGATCCACACCTGCATAATAGTGGACTATGATGTGCTACATTCCAATTTCTTAGCTGAATTCTACATACCCGAGTTTGAGCAACAGAGGATTAGCACACTAACGAGACATTATGCGGTATTTTCCGAGAGTATTAGGGAATATGATATGTGTTCCAATACATTGTTATCCAACCTTTCTTATGACATCCATCAAATTCATCATGTGCAATGGTTTGTAAGGAGGGTTTCGACATGCCTTTCCAAAGGGTGTTGCCACATAAGACATTTACGAGATCTGTGAGGCTTTTGAAGTAGCATTGCATCTTGAAGTAGTTAAGAGCATAGACATAGGAGTGAGTCCACTTCTTGAGGCCCAAATTGTCAAAATGGCCACTCGGTTGGATAAATTATATGCTAATTCAACTCATAAGGTGCATAGTGGACTATGGTGCACTAATTACAAGGTAGAAGGACATTCAAAGGATAGATGTCCATGAAGGAATGTTCACGCATTATGAAAAACTTGTGATATTTGTCATAAGAATAATGATATATGTAATTATCCATTTTTGCAATGCACTACATAGAATAATGTTTCGTGTATTGCAAAATTTATGATGTGCATACTCATGACTCATCTAATTTTTGTTTGATTGATCAGATTCATGAGGCTTGTTAAACAGGGTTGTCCTAGACTAGTGTAGAGAGTAGTTCTCAAGTACAAGAAGGATATAATAGTGAAGCACAAAATAATGGTAATGGAGGATTTAGAGGTGGATATCGAAGCGAGGTTTGTGGTGGCCAAGGAAGGTTCACATAAGGAACATGTTACACTTATGGGTCATATGTTACACTTGTGGGTCATAGAAACATTATTCACCCTTGAGTGAATATTGCAACATAGATTCTTGTTCTGAATTAGTAGGACATCCAATGTTGATGAGAAAAAGTTGATCTTGAATACACACTTACAAGACTCCAACAAATTTTCACTTTTTATAAACAACTCTCTTAAATGCAAATCAATTCAAATTTTTCTCACTATCATCCTCCATGGTGGAGATGTCTTCAAGATTGGGAATATTCATTATGGATTTAAGGATATTTTTCCTTTTACATTCATGAACTTCTTTTCAAATCATGAAAGAGAAAAAGTATATCTTCACATTTTCTCTAACCGACCAAGGAATTGGGGAGGACATCAAGCTCATCCATCTACTCGGATTAGCATCAAACATTATTCTATCAAAATGAGAAGTGCATCTTGAATCATACATATCTTATATTTTCATTTCCTGAGTTAGGATCTCGAGACTAAGTTAAGAGTATTTAGTTTCTTCCAGTAGCCTTCAAGATGTCTTGCAAAAATAATTCTTCTAATTTTTCCGTATAATCATCTTCATCCTCATTGGAAGAATCTTTTCATTGTGCCTCCAGGAGATGGTTGAAAATCTAGTCTGCACATGGCCAAACTTTATCTGAAACTTCTTCACTCTCTTGCTTTGCATTATTTTTCATTCAAGTCTCACCTTTTTCAAGAGTGGACGTAATTGGTTTTTAATATTTTATGATAAGGAGAAGAGATCCATACTACGTGGGAAGGGAACACCACCGAGCTCAAAATCCATTTCATCAGTTCATGATGAGGGGTAGAGAAGCATGTTGGAGTAGCAATATGGGAAGAATTTTCAACTCTATCTTAGTCACCCATTATTGGATCCTCTTTCTCATATAGAAAATGAAATATTTCATACTCACCATGATGATCAAAATCGTGCTCTTTAGGTGATAATGGTGGGGTCAACTCCTCAAAGAGGTTATGGTCAAATTACTCATTCTTTTTGGTACTAAAAAAATAAATTGGCCTCTTCCATTTTTTCATACATGGTTATATCGAGAAGGAAAATTGATTCTTAAAATATCCCCATTTCATCATTCAACATTTTATCATCACTTGAAGAATAAAAATAGGAAGGAAAATTATCCATGGTCACCTTGAATTCATCATCTTAAGTCTAGGATACAGGACATGCTTCTCGTACTTCTTCATTGTTTGTGGATTCTTAAGAAATCATTGAATTTTCTATTGTGCAAAAAATATCCTCCTCACTTCAATTCATTTTTTTTTTGATGGGTTATTCTTTGAGCCAAAATGAGTTTATGAATGGAGGTTCAATCATCATATCTTCTTAATCAGCCTCCAAAGTGCTGATTTTACTCTCATTAGAAGTTTCAAGGATAATACATTCCTCAAAAGCGTCTAAGAATCATCCGGTATGAATACCTCGTAGTGTAAATAGTCATTAGGATCTTCTTCCATATGAAAAATCTCCTCTTCTTACTCATTTTTGTGTAGTGCTTCAAGTTTTTCATACATTTCTTGGAAAGCTTCAGCATATTTTAGAATTTCAAGGTAGATTTTGGGATTGGAATCTCTTTGTGTAATGCTCGCAACTCTTTACACATATTCAAATTTCAATTCTTCCATTTCTTTGTTTCTATATATAAGGAAATCATCCCTAAGGAGAGTGATAAAATACATGGCTTTGAGCTTTTCATTCAGTTGTGTGTGTCATACCCCGTTAAGAACTATCTTTGATTATGGGATATTGTCGGCTATAGGTGAATGTGAGTGTATGATTATCATGTTTGAATTGATTGGATGACTATATAAATAGTATGTTTGTTGTTTGATCATGTTGGTTTCATTATCTACGATATTGTAGTGATGGATTTATTTGTTGTGTAAGGTTTCTTCTTGGTTGATCTTATACATATGTACTAATCTACATCTTTGCAATTGTGTGCAATTAATGAATTTTTACAATCCTTTTATGGTAGATTAAATTGGCGACACCCTTGTTGGTAAACAAAGGTATAGTCATTCGGAGCTTATATTTAAAAATGTTATTTGAAAATCCATTATAAGACATTTATATAATAAATTTTTCCTAGTGATAGAGAAAATATACATATGTATATATGTATGTATGGAGTTACATAAGCGCATATATATATATATATATATATATATATATATATATATATATATATATATATATATATATATATATATATATATATATATATATATATTTAATTAGTAATTAGTAATTGTTTGGGCTTATGTTAATACATAATAATGACCATATAATGGTCGAGCCATATGTGAATGGAAATGCAAGGTTTTAAATTATAAAGGGTTGGGGTCAGCCAGCTCGACCGAGCCCCACCCAAGCTCCAACCGAGATGTTTTATTTACCACATATGCTAACATTTGATTAAACTAGAGATAGAACATTGTTTGTTGTGGTGGCAAGTGGGAGTTAGGGTTGGAATATTGTGAAGACTCTCAATGTTGTCGAATGTTTTAAACTACCCAAACATAGGGCTTTGATTGTAGGGAAGTTTTGGGTGGACATGCCAAATATAGAGGATGAAGATTTAACAGGAGTTAGAGGAAGTTGGAAGGAAACAAGTAATATTTTATTTAATGACATTAATGAGGCTCCATCCTTAGGAAAAGTGGGAAGTATCTAGAGGAAGCCACCGCCAAGCTAACTAGTTAATTGGTTTTACATTTTTCAATTTAGTCCTTTTTCTCCTCCATGTGAGCTTTGTATGCAAGTTTACTTTGGCTATTTTTGGGCATCAAGTTGGAATTTTCATGTGAAATAATAACTCCATTTTTAAGGATATTATATAGTCGATGATCATGGGTTTTATCGGGCTCTTGTGTCAATTCATGATTATTATTCTTCTTGGTTTTGTGCGTAAGCTTTGGAGGATTTCTAAGGAAAGAAAGAAATAGATTTGGCCTTTTGCAAATGCATTATAGTAATGGAATCATCTCTTTCTCATCTTTATCATTTATAACATTAAGGTATTTGAATGAATATGGTGAAAAATTGGGTTTATCATCTGTGATATCATTATCTCTTTTATGGGTATGGTTAAATATTGTTTTGAAAACCATGGGTTATTTTATACTTGTTGTTTATCTATGTCTATGTTCTATATGCATTCGAATGTAAATATGTTTATCTATTTTTTCTCAAATTCGAGCTATATACGAGAATGTATGATTAAACCATGTTATTGTTATGATAATGATTAAGGTGATACCTATATTGTGAAGGAATAAATATAGGTTATTTTGGGGTTCTACAAACACTCATCCTTTCTTTTGATGGCCTTTTCACTTGCCCATTTAGGGTGGGGTTGAATGTGTTCCTAGTGCGAGTTTATACAACGATTTGTAAGGTTAGTTTTTTGAGCTCAAGATCGATATCCTATAGCTTATTATGTATGGCCACTTTGTGTATCATTTTTAACATTGCTTGTAGGGTTAGCTAATTACATTCTCACCTTCAAATTACATATATTTCTTGGTGGTTTTAGTGCTTATGAAAAGGTTGTATAAATCAAACTTTTGGAACATACTTTCGAGCTTTAGATCTTGTTCTATAACTTATCATATAATGGCATGGTTATGTGGTTTTGGGTTTAACATAGTGTTTCCTTAATAAATATATGTGACTTGGTCACCACTTTGTTAATGTGGTTGTGTTATTTTTCTATCATACACTTTGGTGAGATGTTTCTCGGGTCATGGGTTTAAGTCGGTTTGACCCTTCATTAATCATTTCTTTGGTTCTTAAGACCAATCATTTTTGATTTAGATTGTGCTTAGTTAGATCACTGAATGGTGAAGGTTTATGAATTTTTTGGTAAACTCAGTCATTGTTTTGATCTCCTTAGACCACTCGTGGTCGATGTGGCTGCTTGCTATTAATGTTCACTTTGCATGGGTGAAGGCTTATGATCCTTGATTCACCTTGGTTTGAAAGCTTACTTTTTTCAATAGAATTTCACGTAAATGATGAGATGTAAATACATTGTTTAATAAATTATTATTATTAAACAAATGCTTAAATTATTATATTATTTTGAAGAATAATGTATTTCTTTTATCATAAATTATTATTATTTCATTAATGATTATGTTTGATAATATTAATTATTAAGTTGTATAATTTAAATATTATCTTATCGAAATATACTCTTAATAATATTATTATTAAGATGAGACTTGATTGCTATTATACTATACTCTTTTCGCAATCATTTATATATTATTTGAATGATAATTGTGTAGTTTGTATGACTGTACCTGATTTGTATTATTAGCATATGATGTGGTTATAAACAAGTATAGATGTTTAAGTATAGTAATACTTGTTTGATGTTTTATATAACTCTGTTTGGGTATAAAAAGATAGTGGATTGATGTAGCCTACAATTCATTGTAATTAGCCCAAGGTTCATTGGCAAATCACTTAGCTTGAACTAAGTGATCACCCGAATCATGGAAGGGTAACGTGTCCCTCTTTAGAGAAGCTTGTTCAAGATGTTAGCATGATTACAAGTATATTTTAGATCCATAACAGATAATCAATTAAACCATAGTGCATAAACCAGATCTAGATCTAAACCATATGAAGGAATAACTAAACAATTACTATAATCAGTTTTACCATACAAGATCCTTGTTCAGTTACATCCAACACCAATATCCAACCAATAAGATCCATTCCATTAAATACTGTAAAAATTATAAGCTTCATACATACATATTACAGTCTCCATGGTCATGCACGCTAACAAATTTGTAGCATAACACTATAATAAATCATGACTTACTAAATCATGCAAATCAATACATATTTATAGGGGTGGGGACTTTCCCTTCACCTCTCATGCACCTTCCAAAAAAAGGCTACATGCTAATAATAGCCATGCACCCTTACATAAGAATACAAAAGTATGTGTGTGCTAATAATAGATCTCCTACAGTTAACTCCTAGTTCAGATCCTATTATTAGCTCCAAAAATTTGCATGGCAATCAATCTTGTTAGCCCAAAATAACCTTGACGTAGCTTGCAAGTCTTCATACCTTTGTGTGCTCCGCACTCCATGTCCCAAAAATAGCCTTAATATGCAAAAGTGGCTAAGTCATGTTATCAACTCCGTCCCTGGGCACACCACCGTGTTGCTAACTTTCGCATGCTTTTGCGTGCCCTATGTCCATGTACCCAAACCTTTTGTGCTTTCAACCTTGAGCTGCATTTCATCCTCTCAACATTACCCTAAAATAATGCCATTGTCACCCCCAAAAATGGGTAATCAAAACTTATCTCTCCAAGAATAAAGAATAATGAATGAAAGAATGAAGTAAGTATTTATACAAAAAGAAAGGAAGTTTACTCAGTGCCTTTCTCTTCTATATGCAGGATTAACTCTAGATATTCATTTTTATCTTTGCCTCTAATGCCTTCCAATAACTTAGCACTTCACCTATCTTATCTAGGAAATCTATAACCATAGATTCCAACTCATCATAATTCATGTTTTCTTTTCATTTTGCAAGATTGTAATAATGTTAGGCATGTTAGAGACCATTCTCTCCACGTAACCCATGTTCTGCATAATGAGCTTCCCAATTTCTTTCATTCTTTCCTTATGTGGATATTAGGATTTTGTAAGTGCTTTTCACTTTTCTTACACTAGAACAATCCTCTCCATGCTCCCGAGCATCTCATTCTTCATTCCCTTTAGGACCTCGGTATATTCTTTAATTGTCTCGTGTCCTAATAATCACATTGGCACCATGCATATATTTAGATCTTGATTTTCCTTCTTCAAATCATCCTTTAGTTCCTACAACAAGGATTCATAACTCGTAAATTTCATTACAATCATGTCCTCGGCCCTTTTTCCTCCTCTCGTAACATCCTTTAGTGTTGGCATACACACAGCCTTTCATCTATTACCAAATTTACCAGTGTGTGTATGTAATGCATCACAAAAGGAAACTTTTCTGGAACTTGTGATTCCAGGTGTGGCTTTACCTTTAAAATTTCATCTCCAATTTCCTCTACCATACTAACCAAAGATTCCACCTTTTCCTCAGCCCTTTCCTTCTCTATTGTCAAGTGATTTATCTCTTTATCCTTATCCTTGTTATCATCCATCAATGACTGAATGGTTGCCTCTTTATATATGTTTCTCTACGCAACCTCTGTAGATACCTTCACCAAATCATTACTCACCTGCTCATCTAACATGACAATGGGATTGACATTCACATACCTAATGTGGGGTGCTTTCTTCATTCTCGCATGAACACATGACTCCTCACACACATCAAATTCAGTCTCATCCATATGAGTCTATATAGACCAAGATAATTTCAGGTGTGTGCATGTGTTCACCATCTATGCATCCATGAGCTCCCACCCATACAAATCCTTAGGATCCAAAATTCTTTGGAACCGTGCGCATATGATTTTGATTTTATAATCCACATACCCAATTGCATAGGGGTCTTATAATATTCATCCTCCTTCTCCTTCCTTGTGCGCTTACCCTTTAGAATCTAGGTGCTCGAATCCAGTCAATCCCTCACCTTCTTGTGTAGTATGGGGCACGTCGAAGGATCACTCTTATCTATTTATTTTCATATCTACTTCATCTCCTCTTCATATTTCTTCATTTCTTCTCCCCAAGGCCCCGTACGTACCCAAAATTGTAAGGTACTGTACTACGGAACGGTGTAATAAATGCCCCAATGATGATACAGGTCTCTTCGCAAGGTGTTCGGGATCCAGAGAAGCTTTACGGATATGCGTTAACATCCCGCATGCCCCGCTTAGCCCCCGCATGCTTTGTTTTCCCCTTTTTCCCTCTTTTCTTGGCTTTTGGTCTTCAGTGATGAAACCGCCGCCCTGAACAGGGCGGCGGTCCTGTAACCGCCACCCTGAGCAGGGCGGCGGTCCTTTACGCGTTTTCCAGAACGTTCTTTTGACGGAACGCACGCAAAGTTCAACGCTTCACCAGCTTTTCTTGCCGACTTGAGCATGCATTTATGTTTTTGGTCCCCTGGAATAGTGTTTTTCCTTTGTTTATTGTTTAGGAGTTCAGTTTGGTTTTGATCTTTGGGTGTTTGAATTCCTATAAATGCATGGTTTGTGCACATGCAAATGGCCCCTCATTCTTGTTTCAAACTCACCATTTTCAGTAGTTCAGTCTTCTAGTTTGCTTAAGTTTGATAGTTTAAATCCTTTACATGCTTGGTTGCATTACTCAGCTGTTGGTAAGCCACAGATCCAACTTGTGCAAACAGTATTATTGTTTTGGAGTAGAATAGTTTAGGCAGCCATTAAAGTTGCAGGTTTTGCTCTTCATACAGACTAGTTTCGGAGTTACGGGACGCTTTTTGTTGCATGATTCGCAAAGAGACCCCGCTAGGAATTGCATAGGCCAAGCTCTGTACTCTTGCGCTATCCCTCTCCTATCCGCATTCTATTCTGTCTGCATTCTGAAGGCTGTCCATTGATCCAAATATCTATTCCTATTGATGCAAGCATTACACGCTTTTCTGGATTCACGTGAGCACAAAGAACGAAGAGATCATACTGAGGGGACAAGAACACACACACCGTCAGATTCGCCACTGTTATGCGAAATCCAGGTTCCATCTTTCAAAGTTTTAGTTAGAACTTATCAAATAAAGTAGTTAATCACTTTATTTCAGTTATTTCCATTCTCGATATTGCCAGGGAGGTTGTGGGGATTGATAGTTTCTGAGAAACTATGATTCATTCCTCACTTCTGAGGTAGGATCGAGAATCTTGCAAATAGATTAGTTATTTCGTTGTTTAGAATAGATATACAAAATTGCACAGACAAATAGCTACACTCGGCTATTTTGTTTGTTTTACGTTATTAGTTTAGTTGTCAATTCTAAATATTTTAAATAGCTGCTTTCTTATAAATTGCCAGAAAATACAAAAAGAAATTATATATGCTAGAAGTGTACTTAGATTTTACTTTATTATAGTTTGTTTCATTACTGCTTTTGCATGACAATTACGGGACCTAGGGAGCCCAGGGAATACATTTTCGAGCCAATTGTGCCCCAGCCCAATATCGTAGTGGCAATAACTGACATTGACCAAAACCTTAGGATACAAGTCTTCCAAACAACAACAGACTTCCAACAGGTCAGGTCACAGTTGAGAGGGTTAAACATAGAAGACGACCAAGCACACACATTTTGGTCAAATCAGCCAAACTACAGGTTATCCTAGAAAACATCCACATGACTGTAGAAGGATTTGAAAGAGAACAAATATTCAGGTGCGATCCTTTAGTTCCATGACTAGGACGCTAGAGACACCCTCGTAGATATAGATACCACTTAAGAATTCAAGTTCTAGAACACCCGTGAGGTATTCCGAGAAAATCACACAATTGCTGATTCTAAACGTAGAGGTGAGAAAGCATACGATTCATTGGATACTAGGGATTAGGACTTGATCTCGCGTATGACCATAACAGACGCGCAACAACCAAGAGTCTACGGTTGTGATCCACAAATCCCACAGCCTAACGAATCCATAAGAGAATTAGACATAGACACTGGCCTATGCACATTAGTATTTCAGTCTACTCCGATTCCACCTATCATCATTCAAAAGTTATCCCTACTAGACACAATAGCTAACAAAGCTAGAGAATTTTGGACTAGGCCAGAGAATCATCCATATAGTTGATTATATTCACCATATGACCCTATCAGGAGAAATACACGAAACCATCCCGGGTCATTTTCCACGCATCCCACAACCCATAGATCGAATCACGCCAGAGCTCGATATTGATTGGAGCCTTCGAGTAGTCATCCTGGCTGATCGATCTATCACACCGGTCCAGGTTAGAAGGGCCTTCTTTGCCTTAGATTCGCAGATTCCATTAGTGCATGTCGAAGATATTAGATTGCCTAACTAGTCTATCCGTATACTACCTGTATTCCATCCCCACCGTCTGTCTCGGCATGACCTCGGGAGGTCGGGTACGCGGAAGAGTCACTTGTAGATTCCCACGCTCGCTTGTCGCTTTTCCGGCGTACAAAATTGGTGAACCCGACGTGAACCTTACAATTGCTTCACCTTCTCTCTGAGAAGTTTCATCTTATCCAAATCACCTTCGCTCCTTCCCATTATTCTGCGGGTATTCATATACCCCCCGAATATGTCGGGATTCGATGCATATGGAAGACCCCTCCTGGGTCTCGAGGCATACTATGCCCAACAGAATAGGCAGTCATCACCCTCACTCTCAATGTGGGGCGACAACTATTCAACTAATCAGTTGTCAACGCAAACGCCAAGGACTAGATATAATTCGTCCTTCCAAGCAGAGGGGTTGGAGCAACTCGCTCAAACACAAACAGAGCCTTCAGGCTCAAACAATATGACATTGACTGGAGAATCTGCTTCATCTCCTCAGGTGTTACTTAGACCACATATTAGCAGACAATCAGATCCATACTCAGTTCTAGATGACGAGTACTCAATACGTTATCCTAGGAGTGAACAACGCTCTCAAGGCATGTACCCACCTGTAGGAATTTTGCAAATACAGCCCGAGTTCTCTCCTCAAGAAAATACCTCTATGCCATCACGTATAGAAAATACTCTCAGAGATGCTTGGCAGGATAGTGATCAGTTCATAGCAGGATATCACATACCTCCGCAAAGCCATGTTATACAACAAACGCCACCAAGGCACGATATCGTGACTTCACCAAACGAAGTCATTTCAACTCTAATAGAAAAGGTTAGAGGATTAGAACTTGCCCAAGCAAGTCAAAATTTGAGATTCATACAAACAGGGAGTTCCAATCCTCCGCACCATCCTAGCCAAGTAGATCTCCTCACAGGAGTAGGCACGTTAGGTATGACTCCTCAGTATTCACAACAAGTGCCAACTAGACCCACTATCGCTAGCACTGTTCCTCCTGGTCCAGTACAGAGCAATCCATTCCTGGATAGTACCCCTTCGTACTTAAACATGTACTCCAAATCACCACAAGGGGATATGTACTCATCCCCCGGCATGTTTACTCAAATGCAGGGATTGCCTTATGCCCCTGCCAACGCGTACGTTATGCCATATCAACAACCCGTTCCGCCACCGCCTCCTCAACAGGCACCATCAATGGTTGAGACGTATGCGATAGGGACTTATTCAGAATATTTAAAGGAGCCCTTAGATTTCGCCATACGAAGCGTTATGCTTCCAAGGCCTCTTCCCGATTTTCCCAAATACAAAGGAGAAGGAGATCCGAATGCGCATATCAAAGCTTACGCTCTGACCATTCGAGAATTACTCCCATGGGATGGGGTTGTTGCTTAAAATATTCCCAAAATATTTGGAAGGCATTGCCCTCGATTGGTATTACTGAGAATACCCGAGGCTTCCATACATTCATTCAAACAACTTGTATGCGAGTTCATCAAAGCCTTCGACATGAACAAACTATTAAGGACAGAATCGGGGAGTTCTTGCACATCAAGCAAGAACATAATGATTTGTCGCCCATTTCATCCAAAGGTGGTGCAGTCCTTTATTCCTCGGCAAGCACTCCAAACATGGATCAGATGGAGCTATGCGATTTATTCCTTCATTCTCTTAGCAGAGAAGTGAAGGAAGAAGTCCAGAAGTTCCCACTAAGGACTTATGATGAAGTACTTGAGAGCGCTCTACGAATAGACCAGGCAGCAATAGATAGTGGCCGTAAGACGTATGGAGCAAACGGGAGGTTAATCACCTCTACTCAAAATACTACAACCACCACAAGCGTCAATCAAGGACCCAAAATCCTTAACAAAAATCGTGGGGTAACAACAGATGGGGTAACTGACCAGCCCAAGAGGGTAAATGTCGTTAATACTCCGTCACAAACAAACAACCAAAGAAACAACAATTTTACCCCGACGATCAATACGGTGGATTTTAATAATCCACAACAACAACAACGGCGAAATCCCATGCAAGGACCAAGCCAAAACTCCTTTGGTTATCAAAACCAAAGTCAAAACCAGAAACAACAAAACTTTAGTCCTAATAGGCAACAGTTTGATTGGAATTTTAGGCCACAATACACACCAAACCAACAAAACGGGAATTACAACCCCAATTCTTATTGTGGTTTCCATAAAATTTGGGGTCATGACACTAGAACGTGTCGTGACTACAACAAATTCATGCAACGCTTGCCAAATGAACAAAAACAATTTTTTATGGATATGTTCTTAGCAGATCCTACGTCACCAACGGCAAGTACCTTCGCAGGGGCAGTTTCCCCTCAGAATGCCCCTCTCAAGATCTTTAATGATCCACTCCCAAATCATGATAGCGATAGGTTGAAACCAACTGGAACAAACAAAGGTGCAATAACAGGAAACAACGATCACGAGGCCTCAACTTCGCTAAATCCGTTAGTCGCGCCACAACTAGGAAGTCAACCACGACCTAAGGTAGTTGGATTAGTGGAGTTAGACTCCGAATTACCCGTTGAAGCAATTACGAGGACACGAGAGTATTTCTCTCAACCAAGTCCAAGCCATCTGCCGGAAACAGATAACATCCAGCAAACCGTAGCAAAACCTATGGGTGCTTACGATCTAATTAATGATCTAACAAAAACCTTCTCGCATATTTCATTCCTTGATTTACTAAAGAATTCCCCTACTCACAGGGCTGCTCTTTTAGAGGCGTTAGGTTTGGGTCATTTAATTAGTATCACTCCACCACCAGAAGCACAAGTAAATCATATAGACTTTGATGTTTATCCTCCGGGACAGGCGGATAGGGATGTCGAATTCATATTCGAAATAAGTAAAATGCCTACAGATGCTGAGATCGCACGCCGAGGCGATCCAGCCCTACACTTGCAAGTACAAGTTTATAATAATTATGTAAAATGGGCAATGGTTGACGATGGAGCTGCGGTTAACATAGTCCCTTTCTCTTTTCTCCAAAAATTGGGATATGGTGAAACAAACTGTTCCACTACTCGAAATACCTTGAGAGGCTACGATAGCCTTAAAGCCACGTCGATAGGAACCATAATACTACCGGTCACTTTGGGACCTAAAACAATCCTGACTGAGTTTTATATTATAGATCGGGAAACTAACTATAATATGATCCTCGGCCGACCTTGGATACACCGAATGAAGGCAATCCCTTCCACGCTATTTCAAGAAGTAAGATTCTTGCATCTGGGAAAGGTATTTGTAGCCAAAGGCGACCCAAAACCTTTCGATTTGCACCTAGCTGATTTAAAGAAAAGACCAGGGGTGCACTCAGAATTTGAACTGCCAACAAATCAACTTAATAAACCCTCTGACCCAAAGCCAGAGGAAAAGTTGATACCTACGACGGATCTTGAAACTACCAACATAGCCAAAACAATTCCAACCCCTAAAAGTAAAACTAAAGAAACAGTATCATTAGGGACTACTGCGAAGATCGTTGAGTTGATAGAACAAGATTCACCAATGTTCTTACCATTCGATTCAAAGAGGCATGGGATTTTCCTAGGTGTTGGTTCCTTCACGCAAAATATCTCTCGTATGGTAGAAGTAGAGTGTGCAAACGCAGCAGATACCCCTACATCTATGCTCCCGGCTAAGTATTGGACTCTCCATTTCGATGGAGCTAAATGCCGCTATGGAGCGGGGGCAGGTATAATTCTTACCTCGCCCGAGGAAAAGGTCCTCCCATTCTCTTTTAAGTTGAACTTTGAATGCACAAACACTGCGGACCGAGTACGAAGCTCTCCTCCTTGACCTTACCTTAGCCAAAAGAATTGGTATTGATAACATCAGAGTCCTCGGAGACTCGCAATTAGTAACAAACCAAGTTTCTGAAATATATGAAACTAAAGCCGAACATTTACAACTCTACAAAGACGCTGTGTTAGATTTAAGCAAAGCGTTTAATTTCATATCCATTGAAGCAATCCCACGAGAGAAAAATCTTCTCGCCGATTCAATAGCAACTTCGGCATCACGCTTCACTCCAAGCAATGAGCTAGAAGATACTCACTTCACAGTATCCATTCGTAACGAACCATTGATAAAAACAATGACAAATCCTCTTTCAAGCGGAAGTGAATCTACCGTCCTAGACCATGTTGGAAATGATGCGGCTACTTTGGATTACTTAAATGCCTATGCAGCATTACATCTCTCCTATCACACGCTAGATTTATCTCTGATTCCACATTCGTCTTCCTACTTCGAAAATCCTCTAACGAATCTTCCCTCACAAAAAGAACCTAATATATACGCGGTGGAAAACGGGGATGATTTGGATTTACCCCCAGCACCGCCTGAGTTCGAAGAGGGTAACGCCTCTTTAATTGAAGAAACAATCGATGTCAATATCGGAACGGAAGATGAGCCAAGAATTTTAAAGCTAGGTTCTTCGTTAACCCCAGAGGAAGTAGAGATACATACTCAAGTTCTCAAAGAACATCAGAAGGCGTTTGCATTTAATTACAAGGAGATGACGGGAGTCGCACCCCACATTGCGGTGCACAACCTCGTCACTAGATCAGATGCAAAGCCAATTAAACAGAAATCAAGACCCATGAAGCCCAAAGTAGCTCTCATGGTAAAAGAGGAGGTGATAAAACTCCTCCAAGTAGGATTCATCAAGCCAGTTGACTACTCCCAATGGGTATCAAACATCGTTCCCGTTCTCAAGAAGAATGGAAAGATACGCATCTGCATAGATTTCCGGGACATTAACAAAGCGTGTCCTAAAGACGATTTCCCATTACCATCCATAGACGTTATTGTTGATGCAACAGCTGGTTTTGAACTCTTGTCTCTCATGGATGGATTCTCGGGATACAATCAAATCAGAATATCCGAGCAAGATCAAGCTAAAACCACCTTTATAACTCCTTGGGGAACCTATTGCTACGCTGTTATGCCATTCGGTCTCAAGAACGCGGTTACGCACGTGCTGGCGGGCTATGACTTATATATTTCACGATTTAATTCATAAAATCATGGAATCTTACGTGGATGACTTATTGGCTAAGGCCAAAAAGTGCTGTGACCACCCTGAAGTACTCCGCATCATTCTTTCACGCCTAATAGAATACGGGGTTACCCTAAACCCAGAGAAATGCGTCTTTGGTGTAACAGGAGGAAAGCTCCTAGGTTACATCATATCGTCACGAGGAATCGATGTTGATCCAACCAAAATTCAGGCTGTCCTCGAAATGGTCCCACCTTCCAGTGAATCCGGAATCAGATCATTTCTCGGAAAGCTGGGTGCAATCCGAAGATTCATCCCAGACCTGAGCTTCGCTATTCATCCAATCAACAACTTGCTCAAGAAAGACTATAGCATTGATTGGACTGAAGATTGCAATGAAGCTTTTGATGCGGTTAAGCGCTTTCTGTTGTCACCACCTACGCTAATGCCACCTAAACTAGATCGCCCTTTAATTTTGTACTCACGGGCTACCGATGTCTCGTTAGCTTGCATGCTAGCCCAAGAAGATGATGACAAAAGAGAACGCGTAATTTATTTCATTAGCCGAACATTGCTCGACTACGAAACGCGCTATACACAAGCAGAACGAGAATGCCTTGCCATAGTTTTCGCAACCAAACACCTAAGACACTACATGCTAAATCAAGAGACAAGGGTCATGGTAAAAACTGACCACTTACGAACCTTCCTCACACAAGGGTCCCTGTCTAAAAAGGTGGGACGCTTTATAACCTTAATGGGAGAGTTCGAATTAACTTTTGTAAACCAAAAGTCAGTTAAAGGGCAAATCATCGCAGATTGGTTAGCTGATAACCCGCTAGACGGAGGTGACTTAGTAGACTTAGACTTTCCAGATGAATGCGTGTACTACGTCGAAACCCGACCTGCTATATCTGAGTGCCCTTGGTACGCTGATATCATTAGTTATATCATGGACCATAGGTACCCAGAAGGAGCTACACCTCAACAAAGAAGGCGGTTACGCATTATCGTAGCTAAATACGTCATTATAGAGCAGGTGCTCTATCGGAAAGCATTCGATGGAATGCTCTTAAGGTGTGTTGACACAGAAGAGTCCAAGAAGATTCTCCATGAATCCCATAGCGGTATATGTGGAGGCCACTTCGGCGGCCACGCCACCACTCGAAAAATACATCGAATGGGCTATTTCTGGCCCACTCTAGAACATGACACAATAGAGTTTGTACGCAGGTGTCATAAATGTCAGGAGTTCTCTCATGAGATCCACATGCCGGCACAAGCTTTGCAACCGATCGCTACTCCATGGCCCTTTTCTACATGGGGCCTAGACTTAATAGGGAAATTCTCTCCCTCATCCACAGATGGCCACAATTTTATAATCACGGCCACTGAATATTTCACTAAATGGGTAGAGGCCATGCCTCTTACAACTGTACCTGGTTCTGTAATCGCTAAGTTCATTTTGAACCAAATCATTTGCAGGTACGGTATCCCGCAAATCATTATCTCAGATAATGGAACTTCTTTCAAGAATGAAGAAGTTCGTGAGCTATGCAACAAATTTAAAATCAGCCATCATACGGCTTCCTTGTACTATCCCCAAGCCAATGGGCAGGCTGAAGCAACGAACAAAACACTGAAAGCCATTCTCCTTAAAACGGTAAAAGAAAACAAATGGGATTGGCATTTAAAGTTATATCCGGCCTTGTGGGCCCACCGAACCTCAATAAGAACACCAACAGGAGTAACTCCTTTCTCGCTAGTATTTGGGGCGGAAGCAGTTCTCCCGCTTGAAGTCGAAATACCCAGTCTCCGCATTTCGCTACAAGGGATTCTGGATGAAGACGCTTACAGAGAAGCACGCCTTTCCCAACTAGAAAGCCTAGATGAAACTAGGTTAGATCTTTGAGCAAGCAGATAGAGCTTATGCCGACCGAATGTGTGGGAGTATAACAAGAAGGTTTATGAACGCGATATATATGAAGGTGATCTAGTTCTAAGACTAGACAGCTGGATCGATAAGAAGACCGGCGAAGGAAGGAAATTCCGGCCCAAATGGTTGGGCCCATACCGAGTCATGAAGGACTACGGGAATGGTGCTTATCTCTTATGCACACTAGAAGGT
This sequence comes from Taxus wallichiana var. yunnanensis, assembly GCA_018340775.1. Classification (NCBI taxonomy): domain Eukaryota; kingdom Viridiplantae; phylum Streptophyta; class Pinopsida; order Cupressales; family Taxaceae; genus Taxus; species Taxus wallichiana. The sequence goes on from CM031234.1 coordinate 256,797,853, forward strand.
GAGGAGTTTGGCGAAACAGTCAATTCCCTCCACCTCAAACATTTCTATGCATAAGCAGCAAGCGCTGCCTACATAACTATCTACATCACATTTTCATATAAATTAGGATCATTTTGTCCACTTGTTCTTACATAAATTGTGATCAAAGAATCTATTCTCAAAGCAATTCACTACAAACTCGTGATGTTTCTGGCATAAAGTTCTTTAATCATACCTCTCCATCTTGGTATATTATCAAATCATCTTCAGAATTTTTTATCAAATAAAATCAGACATGACGAAGTCCTAATGGTAACCATACCAAGATCTGCAAGTTTGTTCTCGCTTTGATTTCTTCTCAGGATTGGTGTCTTGCCTATGGTCTGTTCTAGAAGCTTCATGGTGTCACATCTATCCCATATATATACATCTCTTTGGAATTAAGCGTATACTGACACTTTACTAAAAAAGACAAGTCAAGAAGTGATTAAACAGAAAATTTTATTTTTACACATTTCCTTGCCCCACCAACCTTCGGTGATGAGCTTGCGTCTCTTACTAGTGACGTAGGGTTGGGAAAGGATGGAAATGCCCTTACTCGCCTATGCCTTGCCCACGGTGATAAACCCATGCTTCTTACAGGTAGCATGGGGCAAAGTGTAGGGGGTCCTCTAGACAAAGTAAATATTAAAAGGTCATAAACAAACAATTCAAACTTTGAGTCAAAAACGAATGAATCAGATATTCAAAATTCCAAAAAGAGTTAAAAATCCTAAAAACCCAGATCTTGTCTACTATGTGGCCATCTACGGGTCTAAGTCTGGATAAATCGCAAAGCAAGTTGCACCCAAAACTATGAAGTCATTCAGGTAGAGTGAGCTTGTAGCTTTCACTTTGGTTCCACCAAAGCTTCGTCTGTCTTTCGTCACTATCATTTCACCATATTCCATAACTTGCGCCCTTCTTGGCTCTTGGTGATGAGCCCTCACATCTTACTAGTTGCATGGAGTTAAGAGTGGGGCAAGTTAACTGCATTCATCATCTTTGGTTATTCTCATCACTTTGCCAAAACAAATCATGAGGTATCCAAATTGCTCACAGAAACTAAGATTTAAGATCACAATATATCTACAATATCATGTATCAGCATCATGAAACACAAAAAGAAAGCAAACATTTGCATCATCTATTTCCCATTGCATACATTCTAGAAAGCATATAAAACATACATCGTAGTATACACGAGAAAACTTGGAAACAGAAAGGGAAAACACAAGTGACAAAGTTTTGATCCAAAATCGACGCATATATATAAATAATCAATATTTGTATACAATGCCATCATGCACTAGGCATGGTCAAAACGCTCAAAGAGCCCGTAATACACAAAAGAATCTATAATACAAAAAAAAAAATATACATAGGAGCCAAGTGGCCTCTCAACCCCTGCACGATCCGCCGAAGGTGCGCACCCTCGCCTAGGACTTCGGCTACACCGGCACTTTGAATGGACGGAGGGCTCGGGGTCCCGAGGAGTAGCCGTGGTCTTGCCATGAGAGTGGCTCCTCATAAGACGCTTGGCTGTCCTATATCCTACCAACTCGTACGGAGATTCGACACCATCTTGGCCATGTGCCAAATGGGAGCAAAGACGTCATGTATGCCTACAATTTCTTGAAGGCTCCCGACATCTGAGATAGCTCCGCATGCAGTCTTATCCATAGGGATCATCAGAGAATCAGTACATACCCTACGGATTAGATCCCGCCACTCATCAAGTCTCTGCAAAACAAAGAAGAAAGATGAATTAGAAACTAGGCAAGAGGCTAAAATATACAAGATACAAATATAAGGAGAGATAGCAGTTAAAACAAGTCCTAAATCAAACTAACACTAAAAGAGGAGAGGATAACTTACTCGGATCGCCGGGCCTCCAAGATGGATCGATGGGGCCGGCACCCGCTGCGGATGCCGCTGCCGACTGTGGAGCTGCTCCTGTAGTAGGGGCAACATGTCGTCCCGCAACTGACTCGTCCTCTCCACCACGGCCCTGAGAGAGTGACTCCTCTGAAACTAGAGTCTCTCTCTCTGCACTCTGCTCCTCCCTCTCCGCCTGCATGATATCCTGAGTATCATGCCACTCAGGATCACTCTCGTCCGTCTGCTCCTCCGACCCTCCCTCTGTGGACTCCTCAGAATCGGAGTCAATATCTATAGGGTCATCGCTACTATGAGCAGGACCCACGGTAATCCGAAGTAAAGGTGCCCGAGGCGCACCAGCTCTCCCTCTGGCCCGAACTATCCCCCTGGCTGCAATAGGAATGCCAGGGGTAACCACTGTCCAACCACGGCCTCTAGGCCCCCCTCTAGCCTCCCGAACTGATCTGTAAACTGGTGCTACTGGAGGAAGCATGCCCACATATGGGAGGCCAAACTGCTGAGGAACCCTGCTGAAAGGATGTACCTCCACCCGTCCCACACGGTCAATAAGCTGCCCTGTGATGGAACAGGAGACCAATGTCATGGCCTCCTCTCCCCATACGCCGGCCATAAGCTGGTACGGTGTGGCCTCCATGTCTGCTGTAGTGAGGGAGGCTACTGGCTGGTGAGGTGCTCTAAGCACCGACATATCTGACCATCTGGCCGCCCTCACAGCCCCAGGATCTGCCACCTCCACGCCTCTGCCATAAGGAATAAAATGCTCATACACCCAACTCATGACTAGAGTTGGGTGGCTCAACGACTGTCCCTGTAAACGGACCACCCTATATAAGTCGTGATAGGTGGTCCCCAAAATCTCGCCCTGTGTGTATATCTAGCCATGCCCCTCTATCTGTGCAATGATGGGGGCCCAACAGTATAACAAAGTGTCCCCTCCCTTGTCCCCGATCAGTCTCGAGGCAAGGATCCCCATGATGGCCTGTCGAAATATGGGGATGGGCAAAGAAGGGATGGATCTGACTCTCACCCCCTTCTTCGACCCCGTGGAGATGACTGCATCTCCCATATATGTCGCCCACTGTGCAATCTGTGCCCGTGAGCCTGCTGTCTCTAATGTAAGTCACCTCCCGATGATCGGGACCCCCAGAATGCGGTAGACGTCCTCTAATGTAATGGTCCACTCACCACGGACCCCTGGCAATCGGAAAGTGTTCCGATCTGCATCCCAGTATGAGAATAAGTCACAGAGTATGTGACTGGACGGAGCAACGTGAGGCACACGTGATATCCGCAATATGCCGGCCCTCTGCAATGTGTCCTCCTCATCTGCTGAGAGGGCATCCAATACCCCGGGCAGCCAGTCACACTCTCTCTCCCGGCTCCATCTAATATACTCCTCCTTCGCCTGCATACACCCAAAAACACACAAAACAGAGTAAGTTAGTATCTAAACGATATCAAGAGAGTCATAAAAACATACACAAATGCTAAAAATACAAGTGTAAGTTTTCAAAAGAGGTCCTTTTGCATTCTGTGCAAAACCACCGCCCTGGGGGGGGCGGTTTTGTAACCGCCGCCTTGAAGGCGGCGGTCTCGTGACCGCCACCACGGACGGGGGGCAACGGTCATGTAACCCCTTTGCCCTGCCGGGCGGTCATGGTCCGAAAACCCGCGTGGGTTTTAACCCCAAAAAGCCAAAAGCGCAAAAATGACCATTTTAGCTAAAAATAAAGCCTACCCAGTAGGCGCCCCCCCTAGATGGACCTTTTAAACCTAACATTTTCAAAAATGACCCCCCCATTACAACAAATTTAGCATTTCAAAATTGAAGAGGGAAAAGCACAAAATTGAAGAAAAACCAACCTGTGATCTCGCAGGGTGGCGTTCCGCACGTGGAGGCATGATCACTATCTCGTTGTGGACATTTTGACTCTACTCGCGTGAGAAACCGTTACCGTGGTCCCCAGAGCTCAAAATCTATCAAATCGACTCGCGTAAATGAATAGGAAAATGGGCCCACTTTTATATATATAACACTCTAATTCGTTTTAAATCCCCTTTTCACAGGTTCGGAGCACCAACGGAGGTAAGTTTCTATCCTCGCACTAATGGTACGTCCTCTTCCCCTATTATTTTAGCGTTTATTTTCCAAGTTATTGTATCTATCTGCACTTGAGTTCTCCTTTCATTTTGCAGGTAGCGGGAATTTCGGATGGCGTCATTTCGACACACGGACGTATAAGGTATAACTTCTAGCTTCCCATTTCGGGACGGCCATACTCGGACCCACCGTTTTACGCCTCTTCATGGCTAAAATGCTTCTCCGAGGGGGCAATATGTACGTACCCAAAATTGTAAGGTACTGTACTGCGGAACGGTGTAATAAATGCCCCAATGATGATACAGGTCTCTTCGCAAGGTGTTCGGGATCCAGAGAAGCTTTACGGATATGCGTTAACATCCCGCATGCCCCGCTTAGCCCCCGCGTGCTTTGTTTTCCCCTTTTTCCCTCTTTTCTTGGCTTTTTGGTCTTCAGTGACGAAACCGCCACCCTGAAGGGCGGCGGTCCTTTACGCATTTTCCAGAACGTTCTTTTGATGGAACGCACGCAAAGTTCAACGCTTCACCAGCTTTTCTTGCCGACTTGAGCATGCATTTATGTTTTTGGTCCCCTGGAATAGTGTTTTTCCTTTGTTTATTGTTTAGGAGTTCAGTTTGGTTTTGATCTTTGGGTGTTTGAATTCCTATAAATGCATGGTTTGTGCACATGCAAATGGCCCCTCATTCTTGTTTCAAACTCACCATTTTCAGTAGTTCAGTCTTCTAGTTTGCTTAAGTTTGATAGTTTAAATCCTTTACATGCTTGGTTGCATTACTCAGCTGTTGGTAAGCCACAGATCCAACTTGTGCAAACAATATTATTGTTTTGGAGTAGAATAGTTTAGGCAGCCATTAAAGTTGCAGGTTTTGCTCTTCATACAGACTAGTTTCAGGTTCTGGACGCTTTTTGTTGCATGATTCGCAGTAGACCCCGCTAGGAATTGCATAGGCCAAGCTCTGTACTCTTGCGCTATCCCTCTCCTATCCGCATTCTATTCTGTCTGCATTCTGAAGGCTGTCCATTGATCCAAATATCTATTCCTATTGATGCAAGCATTACACGCTTTTTTGGATTCACGTGAGCACAAAGAATGAAGAGATCATACTGAGGGGACAAGAACACACACACCGTCGGATTCGCCACTGTTCTGCGAAATCCAGGTTCCATCTTTCAAAGTTTTAGTTAGAACTTATCAAATAAAGTAGTTAATCACTTTATTTCAGTTATTTCCATTCTCGATATTGCCAGGGAGGTTGTGGGGATTGATAGTTTCTGAGAAACTATGATTCATTCCTCACTTCTGAGGTAGGATCGAGAATCTTGCAAATAGATTAGTTATTTCGTTGTTTAGAATAGATATACAAAATTGCACAGACAAATAGCTACACTCGGCTATTTTGTTTGTTTTACGTTATTAGTTTAGTTGTCAATTCTAAATATTTTAAATAGCTGCTTTCTTATAAATTGCCAGAAAATACAAAAAGAAATTATATATGCTAGAAGTGTACTTAGATTTTACTTTATTATAGTTTGTTTCATTTATTTTGCATGACAATTACGGGACCTAGGGAGCCAGGGAATACATTTTCAAGCCAATTGTGCCCCAGCCCAATATCGTAGTGGCAATAACTGACATTGACCAAAACCTTAGGATACAAGTCTTCCAAACAACAACAGACTTCCAACAGGTCAGGTCACAGTTGAGAGGGTTAAACATAGAAGACGACCAAGCACACACATTTTGGTCAAATCAGCCAAACTACAGGTTATCCTAGAAAACATCCGCATGACTGTAGAAGGATTTGAAAGAGAACAAATATTCGGGTGCGATCCTTTAGTTCCACAGCCAGACGCTGGAGACACCCTCGTAGATATAGATACCAGCTTAAGAATTCAAGTTGCTAGAACACCTGTGAGGTATTCTGAGAAAATCACACAATTGCTGATTCTAAACGTAGAGGCTGAGAAAGCATACGATTACTGGATACTAGGGATTAGGACTTGATCTCGCGTATGACCATAACAGGACCGCAACAACCAAGAGTCTACGGTTGTGATCCACAAATCCCACAGCCTAACGAATCCATAAGAGAATTAGACATAGACACTGGCCTACGCACATTAGTATTTCAGTCTACTCCGATTCCACCTATCATCATTCAACAGTTATCCCTACTAGACACAACAGCTAACGAAGCTAGAGAATTTTGGACTAGGCCAGAGAATCGTCCATAGAGTTGACTATATTCACCATATGACCCTATCAGGAGAAATACACGAAACCATCCCGGGTCATTTTCCACGCATCCCACAACCCATAGATCGAATCACGCCAGAGCTCGATATTGATTGGAGCCTTCGAGTAGTCATCCTGGCTGATCGATCTATCACACCGGTCCAGGTTAGAAGGGCCTTCTTTGCCTTAGATTCGCAGATTCCATTAGTGCGTGTCGAAGATATTAGATTGCCTAACTAGTCTATCCATATACTACCCGTATTCCATCCCCACCGGCTGTCTCGGCACGACCTCGGGAGGTCGGGTACGCGGAAGAGTCGCTTGTAGATTCCCACGCTCGCTTGTCACTTTTCCGGCGCATGCCTCCTCTATGTTTGTAGGTTGTAGTGGAGTACCTAGCGTGCTTTCCCTGATTCTTCCTCCCGAATTTTATACCGCACCTTTTCTTCTTTTCTGGTTCTACTTTCTGAGGTGAAGTCCTAGGTGACCTCCTAAGGGGTTGTGATGTTCTCATGCCTTGAGTCCTTGTTTGTCTTAGCACCCTCTTAAACTGAGGCTCTTTAGTGGTCTGATCCACATTGATCTTCATGGCACCTATTTCCAATACTTCATCATCATGTTCTTGTAATGGAGGGGTCACCTTGTGCTCTTTATTTTCTCCAAAATGGGTTATTTCCTACCCTTATGCTCCAAACCACCACCATATCCATGAAGTTATTCTTCTCCTTATTCCTCTAAAAGGGGTGAGGTTGGCTCCTCATCTACCAAAGTTCCAACTGTATGCTTCCCCTTGGGTGGGCCTAGGAAGTTTGAACTCATTCTCCACATATTTCCCATTTTCCAACCTAGGCTTGAGTTGGATATATATAAGGAATGTCCCTATCTCACCAATTAATAAACTCATTACCTTCATATTAATATCATCAAAAATTAACCTTTCAATATATGCAGACTTACTTGGATACACGTAAGTCTTCCTGAGAGTGTGGTAGTCGTAGTATACCTTATCATCATTGAAGATCAGTCCGCACGCATCTGAAAACATATGCATAGATGTCTAGAAATAGCGCACGGTAAAGGCATAAGGGAGATTACACCATGGGATCCACTTCGCTTCCTTTATTACAAAACATGCAATATAGAAGTGATGATAAACTACAAATTGTACATGTTTGCCCAATACCGTAGGAAATTCCTTTGGTATTCTCCATTCTTCTTCAAACATTACATGGAGGTGTGCATACCACGTCTCTTCCCTTTGTTTAAATGGGCCACTCATCGTCCCATCACAAGTGTACTTCTCAAATCTCTCTGCAAGATATTTCTTCTCTCTAGGGTATTCCCAAATTTTGTCCTTTGGCCCATCGACACTCCAATTTCCAAAAAGAAAAGTAAGAAAAGGATAACACCAAACCTAATATTCTCACCTCCATGCACTTCCTCAATTATGGTTTTTGCAATGAAACCCACCAAGTTATAGGTCACCCATTCTAAAATTTTATTCACTATATGAAACCATAAAATGTTATCCTACAACCATATCTCCGGTTATTCAACTTGGTCAGAAGGTGTGTTGCTACTTAGATAACTAGGTTTTTTTATCTTGTCTATATCCATTCCACACGCCCCTTTCGGGTATCCTATCACTTTTCTTGTCACAATAATTTTTCCTTATCTATCAATTTGTTACTTACTTAAGTGCATGAACCGCTTAAACTCGTCGAGTTTTATTTAAGGGCTCAGTGATCCTCATCCATCGCATAAAAATTAAAATAAGTCCTCGTGGACTCTACTCATCAACCACTAGTATAACTTCTCTCGGTTTCCCAAAATAAGGAGTTCATACAGATGTAAAACTCCTACCTTTTCCGAAGCTTCTCGCCCGCATCGTCATACATGGCCATATCATCAACTATGCATTTATTCATCTTCATCACCAAAAATTATCCAGCTTTGTCCTTATTTTCTATCATCTAGTGGTTGTAATCACTCACTTTATTGTGAGGAACATGTGAGTCCTAATTACGACACATATAAACCCCCTCAGGGTATTACATTTCTTAGAAATGGATTTCAAGGAGTCCTCTATTTTGATCTAGACTCCTTTTTCTTATTCCCCCTTGTGGCCACTCTAGGTGCTCTCTTTGGTTCTATAATAACTATAAAAAAATTCTTTTATCTTCCTCGAGCTCAGTAATTCAACTCGCATGCCCTAGCTTGAAATTGTGTGCCCTAGCTCAAATCCAAACTTTATTTGTCAATCGTCTTACCCACACACCTTTGATTTGCTCAAAAAATTCACCAAATAGAGCGCAATACTATCCCATTCAAAAATACGACAAAATACAACATATTCACATTTCTTCACACTTCACAAATGTCCTACTAACTCGCTTGCCTTCAACTCACTTGAAAACTCTTATATGAAAAGGTAAAAATTATTTCGTGTCCCATCCTTATATAGATTTTTCAAAATTTATCACATTTATCTCTCTCCACCTACCACCATCCCCACCATTAATTCATCATTTTAGAAATATTTCCACAATGTTCATTTTCATACTAGAGTTATAACCTTCTAGCATGTGTTATACTTTCTGGCCACAGACCTCCTTTCGCGCACCCTCATGCGCCAAAGTACTTCACCAATGTGCCTTCTTCTAAGTAGTTTCCATTGTTGCATCCTACTTTGCATTACTCTATGTGTCCATCCATAAGTGGTCTTTAATCATGAGCAACCCTTTTCTATCTACACCTTTCCCTTCTTCACGTGCCCAATAACTCTCTCCTATGCATACCTGTCTTCAATTAATATTCAAACTTAGAAATGAACCTTATATATAAACCACCCCACACTAAGGGTATACATGGTCCTCTGTGCATGAAAACACTTACATAGTAATCAGATTCAGTGCACAAGTGCACTTATTACACAAAACACTAATCTAAATTGACAAAGCATAGCAACAATGGAAGGAAACACATATAAATGGAATGCATTAATGAATTCTAATATAAGTGGCTATATTGCCTCATTACAATCACCAAGAATAATTATTTATAGTAGGGCTTCAGCCCACTCCGATTGAATTAACCATGTAATCATGTTCTATCTATATCCTCTAACTAGCAAGTGTCTAAATCAAGTATATAAGTTAAAACATATAGTCCCAACCAATGCACCTTAAACTTTCTAGGGTGGTGCAAAAACTTTGAATCATACAGAAATACCATTTTCCCAACCTCAAGCTTCTTATCCTTGTAGTGCCTATCATGCCATGCATTTTTCTTGTTTCGATTCAAATGTGCTATGACATGCCTTTCATCTAGCTGCATGAGTTTTTCAATACATTCTTTAAGTGCTTTCTCATCAGCTAAACCTCATGTGCACGCAATGCGCAAAGAAGGTAACATAAATTCCATGGGTAGGACTATCTTTGTGTAAAACACCAACTGAAAGGGTGTTTCTTTATTGAATATCTTGTAGGTTGTCTTGTACGCCTAGAGTACAATAGAGGCTTTAACATCCCAATCTCTCCTTCCAACATGACATTTTTTTGTCGATATATGGCTCAGTATCTTGTTGAAAGCCTCAGAAGTTCTAATTTCCTGAGGGTGATATGGTTTTTTTATATGGTGTGCAACCATAAATTCATCCATTAATATTATGATAGTCCCATTAAGGAAATGAGTACCCCTATCACTTGTTAGATTTAAATGGCATCCATACTTGTTGATAATATTTTCCCATAGAAACCTTGTTTCCATAGCTTTGCTGTGCAATCCTTTGTAGTACGCTTCTACCCATCTTGTAAGATAATTTGTACAATTTATAATATAGCATGATCCATTCCGTATGTGGCTAGGGAGATAGGACCAAAAATTCAATTACCCACTTCTCAAAAGGTTATGTGCTAGTAATAGGCCTCAAAGGCATCTCATCCTTATGCCCTGTGCTTTCCAAGGCACTAACAATGGTCACATGCTTTACAATATTCTTTGCAATACTTGTACAATGTTTCCCACCATAGATCGAGTGAGTAGAATATTACACGTGGTGGAATCCCCTGTATAGTTTCCACTTGCAATACCAACATGATCCTCCTCCGTAATTGTTTCCGCTCGTGTTCAAGTACACATGTTATCCAAAATTTACCCCAATGTGATTTTGATAACTTGCATAATTTCTTTAGACTTGGAGAGGAAGAAATGGTGGAAAAAAAAAATGTGAATCTTAAGGCACCCCTTTTCTTTTCTTTGACCTCCTTATTTAAGAAAAATTTGAGTTAGTGAAAATTTGCTAAAATTTTGGAAAAATGGGGAAAAGGGCCTATTTTTATGTATTACGGATTTTGGGGCTACGGGTGGAATAGCTGCAGAAGGAATCAGGGTTCTTTATACCTGACTTGTGTCTAAAATTCTAATAAAATAATGATTTGAGGTTAAATCGGGTCCTGGTGGCCCACAAGGTCCAAGTTCCATCGGGCCATGAGTTCCCCGAAATCCCAATTTTCCCGATTTGTAAAGGATTTGGGACGGGTCTAGTGTATTGCAGATAAGGTAGAGTTGGACGGCCCAAATTTCCCAGGAAAGTTGGGATGTGGGTGTGTAGAAATATTGAAATGGTCACAAGCCTATGTGTTGTAGATAAGGACAAATTTTGGATCTCGCGCCATCCAAGTACTGCGGGGACATGAGTTCCCCTCAAACCTAAAATCACCACACATTAGCAGAGGTAATGCCATGCGGGTATGGTGGGGGTCAATAGCCCACCTAGCTTGGTCAATGGTGGATGTGTGAGGATGGAAGAGCCTAGGATGGGTGATGTAAAGAAAGGAGGCCCAAATGGCACAGGTACCATAGGGAAGTCGGTTCCCCACGGAGGCAAAATTGCCACATATCAAGGAGAAAAAATACGTTGCGGATAAGGAAGACTTCAACGGCCCAGAGGCCCTTATAACCTAGTGCCATGAGTTCCCCAAAACCCAAAAAACCCGCAATACAAAGGAAAGGTGGTGTGATGTAGATTGTGAAAGCCCACGTGGAACACCCGCCCCGAAGTTCAAACAGGCATAACTTTTGACCCAAAACTCTGATTTTCACAAAATTGGAATTTTCAGAAATCTCTCAACATTCTCTACACCAAAAAAATTGGATTTATTATTTTTAGTTAGGGTAGCTAGTTGAAAATAAAATAAAAATATCCATCTCTAATAAATTCAATTCCCAGTCTATAAAATGCAAGAAATTCTTGACAAACTCAAAATAGCTTCTCACACTCAGAGGGTCATAACTTGAATAGTTTTCAACGGATCTTTGAAAAATTGGTCTCATTGGAATCATGGTTATGAGCCCAATGTGCAGCAATCATGAAATTCATAAATTGATAAAAAGAATTATAATTTTAAAGAAAATGTGACAGGTTTTGAACAGTGATTTTAAAATTGGTTGGAGAAACATTTAATGAGAATGGGCAATCATTCTTCATTGTTGCAAGTTATGAGGAACCTTGAGATTTTTTTCAGGTCCAAAACCACCAACCACACTCATTTATCATGAATTTCAATTGATGGGAAAGGGAATTTTGGAATTGCATCTCCTCTCTCTCTCTCTCTCTCTCTCTCTCTCTCTCTTCCAGAATTCTATAAATTGAAGTGTTGGGATCATTGTAAAGGGAGGATAGTTTGAGTATCAAAACTCTATCATTTTGGTTTTGTGAAGCCATTGTGATACAGACCTTTATAGTGGATTCATTTAATGGTTATCTAGGCCTTTCCTTTGTAATAGTTGGATTGTGCATAGTAATGAAGTAATAGATTCAAGTTTGTGGATGTATCTTCCCTTGCTAAGTTTGTTACATTCTCCTTACCTCTCTAATGTTATTGCAAATGTTTTTGTCTACTCTATACTCTTGTAGGAACCTATTATTATTGTGTATGCATGGAAATGTGTTGTGAATGTTGTTATTAGACTATGGAGAATTGTCATCACCCTCTCTGATCTGCATTTTGCTTCCATTTTCACACATTAGAAATTGTTCTCATTCCCTTCTTTTGGTGCATCACCTTTGTAGTGTAGTTTTCCTTCATTTGCATGTTATTTCTCTCTCCCTGGTCCCTTGGAAATTATAGGATAGAGATAGTTAATAGCTTCATTTCAGTAGAGTTAGTTTGCACTAGGATTAGGAAGAAGAACTAGCTTTCTCTGGAGGTCTATCTCAAGTAGCAAGTCCCACAACTTGGAGATAGTACCCATGTTACCCAGTCACACCATGAGCTCAAGCACACACACTTGTGAAAATTAGAGGGTGTGGTGATTCAAGTATTAACAACACATTGGAAAAAAATTCATCACGGCCTAACTTATATAATTCTCCACTAATCAACTTGTAAGGAACAATGCAAATGGCAAGTTGTTTCTTCTCCAAAGCTTTCATTCCCTCAGCTACCACACCTATGTGTAAAAATATAACAATGTCCTCTAAGTTGAAGGGCACGTAGTTTAACCTAAAAAATTGTGCATTTGGAATTGTTTCCTCAATTCTCTACATGTCCTCTTTCGATTGAATCCTTGATAAATTTTTTGGACCAAAATTGATCCTACCCAGCTTGACCACCATTATGAAATTGAACTCTTGAAATAAAAAAATCCAATGATATATGTGCCCCTGTAAAATGGGATTATTTACCAGATACTTTAATGACATATGGTATGTATAAAATATGAATGGGGTAGCAAGAAAATACTATCAAAACTTATGGAGCACGTAGATCATAGAAAATGCCTCACTCTTTGTCATTATGTAATTATGTTCGTTGAGTCAACTTTCTGCTCGCAAAGAAAATAAGATGATCAACAATCCCCTCTCTAGGATGGGCTAATACCACACCAATGGCCATGCTAGAGGCATCTACATGAACGTGAAAAGGTCTATACCATGAAGAAAATTACAAAATAGGTGTTTTAGTAAGCCTTTATTTCAGAGTCTCAAACACAAGCCGCGACGCTTCACAACAATACAACTTGCTTTTTCTTTTCAATAATTCCTCTAGGGGTGTGGTGATCTTGGCATAACCTTTGATAAAATTCCTGTAATATCATGTGTGCCCCAATAATCTGCATACCTTGTTGTGGCTAACAGGTTCCTCTAGGCCCCAAATCATAGAAACCTTATTAGAATCCACTAGCAAGCCCTCTTTACAGATGATGTGTCCCAACAAAATTCCAAAGGGTGTGGCAAACATGCACTTCTTGATATTTAAAGATATTCTCAACTACTAACACCTCTTTAGCATCAGTCTCAACTTATCATTATAATCCTTCATAAGCCCATAGACTGTCTAATCATCTAGATATACCTGCAACAACTTGTGAATAAAATCTTGAAACACTTGTACCACTATGTGTGAAAATACTATAGGTGCATTCTTTTATCCAAAGGGCATAACCATGTATGAAAAAATTCATCATTCAATGGTGAAAGTTGTCTTCTGTTGGTCCTCTTTTTTATCCTTACTTGATGATACCTAGAAAATCCATCGGTGAAGGAGTATATTTCACACCCCTTAACGACCTCCAAGATTTCCTTAGTAAATGGTGTGGGAAAGGGATCAATCACACATAGAGAATTTAATTCCCTATAATCCACAAAAATCCATATTCTCCCATATTTCTTGATAATGATCAACATAGAGCTCACCCATTCTAAATCCTCAATTGGCATAATGATCCTATAAATTAACATTTTGTCAATTTCTTCTTTCACTTTGACTTGCAAGTTCGGATTCATCCTGTAAGGCCTCTTCCAAACTAGACATGTACCTTCCTTCAAATCTATTCTCATTTTCCCAAAGATTCAAGTACTCCTTTCAATTCATGATAGCCTTCAAGGAACAAATCTCGAAGTCACGCAAAGAACTCAATTATCTTAGCAACTTCAGATTCAGAACAATAATCTCTAATGATGACCTCCTTTGGTTAAGAATCCATTCCAATGTTTACTTTCTTAGTCTTCATAGGTTCATGGTAGGTGCGCATCTTCTCATTTGTACTGTCTAATACCTCACACATAACCTCTTTGTGCTTAATATCTAGGTTCTCCACCTCTTCATCATTAACTATATAGACAATCTTACCCTTTTTTCTTTCTAGGTAGGTGCGCCCAAGTTATTCAACATATGTATCTTCCTCTTCAAAAAATGCCCCTAGGTCCGACTTACATAACAAATGCTAAAGTAGCTCCTCGGCCTTTGCACTATCTACCATAGTTAAGAGCTTCATAACCTATAACACCTCTTTCACCAAAGGTTTAATGGAATAATAATCAAAGGTCCTGAATCATACCCGTAATAAGTTCTTTCCAATTTCAGTCTCCTATTCACCTCTGCATAGATATACCATACGCGTGTGTATCCTTACAAGGTGAAATAAATCTTGTGTTCCCACGGTGAAGGTGGTAAATCTTCCCCCTCTGTCGAGAGTATATCACATTGTTGAACATGGTGTTGAACAAGATCATTACCATAAAATACAGAGATATGAGTAGGTGCATTGTTGCTTTAAAATATAGGAGATAAAGCAATCCTTATTTCTCTCCACTTCAAAAGATTATCCCCGTGAACCATCCACTAGTACATTGTCATCCCACGCAGAGTATAAACTAGAATATTCCTTTTTTCCACCTTACATTCCCACCGAACTTCTATAGCAAGCGGGAATAATTTTGGATCCTGTTCACTAGTATACCTTTGTACTGGATGTTTCCCAAATGCCCGATATTACGTAGCTTCGATGCACATTGTCACACTTTGTACTTCATGCTCAACCATTTTGTAAGTTCCATGGCCTAATTTTCACATGAAACACTTGTAGTATCGCTCATGGAATGTGCATCATCCCATTGGAGAACTCCTTCCTTTGATGGCTCAAGAACTTCCAGATCTCGAATGGTGCACACATAATTTTTTTCCTAGTCTTCTTCACTTAAGGGATCTACATAAGGTGTAAATTTCCCATCTTTCAAGGGGATAATGACATGTTCCTCCTTGTTTTAAAAATTTATATACCCCTTATGAATTGTAGACCAACATTTTTGCATAACACCAAGGGCGCCAAAGCAATGCTAGAAAAGTATCGCCTCGCAAGTGCTAATACCTAAAATCCCCCAAAAACATAGCTCCATGTATAATAATTGTTACATCCTTTAAAACTCCAATAGGCATGGCTTTAGTCGTGTTTTCCATAAAAAGAACATTTGAATATGGTTGCAATGGTGGTGTATCCATCTCGAACCCAGACACCCAAAGTGAGTACATTCACTTCCACACCTATATCAATTAGAATATTACTCAAAATCCAACCATCCAAAAAAACATTCAGAGTGATCTCCTTGTCATAATATAGGCTATAAGGGGGGAGGTTAGCATGTAAAATATTCCTTCATGCTCAATTCTAGTGCATGAGTGTTTCCCTTTAACCAATTCCCAAATAGAGGAATAATGTTATCATGGCGCAACATCTTGCAAACCTCCTTTAGATCATCAAAATTCATCTAATGGAGCTCATCTGCCTTCTTTTGATCTAACTTCTACAACTACTCTTTCAAACATTGTATCTCACCCCGTAAATTCCCAATTAGCTCCATGGTTTCTTGATAAACCTTCTTCGATGTAAAGGGTCTAGATATTTTGCATGTAGAATCTCCTCCGTAGTAAGAATTGGTTTTAATTTTGGAAATTCTCTGGTGCACATAGCCTCCATGCATGTGGTAGTCTTCACAAGAAACAACTTAGGATCCGGCACTAAGTTCATCATCCATTGGTCTTCTACCACTTGTTGTACTCAAACCATTCCCATGCCCTTATTCTCCTCTTTTTGTTTCTTACTCAAATGTTCATATAATTTTGGGAACTCTTCTCAGCTATGGTTATTTCACAAAAAGAGAAAAAAATGTTTTGTGGACACTCACACATGTAGTGATCTGGGACCCAAATGTATAGAAATTCCCACAAGGGAAAACGCTTCTTCCACCACCATGACCTTGGCCTTTGAATCCTCCTCTGTAACCCCAACCTTTACCACACTGCCATCGAGCACCCTTCTCCTTGGATTTATTTGCAGCATTGGTCTACCATATGCCAATATCAATAACATCATGTATTTGATCAATCAACTTGTAATCTTCAGTATCATGAGTGGATGACCTACAAATCTTGTAGTAACAGGATATGTTCTTTCTTATTACATGCTGCAATAATGGACATCGACTTGAACTGTGGTCCAAGTGACACATATCACATTCTAGTAATAAAGAGCACACTAATTTCGAGGAAAAATATCTTTAGTATGCCCTTCTACTTCACAATTTGTGCACCAAATTCCACTACATGTCTCATGCGCCGAATTTGCCGATAGTTTCTCTAATTTTTAGCCATTGCTGCAATCCGAGATTTTAAGAATGGAATCACTCCTATGTCTATACTCCATACTACCTCAATGCGTAGAGCTACTTCAAGTGCCTCACGTGGATCTATATAAGTCTTATGCAAAAGAAACCTCCTAAAAGGCGTGAAGCAGTCTTCCAAAAAACCACTAGGCATCTTTGGATCACATGGAGGTCATAAAATAACTTGAGAAGAAGGGTCTTGAACTGTGCATCATATTCCCAAACACTTTTAGTAGTTCCCTACTTAATATATTTCAATGAATTGATTATCTTCTACTCAAATTCATGGATATAAAATTCTTTCAAGAAATCATCCCGATGCGCAAGATAATCTAAACAATTCTAGTCAAGTTCAAAATTTTTGTACCAACTATGTGCTTTCCCTATAATGTAGTTATGCGAACCGACTTGCCTTGTGCTATGGAGAAATGATCCCATTCACACGTCATAGTATCTCACACATGCACATTCTCCACCGAATATTCAATGCCTCTATATTCGGCGCAGATGGATGACATCTCCATATAAATTTTTTTGGGGTTGGTATAGACCATGACCACCAGATCTAGTACCTGCATTTCCTCTTGTGTTCCCTTCACCTCAAGAGCCATGAGATCCACTAGTTCTTGAGCCACAGACCCTCCCGATCCTCATCCGAAGGAGGAAATAGACCAGAGGATGCACTTCCTTTTGTTCCAACATTTGTGTTAAACTAGACTCCCACATCTTGTGAAGTTGTGTTACTTATAGATGTTACACCAAAGTTCTGCGAACTCACATTTTGTGTTGATGATGCTTGTAAAAGATAATTCTAAATGGTCCTCCAAATAAAATGGATGATGATTCCACCATAGATTAATAATCTCCCGATTATAAACTTAACTTGTCTGCAAATTGACTCTATCTATTTCAACTCTACTACTCACACTAGCTTGTTTATTGTTAACTATCATAGAAACCGAAAAAACAAAATCAAGGGATAGGTCACCAAGTAGGTTGAGACACGTACTGCGGTACACACTCTTTCTTCTAATGCACTCTCATCCAAATCCAAGGAGGGTTCTCTTCCATTCTTTCCCAAATGGGGGAGTTATAGATGCTCTAGCTCCACGTCCTCTACATGAGCTCCAAATCCTTCATGAGCCATCTCCATCCGCAACACCATTCTTTCCACAATATCTCATTGCTTCATTATATCCCTCTCATTTGCTTCATTATAATTGATCTACCTTTCTTCTCTCTATCTCTCTACCACTAGGTCTTCCATCTTTACAAAACTTTATCATGCCCCTACATGTGATGGGGTTTAGTTAGCCATAGGTTTTTCTTCCAAATCTAGGGTCACAATCATGACCTTGATTGCCAAAGGAATACCATGCAAGTAAGAACCTTTGGAATCACGCAAAAATTGGAACTCAGAAACTTTTGGGAAAGAGTAAGTGGAAACTACATACTCAAGAATATAGTTATTCAAAACACCATAGAACCAAACATCCATAAAGCGCATCCAAATCAGATTTACATCATACAAGGCCTAGAATTCTTCCTCCATCCAAAAAAATCATACGAAACCTCCAATTCCTCTTTCATACATAGGAAACTAACCAATCATACAACTCTATAGGAAATATGGAAAAGAAAGTCTCATAAAGCTCATCATACATATTTTTTTCAACCCATGCGTGTGTATTAAATTTAGTTCTAGTGGTGAATCTGTAAGCATAATCCTCTTCTAAGTTGTCTAACCACTGCTCAATACTGGCCAAGGTCAACCGGTACATCTTCATCAAGCAACATCCTAAAAACAACTAAGAATGGGGTCCCAACAATGGAGCCAATGATGTAGCCTAGAATTCATTGTAATTAGCCCAAGGCGCTACTGACACATCACTCATCCTGAACTGAGTGCTCACCCAAAGTACATAAGGGTACCAGGTCCCTCTTTAGAGAAGATTTTTCAAGATGTTAGCATGATTACAAGTATAATTCAAATCCATAACAGATAATCAATTAAACCACAATGCATAAACCAGATCTAGATCTAAACCATATGAAGGAATAACTAAAAAATTACTATAATCAGTTTTACCATACAAGATCCTTGTTCAGTTACATCCAATGCCAATATCCAGCTAATAAGATCCATTCTATTAAATATTGTAAAAATCAGAAGTTTCATACATACATATTAGTCTCCATGGTCATGTGCACTAATAAATTCACAACATAACACTATAATAAATCATGATTTACTAAACTCGTGCAAATCAATACATATTTATAGGGATGGGGACTTTCCCTTCACCGCCCATGTTGCTTCCAAAAATAGGCTACATGCTAATAATATCCATGTGCCCTTAAATAAGAATACAAAAGTATGCATGCACTAATATTAGATCTCCTATAGTTAACTCCTAGTTCAGATCCTATTATTAGCTCTAAAAATATGTATGGTGCTCGATCTTCTGTTAGCCCAAAATAGCCTTGATGTAGCCTGCAATTCTTCATACATTTGCATGCTCCGCACTCCATGTCCCAAAATATCCTTAATCTGTAAAAGTGGGTAATTCCTATTTTCAACTTGTCCTTGGGCGCCCCGTATTGTTATACTTCTACGTACTCATGTGCATCCTATGTTCATGCACCCAAACCTTCCACACTTTCAATCTTGAGCTTCATTTCATTTGCTCAACATGCATGTTTTGTAATATTCAATGATAATTTATATCCCTTAGCAATTTGAAATATTCTCTTATTGATCAAAGTTGTAAAATAAATTGTTTCTTATGAATTATGAAAGAAATGAAAAAGAGAAAGAATAAGTTGTTATCTTATATGATTTTTAGATTAAGTTTTTTTCATATTATGATTCATTGAAATATTTCAATGCTATAAATTGTAAAGATAAGATGGCAAAATTTTTCATGCCAGTTCTTTCAAACTCGACGGTTCATTCTAGTGCCCACATTTTTATAGCCTTAGTTGTTTGTTGTTCTCTTTACTCATAGGCATGTTTTGGAGGGATTTGATATATTTTGGACATTATATTAGGATATTTGATCTTATTAGACATGTATGGAGATTTAGGTGTATAGCGCCAATTTAGCTTGATTACTATGTTGTCATCTTATCTTATGATGTCATAGACACTAACTGATATGATGTTGTTTGGACTGTATTTATAATTGATGGATACTTAGTTTAGATTGCATGGTTGGATTTTATGGATGTATGTCACTTTATCGTTATGTCTAACTCATGGTGAATTGTGTATAATTATGCATGTTGTCACATTTTTGATTCCAGAATGAAGATATGCTAGTATAGAATTCATTGATTTCTTATTGAGTAGTTGATTCACATTTTATCGAACAAGTGCGTTTAATGTGTGCAATGAGTGTGCAGGTGACAGGTCACAGGAGAACGTGGGATTCAGGGCAGCTACACAATTTTACACAAGCAGCCCACGGGGCTAAGTCCTAACCGTGTTTATTATATGAGGCCTTAGTATTAGAGTTTATTGTTTTGGGCACCATGAGTGACCCTCATTTTTAATATAATATGTCTTGTAATATTAATCTGTTTAGGATGTGTAGTTTGCTTTGTAAACTTGTTTTGGGGACTTAATGGCCCCCACTTGCATTAAGTTTTGAGTTTGTATAATGATGTATTTAATCAAAAGGGATTAGGATCACATGTGAACCCTTGAGTGGGCCCCACATCCTCTACCCTTGTGCCCAAATGTGCCAAACCCGAAATTGGGCTATTTTAGGCATTTTTAGTTACCCCTTTTTGGTTGGGAGTTCACTTAGCATGAAAAAGGGCCCTTGGACCCTACCTAATAGGTAAGGGTCTTAATTCCAAGCGATAGAGGGAGTTTCCTCCCATTTTTCCTCCCTTTGGTCATATCCATGTAAGGTGGATGGGTAATTTTTCTTTGTTAAAAGTTGCACAAGTTTGTTTTGTTGTTCATTTTGAGTAATTTGGGAGAAGAGGGTTAAAAGTTATTTTATCCTTTCTCCCTTTTATTTTGAGAATCTTTGACCTTAAGGGAAGAGAGGGGTGACACATGTCACCCCATTATTTGTGAGGATTTTTGTTGGCTCCTCTTCAAATTCTCCCTCACGGGGAAAGAAGAGAACTTTTTTTTGGAGATTTTTCTTGGAGACTTGTGGATTTTGGAGCTAGAGCTTGCTTGTATAAAGAAAGGGATAAATTAGAAGTGGAGAGCTTTTGGAGGTAGGCTCCTTAAGTTCATTTTTGTGTTTATTTCATATTAGATATTATCCTTGTTTGTTTAAAATGTGTGTTGCTACTTGGGTGTTACCATTTGTTACTATGTGTGTGGTTTTATTTTCCTCCATCCACCATATGGCATGATGGATTTTTGGAGTTTGTGGGGGAAGAGAGAGTGATTTTTCCCTCTCAATCTTCATGGCTTGATGGGCAGGCCATGTAAGATTTTAGTTACTCCCCTCAAATGGATTGAGGTGGGGAAGGTGGTTCATATGGTTTGAACCCCCTTCCCCATTGTTGGTGAGGAAGCCCCTTTTGGGTTTGGTAGAACATGGTTTCTCCTCTTTTTCATCTTTGCAAAATTGGTGTTTTGTTTTAATATTTGTCTTGTCTTTATGTGAATGTAATGTTGGTTGTTCTCCCTTACTCTTGTGCAAAGTTGTGTAGTAGTCCTCTTTCCCATGGGCTTGGGGGAGGCTAGCAAGTCTTCCAACCTTGGAAAGGCATGTAATGTTTCCTAAAGGTTGGGTGGTTAACAAGCCTTGTTCTCTTGGAGTTGGATTATTGTAAGAGTATTCGAGTTTGGAGCTCAAGTTAGAGATGGTTGGAGTTGTGGCATTTCGTGTCCTCTAAATTTTTTTTGTGAAACATCACTCTCATTTTATCTCTAAGAACATGGCCATGTGGAAGCCTTCTTTTATTGTGAATTCTCCATTTGTAATTAGTATTACTTGCAGATTTTAGTCATGTTTTACTAGAGAAATCTCTCTTCAACCTTGTAAAGAAGCTTGTGATGGGATTTATTGTGAGTAGTTAGGTATTTTAGAAAATATTGCATATTGTGTTCAAGCTTCTTGGAAATAAAATATTGCAATGAATGTTTCTTTTAATTAAAAAAAGAATCTTGTTGTAATCTTTGTTTGTGAAGGAAAGTTGTTTTTTTTAAATAACGATTAGTCTTGTAATAGTTACTCTCTTGCAGAAAAAAATTGGTGGCTTTATACAAAGAGATGAAATGGGCTTATACTCTTTTCCAAGTGAAAATATTAATAAGTGCCCGCACTTGAAATTTTATTTTTAAAATGTGAATTATTTTTAGCGAACTCTATTGATATGTTCTAGTTTCTTCTCTTGAATGAAATACAACACTACATGCCTTTTATTCATATTTGAGAAAACACTACTTTATGTTATCACATAGTAGTTTGCTACTTAAAATATAAAATACCCTATTGTAATATTCAAAAATATGAAATACCATTTAATATATATTAAACAATACAACTAGGTTACATTTACAAAGTTATCGGTTAAATCTTACATATTAATAAATTACCTATGACATTATAATCTAAATAAATAGATATATCATATTAGATATATTTTGGTGATTTTTGTATAGATAAGGTAATATATATATACGTAATAAAATTTTAAAAACAAAAAAAAATATTGGGGAGGGCTGAACCCTCCCCACTCCTCGTGCGCCATCCCGCGTGGCCACCCCATTGTCCCACCACTCCCATAGTATTTTATTTTAGAAAACACTACTTTATGTTCTCACATAGTAGTTTGCTAGTTAACATCTAAAATACCCTATTGTAATATTCAAAAATATGAAATACCATTTAATATATATTAAACAATACAACTATGTTACATTTACAAAGTCATCGGTTAAATCTTACATATTAATAAATTACCTATGACATTATAATCTAAATAAATAGATATATCATATCAGATATATTTTGGTGAGATTTTTGTACGAGATAAGGTAATATATATATATATATATATATATATATATATATATATATATATACGTATTAAAATTTTGAAAACAAAAAAGGAATTATAGTTTTTTTAAACGTATTAAATTTAAAGAAAAAAACAAGAAAAAGGATTGGGGAGGGCCAAACCCTCCCCCTCCCTACGCGCCATCCGCGCGGCCACCCCACACTGTCCCATCACTCCTCGCCTCTCGCGCGTGCGAACCCTCCCCCTCCATCACGTCATTGTCCCCATCTGCTGCATCGCACAAATTGCCCCCCACACCGTCGTCGTTTCCTCCGCCCTTCTGCCACGTTATCCCCTTCTTAATCTTTCACATAGTCTCCCACCAAGCCCCACACGGATCCCCTTCCCCCACCTCACCATTCCTCCTCTACCGCCTCTCTTCAAACCTCGCGGCCACACTGTACACACACACAAACACACACACACACACACACACACACATATTTCTACAATGGTTTGTTGATTTGGTTAACACCCTCCCACTCCATGGAGATCCAACTTCCTTTGTTCCTCCTCCACCTGCAAGAAGAAACAAAATGAAAACCAAAAAGAGAGAAAGGAAAACATAGAGAAATTTAGGGCAACTTTAGGGTAAATTCGAAATCAAGGGCCAAGATTAGATTTGATCCAAGGGCCCATAGTCAACCCTACACATTTTAAGTCATGGACACTTTATGGGTATGGGAGGGAAAATTATAAAGGGGTGTGACAAATTAATAAATAAAGGGGAAAAATAATAAACTTAAAAGGATGTGTGTATTTATTTTTAGAGGCCATAGTAAGCTAAATAGAATAAATAATTAATTTATTTTGGGCTATTATTAAAGGCCGAGAAAGCTAAAATCGTATAAATTCAATTAATAATGGGATATGGTTCAAAAGGGACTAATTTTAATTAATCATTTTTAAAAAAACTACCCTAAGTTTTTCCGGTTGAATTTTAGTGTGTTTTTGGTGTCCCAAGGTGGGGTGTTACATTTGGTATCAGAGCAGAGGTTCACACACACGAACACTCTGGGTAATTAATTAATTAGTTAACGATATTTTAATAACATTAAAATAAGTAAATAAATAAAATAATTGGTTATATATATATATATATATCCACAACCATTTAATTATAATTTAATAATCTTTTTTCTCACCTCGTACACAGGATGGAACCCATGAGACGGCGTTCGGTTAGGGGTTTGGGGTATACTTCACCTACACTTGAACCACAGGCACCCGAGTTAGGGCCTCAAATCTTATAGGCTCTTTAGCAGTTGATCGGTGTTGTGTAGCAGTGCCTTCCACCACCGCAGGAGGCGAGAGAGGAGGAGATCCTATTAGGAGATGAGGAGCGATAGGTGAGGAAATGCACTTAGAGCCACCGAGCACAATACCCGAGGCGGGAGAGGTCACATATACCTTCCATTCACCATGAGAGGGTAGCCTCATACCGTCGTAGCCATTCTCACAGTCTTGAGGGATCATTTGGGGATAGCAACCCCACTCATCCGTTGGACCGCATCACTAAGATCGGGATACGGGCGGTGTAATTAGAGACATTATTTGCTTACACCACATACTTACACTTGCTCTACGAGATATATTTGGGGCCGAGTCATGGTTCCTTAGCCTAGATATCTACTTTGGCTTACACTCTTACGAGAGCAATATCAAGGCGGAGTTTTCCATACACCTCCTTCGAGACATAGAAAGGCGTTTGGTAGAGGAATGAGGATCGAAGCTCTATTTGAATCAAGAGACGGTGACTTGGGAGTTGTTCGAGGAGTAATTTAGGGCCCGCTTATCTCACAAAGAATTTTTGAAGAAGAGGATTAATGAGTTTCATGACTTATGACAGGATCCAGCACAAGTAGCACAAGATGAGAGCGGGTTCCTCGGATCTTATGCAAAGTATGTGGACTATCTACAAGAAAAAAAATTACATGTAAACAGGTTAATTCGAGGCCTGAATGCATAAATAGTAGGAGCAGTTAGGATGTTATCTCCTCCCACACTTGAGAAGGCCATTGAGAAGGCCTACTTAGTTGAGGAGAACAGGACCAAGGCATAGGAACACCGAGATAGAAACAAGAGAAAGTTTTAGGATAGGATATAGGCCTTTCAAAGTCAGAGGTCACAGGGTATAGCACCACCCCCTAGAAGAGGATTTTGGCCTCCACCACACCGGCAGTAGTAGACACAACATCATGGCCACCAGTAGTAGAGGGCTAGATAGACTCAAAGCTTACAAAGAGGTGGTACTCGAGGAGGTTTTGGTGGAGCAAAGGATAGGAGGCATAGTAATCAGCAAGTACAGCCAGGTCACACGTAGTAGTCCGCTAGAGTTGGACCAGCAGGATCAGTTCACCAGAGTACAGGAGGGACCCCATCTCAGAGGGGTATAGGAGGATGTTTTATTTATGGGTCTCTTGATCACTATGTGTGTATGTGCCTGCACAAACCCACTACCATGGATACATAGAGAGCTTCTAGATCTAAGAAGATAGTGGGTGACATAGGACACACCCATCATGTGTATGCAGTGGTTGACAACCGTCAGGATGAGCATCAGGCCATAGTTATTGAGACAACAAGTACTATTAGGGGTATTTTTGTCTCAGTACTTTTTGATTTAGGTGCTTCATATTCTTTTATATCTCCTACTATAGTGGACTAGTGTGGGCTAGTGGTGGCTAGGAAACCAGATAATTGGCAGTTTGAGTTGGCCTTTGGGGCCAAACTCATCGTGGACTCATATGTGGAGAGTTACGTACTTGATTTGGGAGTCTTCTCCACTCCACTTGACCTTCGAGTTATCCCTCTAAGATCCTATCAGGTAGTTTTGGGTATGGATTGGCTCGAGGCTCATCGGGCTAAAGTAGATTGCAGAAATAAGGTCATTGAGTGTCAGGATGATCTTGGGAGTGCAATTGTGATATCAGGGATGTAGAGGCCTATCTCTTTGCGTATGATCTCAGCTAAGCAACTTAAGCGGAGCATGTGTAAAGGTTGTCAGTTGTTTTCTATCACCATCAGTGATTGATCAAAGAGCACCCCAGAGCATTCACCCTTAGATGATCATGTAGTTTTGAGGGAGTATGTAGATGTGTTTCTAGGGTTACCACCCCGTAGAGAGGTGGATTTCACCATTGATTTAGTGCCAGGATCCGCACCGGTTTCTAGGGCACCCTAATGGATGACGAATCTAGAGCTTCATGAGATCAAGATTTAGTTAGAGGATTTTTTGGAGAAGGGTCTCATTCATCCTCATGTATCTCCTTGGGAGCGCCAGTCATATTTGTGAAGGACAGCTTCTCTCAGAATTTGTGTTGACTTCAAGAAGCTCAACAAAGTCACAATAAAGAACTGTTATCCACTCCCTAGGATTGATGAATTGTTTGATTAGATGCGGGGAGCTAGAGTGTTGTCCAAAATTGATCTCAAGTTAGGGTATCATCAGTTGCACATATCAGATGCAGACATCCATAAGATAAATTTTCGCACACGTTATGGTCATTATGAGTTCATAGTTGTTCCTTTTGGTTTGACTAATGCCCCAATTGTCTTCATGTTCCTCATGAATGGAGTATTTAGGACCTTTCTGGATCAATTTGTCTTAGTTTTCCTAGATGATATATTGATATATTCTCATTTTGAGGAGGAACACAAGGAGCATTTGAGACATGTACTACAGGTTTTGAGAGAGCAGAAGTTGTATGGGAACTTGGAAAAATGTAGCTTCTTCTAGATAGAGATTCAGTACTTGGGTCACATCATATCAGGAGAGGGTATCTCAGTGGATCCCTCTAAGATATAGGCTATCATGGATTGGCCAGCACCCACATTAGTCACTGAGGTGACGAGTGTTATGGGCTTAGCAGGTTACTACCATAGGTTTGTTCAAGATTTCTCCAAAATTGCTCACCTTATTACCTCTCTTCAGAGAAAAGGGAAGAAGTTTGATTGGTCAAAAAAGAGTGAGCGAGGCCTTTCAGGTTTCTTAAGGAAAGGTTAGCCATGGCACCCATCTTAGCAGTTCCAAACCTAACAGAGGATTTTGTTGTTTGCATTGATGCATCACTAGAGGGTTTGGGAGCCATCCTTATGCGGGAACATCGGGTGATTTCCTTTGAGTCACGTAAGATCAAAGACTACAATATTAACTATCTTACCCATGATTTAGAGCTTGACCATCGTTCATGCTTGGTACATTGAGTCATTTCCTTTTACGTAGACCTTTCATTTTGAGGACTGACCATTGTTTCGTACTATGTAGATATGTACCTGATGTTTCTCATGTTTTGGATTGGTCGAATTACAGGTAGAGGATGGAGGACAGTGGAGACTAGAGCTTGTATGCATATTGGAGCACCGGAGGTTGGCCCTTTGGGGTTGATACTTGGACCAGGTTAGAGTGCAGTGGGATAGATATGATGAGACAATAGCTACCTAGGAGGATGCTACACCATTGAGGGCTAGATATCCCTATCTCTTTCAGTGACTTCTAGGAGGAAGTCTAATTTTAGGAGAGGGGGATGTAGTGCCCACATTTTTATAGCCTTAGTTTTTTGTTGTTCTCTTTAATCATAGGCATGTTTCGACAGGGGTTTGATATATTTGGACATTATATTAGGATATTTGATCTTATTAGACATGTATGGAGGTTTAGGCATATAGCACCAATTTAGCTTGATTACTATGTTGTCATCTTATCTTATGATGTCACGGACACTAACTGTTATGATGTTGTTTGGACCATATTTATAATTGATGGATACTCAGTTTAGATTGCATGGTTGGATTTTATGGATGTATGTCACTTTATTGTTATGTCTAACTCATGGTGAATTGTGTATAATTATGCATGTTATCACATTTTCGATTCCAGAATGAAGATATGATAGTATAGAATTCATTGATTTCTTATTGAGTAGTTGATTCACATTTTATCAAATAGGTGCATTTAATGTGTGCAAAGAGTGTGCAGGTGAAAGGTCATAGGAGAACGTGGGATTTAAGGTAGCTACACAATTTTACACAAGTAGCCCATGGGGCTAAGTCCTAACCATGTTTATTGTATGAGGCCTTAGTATTAGATTTTATGGTTTTGGGCACCATGAGTGACCCTCATTTGTAATATAATATGTCTTGTAATATTAATCGCTTTCGGGATATGTAGTTTTCTTTATAAACTTGTTTTGGGGACTTAATGGCCCCCACTTGCATTAAGTTTTGAGTTTGTATAATGATGTATTTAATAAAAAGGGATTAGGATCACATGTGAGCCATTGGGGCCCCACATACTCTACCCTTGTACCCAAATGCGCCAAACCCTAAATTTGGCTATTTTAGGCATTTTTAGTGACCCCTTTTTGGTTTGGGATTTCACTTAGCATGAAAAAGGGCCCTTAGACCCTATCTAATAGGTAAGGGGGCTTAATTCCAAGGCATAGAGGGAGTTTCCTCCCATTTTTGTCCCTTTGGTCACATCCATGTAAGGTGGATGG
Source organism: Taxus wallichiana var. yunnanensis (assembly GCA_018340775.1). Classification (NCBI taxonomy): domain Eukaryota; kingdom Viridiplantae; phylum Streptophyta; class Pinopsida; order Cupressales; family Taxaceae; genus Taxus; species Taxus wallichiana. The sequence goes on from CM031234.1 coordinate 256,826,088, forward strand.
GTAAGTTTTCTTTGTTAAAATTTGCACAAGTTTGTTTTAATGTTCATTTTGAGTAATTTGGGAGAAGAGAGTTAAAAGCTATTTTATCCTTTCTCCCTTTTATTTTGAGAATCTTTGACCTTGAGGGAAGAGAGGGGTGACACATGTCACTCCCTCATTTGTGAGAATTTTTTTGGCTACTCTTCAAATTATCCCTCATGGGGAAAGAAGAGAACTTTTTTTTGGAGCTTTTGCTTGGAGACTTGTGGATTTTGGAGCTAGAGCTTGCTTGTATAAAGAAAGGGATAAATTAGAAGTGGAGAGATTTTGGAGGTAGGCTCCTTGAGTTCATTTTTGTGTTTATTTCATATTATATATTAGCCTTGTTTGTTTAAAATGTGTGTTGTTACTTGGATGTTACCATTTGTTTCTATTGTTGGTCGTCAAATAGGACTTTTTAGAAGAGCAACAGTCAGGGGACAAGAAGTCCCTCCTCTTTAATGGGAGAGGTTCTCTTATTCAAACGAACTTATTTAAAAATGTACGAACATGATTTTATGGTTGAACTTGGATATTACTAAAGTGTTTTCCACAAGGATCATCAGTTACAAAAGGACTGAGGAAATGAGAGCATGGGAAAGAGTAGAAAGGCAAACATACAGAATTATAGATAGCAGAATAATTCTTTATGTGTGCGAAGTTGCAAGGAATTTAGAACAAGATCAATTGCATTGGCTGAATAGGATTAAGTTTAAAGACACAAAGTTCTGTAAATAACCTTCTTCAGATTCATTCATCAAGGACACAAAGTTCCTTCTTGGTTGTACAAGATCGCTGTATTTGCAAAACTGGATAGTATGCAATCAGAGAGACTAATAAATTAGAGACAAAGTGATCTTCACAATATAACACGAAAACACAGGGATAATAGAGATTAGAGAGACAATGAATGGAAAGTCCTTCTGTATTGATTTTTCTATAGTCTATTTACACTCGCAGAGAATATGCCAAGTTCTTCCTCCCTCCGCAAAATGGCGTGGAAAGGCCATTATATAGCTTACAAGTCGGTTACTCTTCGTAACCATTTCTTTTAATTAAAGAATAGTTAAGGATCGCCAGTTACAATACCTTAACTAATTACAAAGAATACGAAAAGAATGGGAAGAAGAGAAAAGAAAGGAGAAGGAGACAGGTGGCCACTTCTGGGAGGGACCCACTGTCTTCAGAAACCGCTGCTTGAATCTTTCTAACGTCTCAGCTCTGTATTTGCCACGAGGGACACACCAGACGTTTCATCTTGAGGATGACAATGAGTGTCTTTGAAAACTGATGCAACCAGCGTCTTGAGAGCTTCGTCCTTCCGCCAGCTGTCCTTGAAATTTGATCTTCGGATTGATAGCATCAGAGCCGCAACTTAAATTCATATTTTGAAAAACAGCATATTCGGGTCGAGCGGGAAAAACTAAGTATGAATTGCCTTAGGTTCACTTGGGACATGTGAGACGCGAATGCGCGAAACACGAGGCTCGGCCGATTCGGGCGAAACGGGGAGAAGACGCACAAATGAATTTGGGACAATTGGGACAAAAATGTGCGAAGTGCGCGACTCGGGCGGTTCGGCCGAAATTGGAACAGTTTGCATTTTTGGCTTGGGACACTTGGGACAAAAATGTGTGAAGTGCGTGACTCGGGTGGTTCGGCCGAAATTGGAACAGAGAGCAATTTGGAACTCGGGACAGTTGGGACAAAATCGGGCGAATCAGCAGAAAATGGAACAACAGGTCCGTTTGAACTTGGGACATCTAGGACAAAAAGTTCCGGAGTACGCGACTTGACCGGCTCGGCCAAAATTGGGAAAGCTCGCACTTTTTAAAATGGGGCAGTTGGGACAAAATTGCGCGAAGGACGCGGTCCGGGCAAATCGGCCGAAAATGGGAAAGCTCGCACTTTTAACTTTGGGACATTTGGGATGAGAGAAAGTGCGAAGTGCACGCGGGAAGGATGATTCGGCGAAAGTGGAACAACATGCAAAATAAGTTTTGGGACACTTGGGACAAAACTCTCCGACGGCCCGAAAATGGGACAGACTTGGGATTTGGCGGTCGGGTAACAGAATGCACTTTCGTACTTGGAGCAGATGGGACAAAAGTTCCGACAGCCCGAAAATCACACAAAATGACCCAAAACACAGATTTTTTCAATTTCACGACTTAGGCATTTCAGAGAACAACACTTAAACTCAAAATTTTGAAAATTTTACTCTTATCAGAGCGGGGAATTTTGAGTGGACAACAGCTGGCTCCTTCTGGGGATGACTTGGTATAAATTCATGGAATGAGACAAGGCAAGAACTTAGATAACTCGGTGAAGCAGACCAGTGCCTTATCCATTGGGCAAAGGAGTCAAAAACAAACCAACACAGAGGGCAACACACCAAAACAACAAAAGGAAAACACACCAAAAGCAGAAAAGCAAAAACACTGTACAGAATATACAAAGGGACTCCCTAGTCACCTATGACTTGAACAACTTCAAATACTGCCCACTATAAGGAAGTGGGAGGGGAGAACCATCCATGTAATCAAGATAGAAAGAGTTCTTACCAGCAAAGTGTCTTATCTTGAATGGTCCGAGCCACAGGGAATCAAATTTTCCATGGCTGCCACGAGGTTCATGTCTTTTGTCCCATAACAGCATGGTATCTCCAACTTGGAACTCTCTGAACCTAGCTTTCTTGTCAAACAGAACCTTTACCTTCTGCTGGTGAGCAGATATCCTATCAGCAACCTCCAATCTGTCCTCGTTCAGTTTGTGCAGGTACATGATTCTTTTATCCAGAGCATCACTGAAACTAGTATCTTCAATGGCCTTCATCAGGTGCAAGGCTGGCAGTTCCACTGTCACTGGCAATTGAGCTTCTACTCCATACACCACTTGAAAAGGGGACATTCCAATGGCTCTTTTGGGTGTGACCCTGTCTGCCCAAAGAGCATCATAAAGCTTCTTATGCCAGTTTCGCTGAGATTCATTGACCAACTTCCTTATGATAGTCACCAGATTTTTGTTGGTGGATTCTGCTTGTCCATTTCCCTCGGGATAATAATCTGAAGAATGAGCCAGAGAGATGCCATACCCGTAGCAAAAATCCATTATCTCAGTTGAGGAAAAGTTCGAAGCATTATCTGTTACAATCTTGTTAGGTACACCATACCTTACCAAGATGTTCTCTTTGATGAAGTTGCATACAACTTCAGAAGTAGTGCTCTTGACTGGGATAGCTTCCACCCATTTGGTGAAGTAGTCAGTGGCAGTTAGCACATGCGTGTGACCAGCACTAGAAAGCAGGGTTGGTGCACAATGAATTCTAGACCCCCTTTGCTGAAATGGTTCCTCAATCACAACCGGCTTGAGAGGTAAAGATGCCAATTTAGGTCTTCCCACAAAGGTCTGACAAGCTTCACATTTATCCACCCACTTTGGGATGCATCTCTGAACAAGGAAGGCCAGTAATATCCTCCCCGGAGTATCTTGTGAGTGTGTTGACGAATAGTGCCCTCCACATGTCGATCATGAAAAGTGAGAGCAACTTTCTCTGTTGTTCCTTGTCCACACACTTGAAATCTCCCATCTAGACCACGCTTGAACAAGGCATTTTCCCCACAGTACATATTGCGGCGATCTCAATTTATGCGGTCCTCTTTTCCTTGGTAGTTAAACGAGAGGGCATTCCCCATAGGTGAGAAAATGGGCGATGTCGAATACCATTCATCGATCGAACTAAGGAATAGGATAGTAGGAATGTCGGACTTTCTCCTCCAGAACTCATGTTTGGCTCCTTCAGAGCAATGAGCTCACAAAGACCCTTTCCACGAACCAGCTTGGTTGGTTTGATATCAATGTCATACTCCTGGACTTTAGCCACCCAGTTTCCTCTCTTGGACCCAAATTCTTGCTGTGTAAGAATTGACTTAACGATCGTATACGGTACCAAAGACCGTAGAGTGAGAGTTGAGGATATAGAAATGGAACTGCTTGACAGCTTTGACTACTGCAAAAGCATGCTTCTCCATCATGGTGTATTTCAGCTCATGATTCTTCAGGATATAGCTCATGAAGGCAATTGGTAGCTCATGTCCATCAGAGTCTTCTTAGGTTAAGACAAGAGCTGGGTATTATCTGTAGCATAGCAATAGATGATGAAATCTTTGCTGAAATCAGGACAGGCCAAAACTGGAGTTTTAGCAATAGCTTTCTTGATACCCTCAAAGGATTCCTTTCCTTCAGAAGACCAACCAAATGCTTGCTTTCCTTTCATCATCTGAGAGATGTTCAAAGTTAATTCAGCAAAATCAGGGATGAATCTTCTTAAAAAATTGATCTTACCGAAAAAGGAATGCACGCCTTTTTTACTGGTTGGGAGAGGAATCTGCTGGATGGCTTGAACTCGTTCAGGATCAATCCTAATACCATCCTTGGATACAATGTGCCCTAATAGTTTTCCTTCTGTAACACAGAAGACAGATTTTTTAGGATTTAAAGAAATCCCATGCTCTCGGCATCTCTGCAGAACTGTTTCCAGGTGGTCGAAGTGATCTGCTCTTGTCTTTGAAAACACTGTCAGGTCATCAAGGTATATGACGATACATTTCCCTTTCAAGCTTCCAAAAGCCAAATCCATAGCTCTCTGGAAAGTGGCACCAGCATTAATCAGCCCAAAAGGCATTCTCTTGTAGGCGAAGGTACCCCAAGGAGTGGTGAAGGTCATGTCTTGTGTTGATCTGCGATGATCAACCTCTACCGATTGTATCCGAGAACCCATCAAGCATAGATAACATTTCAGATCCTATTCTTTGCTTGAAATATTTGATCCATCATAGGCAGAGGGTAGTTATCTTTCAGAGAAGCTTTGATTGAGTTTCGAAATCAACGAGATGCGGATCTCACCATTCTTCTTCCTAATGAGCACAATGTTTGCAATCCATGTTGAATGGTGAATGGGAAAAATGATTTTGGCCTTCAACAATTTACGAATCTCTGAAATATAGTGTCGGCTATTTTGGGATTATCTCGCCTTTGTTTTACGCTTGAAAGGCTTGATTCTTGGTTTGAGAGGGATAGAGTCTTTGCATGTCTTTTGGCTTGAAGGCTTTTAGATCCTCATAAGAATATGCAAGAACATCCTTATACTTCCTTAGAAGATCAATTGCTTTTCTCCTCTCGTCGGTTGTGCAACATTTCCCAATATTTACCTGACTTGGGATCGGTAGAACTCCCTATATCAATCTTATCATACTCGGTGATTCTTTGAGGTCGATAAAGCTTTAGATTTTACATATCTGTCATGTTTATCAAACAACTCCTCTAAACTCACCAAACCTTTGGGAATCTTGTTTCCTTTGAGTTTAATGCACCCTTCCTGATCTGTTTCTTCTCCTTGGGTGACGGCTTGGTCAGAGGACACACTCTCACGAGGCAGGTTGTCACTTCCCTCAAAATACAGTTGCTCGAAATTCCCCTTGAGTTCCAGGAAGGAAAGCAAATGCTGGTCATCGTTGAAAACTTGCCAGTTATTGGTATTGTCGGGTACACTGGGCCGGTGGACCATTTCAATAGTGAACTTATCCTGAGAGAATTCAGGATGGGGAATCAATAATGACCCTGAGACAGCCAGTGAATCAGCCCTGCTGTTCTTTTCTCTGGGTATTGCTTCAATAGAGAAGGCATCAAGGAATTCAATTGAATCCCAAACCTGATTCCGGTAATGCTTCAGCCTCCCATTTTTTACCTGAAAAATGCTTCTGACTTGCTTCACAATCAGCTCTGCATCACCACGAGCCAGAAGATTTTTTACACCTCATTCTTTGGCCACTTGCAGTCCAAGAATGAGAGCCTCATACTCTGCTGTATTGTTAGTGTTTTCGAACTGCAACTTAAATGAAAAAGGGTGTAGGCAGCCTTCAGGTGACACTAGCAGGACACCAGCTCCAGAACCAGCCGAGGAACAACTTCCATCAAATTCTAAAATCCAAACACCATTGGGATCTTTGGGTGATACTTTGGAGGGTTGGATTTCATCAGGGGACAGAATCATGTAATTACCATGACCGATGTCTTCATAGAGTATTTGTGCCTTAGGATCATCTGTTTTCTGCACAATATACTCAGACTGTTTCTCAGGGAGTAACTTCTTCATTTGTCCGTTGACGGGTATGAGTGCGTGTGACCAATCCATTTGAATCTCTCCACCCACATCTTTACAGAAGTTCCGACTTAGCAACATTCCGTAAGAAGGAGGAATGTCTGCTACTAGGATTGTAGCCAAGACTTTCTTTTCAGGTAAAGCAGCAAAAGCTACTTGTGCATCTTTAATCCTTCCAACCAAAGGTACTTCCTTACTTTCCATGGAGTAGCAAGATCCATAAGTACGAGTAAGGGTCAAGCCTAAAGCATGGGCTACTTTAGCAGGCATCACGTTATCGAGGCTCGGAATCTATGACACGATTCATCGAGCCTATGGCCAGCTATAAGAAGTGTTACATAAAAAGGCTTGATTTTGTCGCGAGCGAGGTTCTGAAGCTACCCGGACTAGGTCAGTGTGGTGCGGAAGGAGGAGTAGGCAAAAGGCCTTTAGAGGTGGTCTTGGAATGGGAATTTACAAATTGGATCATCTTGGCAAAAGCTTTGGGATGGGTTTGGTAGTATTCGAAACGAAATTTGAACCTTGGTCCTTTTTAGGTGATCCACAATATCAAAGGATCCAGAGGTGGATGGGCCATCATCATTTGAAATTCTAGGCTTATCAACCTTAGGAGAAAAAGAAGAAGAAGCAACTTTGGTAGCAGGATTGACAGTACTTACCTTTGGTGTAGATGAGGTAGGGATAGGAGATCCTCTTTCGCAATTATAGGAATAGTTCTTTGGCTGCTCCTTAGATTTCTTCATGGGCTGTGTTACTTTCTCCTTCTGCCTTGTCTGTTCTCGAGTCATGACAGCAAATGATTCACTGTTCATATCTGCTACCACTTCATCATAGTTATCATCATCAGTGCCTTCGGTGGTAAAGAAATTAACCCAAGATCCTTGAGTTCTTACGCCTCATCATCAAATTCCTCCGGGAACTCCTCACAAGCTTCATTGTCCACATCATCATCGGCTCTTCAACTTCACTGAGGTTTCATTCACGGGAACTTTGTGGGAGGTCCTTCAAGTGCTACTCTTGTGTGAGGAGCAGGCAACCGATTTCTGGGCTGGAAATTTCTTCTTGGAACATCTGCATATGGGGCATGCTGGGCCAATTGTTTCTTTATAGCTACTAGATCATTTGCAAGTTTCTGGACTAATGGATCAGTATTGGGTCCAGAGGTGGAAGAGGAAGAAGCAGCAGATTTAGATTTGGGAGGATCTCTCTTCAACTTTCCTGACATGATCAGGTCATCCTCGACACTAACAGCCAGTTCTTGATCCAGAATTAACGTTCCAAGATTAGCCCTTCTTAGAGCATAACTGACTTTGGGCGTTTGAGCATTTAGAAAGAAACATTTTTGAATTTGATCAACCGGTCGAGTATTTACAGGAATTTTGTTGATCGAGTCTATTGAGCGAGCCATAAATTCTCTCATGGGTTCGATGGATCTTTCTTTATCTCGAGAAATTTGGGCAAGCGGGGCATGCACATCTTACTGCCGTTTGAAACGGCTTTGAACCGAGTTCTCATTGTATTCCGGTCGGTGCGATGGCACCGTAGGAAGGTGATAGAACCGGTCGGCGGCGATTATCTGTAACGTCTCAATGAGCGGCCTTTACCGAGGCGTCTTCATGTTCAACTCCCAAGACTCCACATGCAACTATGAAGGCTGCAATGTGTTCATCAGGGTGTACTTTGCCATCTCCTCTAAACTTGGGGAAGTTCTTTCGGTTACCTCTAGGTAACTCGTGCAAAGGCTGAGTAAGGGCCAGGGGCCCGACACGTTGACCCCATGGCAATTGTGCCGCCATTCTTGGAAATACGGCTTGGAGGGGAACTTTAACACCAGCAAGGATCAAAGCTCGTAGATTGGGACTAGTAGGCTCTGAAGGAATACCACCCGTAGGACTTCTATCTTGAAGTGAGTGCTCATCGAACGAGTTCTTCTATTTGAAGGGAAAGGAAAACCCTGTTGCTCCAAAAGCTGAAACTGAGGATCTTCGATACCAAGGGTCCTTCTCCCTCGAGTGAAACGCGGAGTCGCCAGATCAAAGGATGATCGAAAAATTGCAGTACTGGAATGCGATTTTCCCCAGCGGAGTCGCCAAAAACTGTTGGTCGTCAAATAGGACTTTTTAGAAGAGCAACAGTCAGGGGACAAGAAGTCCCTCCTCTTTAATGGGAGAGGTTCCCTTATTCTGAAACGAACTTATTTACAAATGTATAGAACATGATTTTATGGTTGAACTTGGATATTACTAAAGTGTTTTCCACAAGGATCATCATTTACAAAAGGACTGAGGAAATGAGAGCATGGGAAGAGTAGAAAGGCAAACATACTGAGAATTATAGATAGCAGAATAATTCTTTATGTGTGCGAAGTTCATAAGGAATTTAGAACAAGATCAATTGCATTGGCTGAATAGGATTAAGTTTAAAGACACAAAGTTACGTAAATAACCTTCTTGATTCATTCATCAAGGACACAAAGTTCCTTCTTGGTTGTATAAGATCATTTGTATTTGCAAAACTGGATAGTATGCAATCGGAGAGACTAATAAATTAGAGACAAAGTGATCTTCACAATATAACATGAAAAACACAGGGATAATAGAGATTAGAGAGACAATGAATGGAAAGTCATTCGTATTGATTTTTATATAGTCTATTTACACTCGCAGAGAATATGCCAAGTTCTTCCTCCCTCCGCAAAATGGCGTGGAAAGGCCATTATATAGCTTACAAGTCGAGTTACTCTTCCTAACCGTTTCTTTTAATTAAAGAATAGTTAAGGATCGCTTGATTCACAATACCTTAACTAATTACAAAGAATACGAAAAGAATGGGAAGAAGAGAAAAGAAAGGAGAAGGAGAGACAGTGGCAGCCATCTTTGGGAGGGACCCTTGTCTTCGAAACCGCGCTTGAATCTTTCTAACGTCTCAGCTCTGTATTTGCCACGAGGGACACACCAGACGTTTCATCTTGAGGATGACAATGAGTGTCTTTGAAAACTGATGCAACCAGCGTCTTGAGAGCTTCGTCCTTCCGCCAGCTGTCCTTGAAATTTGATCTTCGGATTGATAGCATCAGAGCCGCAACTTAAATTCATATTTTGAAAAACAGCATATTCGGGTCGAGCGGGAAAAACTAAGTATGAATTGCCTTAGGTTCACTTGGGACATGTGAGACGCGAATGCGCGAAACACGAGGCTCGGCCGATTCGGGTGAAACGGGGAGAAGACGCACAAATGAATTTGGGACAATTGGGACAAAAATGTGCGAAGTGCGCGACTCGGGCGGTTCGGCCGAAATTGGAACAGTTTGCATTTTTGGCTTCGGGACACTTGGGACAAAAATGTGCGAAGCGCGCGACTCGGGCGGTTCGGCCGAAATTGGAACAGAGAGCAATTTGGAACTCGGGACAGTTGGGACAAAATCGGGCGAATCGGCCGAAAATGGAACAACAGGTCCGTTTGAACTTGGGACATCTGGGACAAAAAGTTCCGGAGTACGCGACTTGACCGGCTCGGCTGAAATTGGGAAAGCTCGCACTTTTTAAAATGGGGCAGTTGGGACAAAATTGCGCGAAGGACGCGGTTCGGGAAAATCGGCCGAAAATGGGAAAGCTCGCACTTTTTAACTTTGGGACATTTGGGACAGGAAAGTGCGAAGTACGCGGGAAGGATGATTCGGCCGAAATTGGAACAACATGCAAAATAAGTTTTGGGACACTTGGGACAAAACTCTCCGACGGGCCCGAAAATGGGACAGCTTCGGGGATTTCGGCCGGTCGGGTAACAGAATGCACTTTCGTACTTGGAACAGATGGGACAAAAAGTTCCGACAGGCCCGAAAATCACACAAAACGACCCAAAACACAGATTTTTTCAATTTCACGACTTAGGCATTTCAGAGAACAACACTTAAACTCAAAATTTTGAAAATTTTACTCTTATCAGAGCGGGGAATTTTGAGTGGACAACAGCTATGTGTTTGGTTTTATTTTCCTCCATCCACCATATGGCATGATGGATTTTGGAGTTTGTGGGGAAGAGAGAAGGATTTTTCCCTCTCAATCCTCATGGCTTGATGGGTAGGCCATGTAAGATTTTAGTTACTCCCTCAAATGGATTGAGGTGGGGAAGGTGGTTCATATGGTTTGAACCCCCTTCCCCATTGTTGGTGAGGAATCCCCTTTTGGGTTTGAAAATCCTCCCAAGAAGGATTTGGTGAATGGATGGAGAAATAAGGAGGGTTTGATGACTTTGGAGGAATAATGAGGGTTTTGAGATCTTTGTATTATGCAACCAATTTTGGCTACACTTTGTGCATTTGGAGAACTCTTTCTTCTCTTCCCCATTTTAGAGGTAGAACATGGTTTCTCCTCTTTTTCATCTTTGCAAAATTGGTGTTTTGTTTTAATATTTGTCTTGTCTTTATGTGAATGTAATGTTGGTTTTTCTCCCTTACTCTTGTGCAAAGTTGTGGATAGTAGTCCTCTTTCCCATGGGCTTGGGGGAGGCTAGCATGCCTTCCAACCTTGGAAAGGCATGTAATGATGCCTAAAGGTTGGGTGGTTAACAAGCCTTGTTCTCTTGGAGTTGGATTCTTGTAAGAGTATTCGAGTTTGGAGCTCAAGTTAGAGATGGTTGGAGTTTGTGGCATTTTGGTCTCTCCTTGTCCTCTCAAATTTTTTTGAAACATCACTCTCATTTTATCTCTAAGAACATGGCCATGTGGAAGCCTTATTTTATTGTGAATTCTCCATTTGTAATTGGTATTACTTGCAGATTTGAGTCATGTTTTACTAGAGCAATCTCTCTTCAACCTTGTAAAGAAGCTTGTGATGGGATTTATTGTGAGTAGTTAAGTATTTTAGAAAATATTGCATATTGTGTTCAAGCTTCTTGGAAATAAAATATTGCAATGAATGTTTCTTTTAATAAAAAAATCTTGTTGTAATCTTTGTTTGTGAAGGAAAGTTGTTTTTTTTGAAATAATGATTAGTCTTGTAATAGTTACTCTCTTGCAAAAAAATTGGTGGCTTTATACAAAGAGATGAAATGGGCTTATACTCTCTTTTTCCAAGTGAAAATCTTAATAAGTGCTTGCATTTGAATTTTTATTTTAAAATGTGAAGTCTTTTTAGCAAACTCTTTTGACATGTTCTAGTTTCTTCTCTTGAATGAAATACAACACTACATGCCTTTTATTCATATTTCAGAAAACACTACTTTATGTTCTTACATAGTAGTTTGCTAATTAACATCTAAAATACCCTATTGTAATATTCAAAAATATGAAATACCATTTAATATATATTAAACAATACAACTATGTTACATTTACATAGTTATCGGTTAAATCATACATATTAATAAATTACCTATGACATTATAATCTAAATAAATAGATATATCATATCAGATATATTTTGGTGAGATTTTTGTATGGATAAGGTAATATATATATATACATGTATTAAAATTTTAAAAACAAAAAAGGAATTATAGTTTGTTTTAAACGTATTAAATGTAAACAAAAAAAAAAACAAAAAAAAGGATTGGTGAGGGCCAAACCCTCCCCACTCCCTCGTGCACCATCCCACGTGGCCACTCCACTTTGTCCCACCACTCCCCACCTCTGCTGCTATGTAGAACCCTCACCCTCCGTCATTTCATTTTCCCCGTCCTCCTACATCTGCGCAAACTCCCCTCGACACCGTCGTCTTTTCCTCCTCCCTTCCTCCCATGTTTTCCCCTTCTTCATCTTTCACGCAGCCCCCCAATCCCCACACGGATCCCCTTCCCCATACCTCCCCGCGTACTCTGCACCCACCTCACCATTCATCCTTTACCGCCACCTCTCTTGAACGCATGGCCACACCATGTACATAACAATATATATTTCTACAATGGTATATTGATTTGGTTAACACCCTCCCACTCCATGGGGATCCAACCTCCATAGTTCCTCCTCCACCTGCAAGAAGAAACAAAATGAAAACCAAAAAGAGAGAAAGGAAAACATAGAGAAATTTAGGGCAACTTTAGGGTAAATTTGAAATCAAGGGCCAAGATTAGATTTGATCCAAGGGCCCATAGTCAACCCTACACATTTTAAGTCATGGGAACTTTATGGGTATGGGAGGGAAAATTATAAAGGGGTGTGGCAAATTAATAAATAAAGGGGAAAAATAATAAACTTAAAAGGATGTGTGTATTTATTTTGGAGGCCATAGTAAGCTAAATAGAATAAACAATTAATTTGTTTTGGGCTATTATTAAGGCTAAGAAAACTAAAGTTGTATAAATTAAATTATTAATGGGATATGGTTCAAAAGGGACTAATTTTAATTAATCATTTAAAAAAAAATTACCCTAAATTTTCCAGTTGAATTTTAGTTTGTTTTTCGGTGTCCCAAGGTGGGGTATTACAGGTTGCCTAACAATTTTATAGATGGTGAAGTTTAGATCTTATCTAGTGGATGAGTTGTTATGGTTATGTTGAATTTATATTATTATGATTAAAAGTTGTATTCTTTACTTGATTTTTGTACAAGAAAACTTGAGCTTGGTTGAATAAATTATTTAAAGGAATTAATGCCTCTGAGCTTTTGTATCATTTGTGGAAAAGAAAATAAAAGTTATATTCAGTTTGGAATATTATTGTAAACTTTATCATGGTTGTTTATATCAATTATTCAGATTTTGTACCTATTAGAATGCAAATTTGATTGAATTAAATGAATCGAGTTTTCATGATAAGTCCTTTCAAATTGAGTTATGAATATGTGTGTAAACTTTATCATGGTTTTTATATCAATTATTCAGATTGTGTACCTATTAGAATGTGAATTTGATTGAATTAAATCAATCAATTTTCATGATAAGTACTACTTTCAAATTGAGTTATGACTATGTGTGAATAATATCCTTTGTATGTTAGTTTTAATGTTGTGAAATAAACTAAATCTATAATTTGGATATAAGAAACAATCTACTAAATTATATAATTGAGGATTGTTATTGTATAGATTATATGATGGAACTATTATATGATGAATTATGATTATCAATTAGTTATCATATAATCATTATGGATATGAACAAATGTGTTATATGTAGTTGATGAGTTCAATAGTTATGTACTTAAGAAAATATAATGACAATGTCATAATTTAAATATATTAGGGACTACATAATTAATGCAACTTGCTACCCTAATTATCTTAAATGTTTAATGAATGTACATAAACAAACTTATGGGATTTGGTTACGAATAATTAATCAAAATAAGTTATGGACCTTAGGATCAAATAATTAATGTGATGAATATTGTTGCATTATGAAATATAAACCTATCGTAAAACTAATTCAATGAGGTGAATAGTTACAAAAAAACTAATACATGGTACTCGGTAGGACAACTTCAGGATGGATGCTAGAGTGTGGTGTTATTTGAATGACACGAGATCATTTAATGAATACTATCATATAGTAGTTATCCTAATTTTCCTTCGAGCTCTATTCATCACGTATGTCATAATCAACATGGAACTAAGTTATGCTATGATGTGGAGGTTGTCTATCTAGCCAGTCTAGATCTTATGTACCAAATTATGTTGGCTACGAGGAATAAATTGATCATGTGATGATGTAATTTGTTGTGTGAGCTCTTTCTCTCCCATAAGCAACCTAAGTTGGCACAATCATGCTCGTCTACTAGATGCACAAGTTTTGTATTGTGTGCATAACTTGAATTTGATTAACTTAAACAATGATTCAATTTTGATAATAGAACCAAGTGACATGGTGATGGGACATGTTTCAGATACATTGTGTAGTCTAGAAATAGAGCATGCAATGCATGACTCATAAAATTTGTCTCGAAGTAGTGTATGTCAGTACACTGTCAGGTTCACCTAGTTCTAACTAAAGTGTGAGATGCCGGATGGGGATTCGATTGATTGAACCCGGTAGAAACTTTGAATAAACACTTGTAAAATCAATGTTGTGAAGGGATATAATTAGTATACCTTGTATACTGACTTGAAAGAGTACTTATGGGGGATCGAGTAGGATCTAATTGACCCATGAATATGCACATGCTTAATTGATTTGTTATCTGAATAATTGCAATTATTTGATGTTGGATTTAAATGTTAGTTTTACATTTAAATCATTGAAGGCATATGTTTAATTTGGGAAATTAATAAAAAAATTCCCATAATTATGGTGTTTGAATAGTGGTTGTTACAGTGTGAGATTGAGAGTATTACCTTCAGTAGATTCTTTGTCTTCTTAGACTTCATAAAACATATTGTACCTCCTTTGCATATTTTTCATCAATTTCTCACCTTTTTCCTCATCACCAAGTCTTTTTTCTTTTCTTTATCTCAGTAATCCGCTTGAATCTGAAACCACCAAGATTGTATGACATGATTCTTCATAAGAAATTTTTTTCTTCATTCTACACCATTTTTCCTTAATTTTTAGAAAAATGTCACTATCCTTCTTTCCCTCATTTACTTACAAGTTTTTTCTTCAAGCAAGAGACCATTTTTCCGGTCTTGAATTCTCCTCTTTCAAGAACTGGTCCAAAATGATGGCTAATCAAATATTTAAATTTCTTGGGAATCCTCTTCTTCTTCTTCAATATCACCCATCGATACTTCACTCCAATATATAAATTTCTTCATTGTGTTGGGAAATGAACGTGGCATGGATTTTGTTCCTTAATGGATTCACCTTCAAATATTTATTTTCTTTTGAAATTTGATTATTTTTGTTTTTGATTTTTTTGTATTTTATAGAGATCTATTTTTGGGTGCACTTGGTTAAATATCTCCCAGCAGAGTGGCCAAAAATTATTAGTGAGAAAATTTTTCGATATGGAAAATTAGGTGTCTCCACCAACATTCACGAGGTTGCACCCCTCTATATTGAATAGTGTAGGAAGCTCCCACTATTGAATGATAACTAATCTATTCCTACCTAAGTGTTTTGGGTTGGCCAAATAGGCTAGGGATCACATAGGGACACTCCATTGAACCTGTGGAAAAGTGATTGTATAAGTTACAAGGGAGGAAATTACAATGATGAGGGGTGGAGGAGAGAAATTAGGAAAGGAAGGTTATTATTATGAGTAGGCAAATTGCATAGTTCACACCCAATAACCAGATTAGTTCAACATTTTATAAATATAAAAGCAATAATGAAGTTATTAGTGATAGGGAAAATTCAGGACATAAAGTTCTTAAATTCATCTCTCAAAGATACAAAGCTCTTTACGGATCACTTTGTACTTGTAAAGTACATAAGAGGGAAATAGAAGAAACATAGGAAAAGGAGAATAGAATAAATGTATCTTTTATTTCATGTGCATTGATGAAACAAAGTCCAACAACAACAATCCACAATTTCTACAACATAGATGTTATCACAATCTAGAATTTTTGGATCCTTTGGAATGGAGAAGTCATACCAATTTATAGCAATGTGAATTGACCTCTCATCTCCCCTTACATGAATCTTCATGTTCATATTCCACTTGTGACCCTTCATTTTCCATTCAAAAAGACAAATTCAATATTTCTCTTATCATTTTGAGAAAATAGTTTTACAATTTCAAAATATGTCACTTAAGTGGATAGGACAAAATAAAATGATTACGCTCAACGAAGAATTAGAAGAGGGATAGAAGAAAGAGGGAGAATTTCACATTTCTCATGAAGAATATTTCTTGATGAAGAACTTGTTGATTCATGTTTCCCACTTGTGTTACTTGAATTTATTTTTAATCGAGTTATCACGATTTGTCAACTTATCGCCTCTTGAATGTGCACATAACCCAACACCTTGATCCATGTTCTAGGAACATCAATTATCTTCCCACATTAACTGATACATACTTCATGATCCATTGAAATTGCAGCAATGCGATTTCTGATATTGGCCAAGGAATCTAAATTGTCTTTATTGAAGGAAAGATAGTCACCTGAATCTTTTTTGACCAGATCGTTGAATGAAATGATGATATCTTATGATGATAAGTCTTCATTGATGGGAAGGAAATAAATTCTCTGAACATAATGGTATACATCATTCAATATCTCGAAATCATGTTTCTGCACGAGTCCAATTTAGAGATTTCATTCTTGAGAATTGCATATCTTGCATCCATGATGCAGATCCAAACTTGAGATAGGTTTTTCGTAGCGGATAAGAACATGTTCTTTCTCATGAGAATGTGAGGGTTAAAGGAACTCATATCCGGTACTAGTGGAAACATCTCATCCAAATGAATCACCTCTTTTTCAAACTCCTCCTTTTGTTTTTTCACTACTGACATTGTTGCAAGGACATATTTGATGAGAGAGATGACACGGAAGTAATTCCTTTTCTTTCTCGATGATATTTTTAATCCATTTCTCATTGTATCTCCCACACATCATGTAGCCTTGTACTTTCTTGATTTCCTTAGGATCAAAATTTATGATTGGAGGAATTTCTTTGACCAGAAGAGAAGGTGTCGATTTGGGTCCCAAGAAGGGTTGAATATAAGAACTAATATCTTTTACATGTTCCTCTAATTGCACAATGGTTTTTTTATATTATTTTTTCTAAGTGAGGAGGTGAGAGGCGATTCCTTGAATAGATAAGAGTCACCCTCATGCAAAGCTTGACCCAATGAGATGTGTATCAACTCATAATATGATGGAGTCATTTCCTCAATAGGATTTTCAATCCTAGGCCTAGAAACTTCAGCATATTGATTACATGAGATGGCTTGAAGAAGCGGGATATTATCTGGGCCTTTTTCCTTTCTTGTATTTGAAATATCTTGATATTTCTTCAAGACTAGGTATGAAAAAAGCTATATTTTCTTTGGATGATTGTCGATCATTTCAAAGATCCATGGGAATGGCTCATCAGGTGTTGACATGTTGTTTTCCACTAGAGAATTCTCAAGAGCTTGTTATGGAATGAATTCTCTATTTCCATGGAAAATATCTAACCTTAGGGGATATATACTTAGACACTCAAACATTCTACAAGGAATCACTCTTGCTTGATATCTCCAACCAACTCACTTTGAACAATTCTCCTAGCTCACCTTGTTTTACTTAGCTCATTGAGCTCACTTAGCCGGCTCATTGGGGAGGTGTGGATGGATCTAACTTGATTGACAAGTTAGGATGACCCCTTGGTTTGAATTTCAACTGAGACCTTGGCCCTCTCTTCTATCTACACAATGCTTCCTACTTTTAGGTACTTCTCCTTGTAATGCTCTTATTTTCTATCTATTGTACACAAGCGTGACCAAAGTGATGCCTCAGGACCTTTCAAAGGACATATTACCTTGTTTGAGTTATGAGATTACTTTGTGACCCTACGAGGATATCAAGAAGTAGATAAATGGATGAAAAATGATCCTATTAAATCTTTCTATACTTATAATGAGGATTTACTATTTTTAAAAATTATCCTTTTCATTCTTTTCACTTTCGACCACCTTCCTTGTTTCCCTGGTTGTTCCTTGTGAACACTTGCCTTGAAGAAATTTTCCCTTTGTGAGAATTTACTATTTATAATAAGTTCTTGTATAGAGACTTACTATTTTTTAAAATTTCCCTTCCACACCTTGGATTGCAAATAAACTACCTCCACTAGGATAGGTTTCTTCTCTTGATCTCACGTACAAAAATTTAGCTCAATCGATCACTAAAATGGCAGGAAATAAAATAATTAAAAACTAGGGCACAAATTTGGGGTTTCTTATCCATAAAAAAATACTAGGCATCATTTAATATGAAATCAATTTCTCCTTTAATGCATTTTGAAATGAAGAAGAATGCAAAAAACCCCACCTTGATCCATGTACAAGTTTATAAGATATGAGAATCTCACCTTTGTGGGTTACAGAGTCATTACAGTAGGAAATATACCGGAGATTTAAAGAATTTGTAATTTTTATGAGGAATTATTTTTCTATGACCATGGAAGCATGGAGGGATAATTGGAAGGTATTTAATGGTGGAGAAGGAATCTATAAAAAATTTGCTAGAGTTCCGAGTATATTTGGAGTGAAATGGGGAAGATGAAAAAATGGCTATCTCCTTGGTTTTACATGCCTTTGGTGGGGAAATCTTTTCTATCCCCTTTTCCCATTGGAAAGAGATGAAGGGGACACAAAATTGTGCCCTATCCCTAGAAGGACAAGTGGCGAGCACGCACTAGTAGAGAGAGAGAGGAAAGGGCTAAATTTTAGCACCCAAGAGCCAAACGTGGTCATGTGAGGAATCATCTGGGAGAAAGGTGGGGGTAACATTTTCTTGACCCCTTTTCCCCTTG
Source organism: Taxus wallichiana var. yunnanensis (assembly GCA_018340775.1). Lineage (NCBI taxonomy): Eukaryota > Viridiplantae > Streptophyta > Pinopsida > Cupressales > Taxaceae > Taxus > Taxus wallichiana. The sequence goes on from CM031234.1 coordinate 256,844,608, forward strand.
GAAAGGAACAAAGGGTACAAAAATTGTGCCTCATCCCCATGGTGACAAGTGGTGGGCATGCATGGCATGGCGCGAGGGGCTAGAAAATTGCCAAAAGGTGCTTTAGGAGCCTCCTAGGGTCATGTGGTGGGTCCAGTGGGGGCACATTTTCATATCCCCCTTTTCCCTTTGGAAATGGATGAATGGGGTAAAAATTTTCACCTCATCCTCATGCTTCCATGTGGCACTAAATTTTTTGACTAAGACAAAGGTTGTACATTGGAGATGAGATTGAAAATGACGTTATCGAGATCTCCTAGAGGTATTGTTGGGAACTTCTATATATGATTTTGACTAAAAAATAATTTTGAGAAGAATTGGATGGGTCCCATGATTTGATTCATATTGAAATCTCCTCAAAAATGGCATTTTTAATCAGGATTTCCAGTTGTGGCTGTGAAGAATGAGTTTTGGAAAGAAATTCATGGGTTTTGTGAAAAATTTAAAAATACCAACATGTAGAGTATTGAATCAGATTTCCATTTATATTTTTTTTACCTCCAACTCATTCCATATCTCCTAGAATCATCTTTTGAAGCTCAAGTGCTTTTTGTAGTGCAAGCCCCTTTGACCTCAAAAAACCACTTTTTCTGAACTTACTCCTGAATCTCCAAATATTCCCTAAATCTTCCTAAATCACTTATAAAATAATATTGGCCCATTAATATCACTCCTTGATGAAATTTATTCTTCAACTCTTCTTTGAAGGATATGCATCCTCCTTGGAAAGGCTAAAAATATCCATTCTTAAGCATCTTGAAAGATCTACCTTAAAAGACATTGTCTCGAAGGAACTTGTGATTTTTTTCCTCTTTATAACACTTAGGAAAGGTCATTACAATAAAAATTAGAACTTTAAGGATGGGTATTAGCTTGACATATAAAAAGGGGAGTGCTCGGGAGGGTTTACAATCAAAATTTTGACACTAGGGTTCATTGTCATGCTTAAAAATATGAAATTTTCATGTTGCACATTTACATGAAAACACCGTTGTTGGGAGAATGATTACAGGATAAGATACTACATGTAAGTGTAGAAAGGAGAGCTATATTCTTCATGCCAACTAACCTCCTCAAGATCATGAGTATGAAAAAGAAATCACATTAGATGTAGTAATTAACGGATGGCTAGTAAGTACTATCCTAAATTATACAAGTGTAGAAGTCAATGTCATCACACTTGATGCTTGAAACTAGATGGGAAGGTCGTCATTGCAGCCATCCTCAAATATGTTATACATAGATAATAAAAAAAGGGTCAAGCCCATTGGGGTACTCAAGGATGCCTCTATCACCATTCAAGCAGCCAATTTCAAGGTTGATTTTGAGGTATTAGAGTTGGCTAAAGAAGACAAATTTCCTACGCTACTAGGCCATCCTTGGTGTTATTCCAAAATACGGAATTAATCTTTAACAAGTGCTATGTAATATTTGATAACACAAATGAGCACGTTGTGATACCAATGGATTATAAAAATATTTTGCATTATATAATTCCCATCAATGAAGAATATCTCAATAGAATTTATGTGCATATAGTGCACGACCGAGAGAATGTGGATCCACCAAAGGAGGGTGTGATTTAGTGGGAACATGTGCATTCCGTCATTTATACTACTAGTGTGGCTTGTGATAATTGGTCTCATGGTACTTACGAAATGGTTTTTCATGAGGTTTGAGGAAGAGTAACGAGATTCATTAGGAACATGACATGTTAGGAAGGTGGGTAAGGTCGGTTTTCTAAAGTATTGGGGAAGAGAATCCTAAATCATTCTCGCCATGATGGAATAATAGTGGAAAAATGATGGGGATAGAATAATAATGATGGTACACACCTTCGCAAGGACATTAGCATACTAGTGGGCTACACACAGAGACATCTTACTTGGATGTGGCAAGATCATAATGACATTCTTAACAAGGTTGTTTGGAAAAAGCTGTCTCATCACTAATACATGATTATGATGGGAAGACTTTCCCCATGGTACATGTTAAAAATTATGAGAGGAATTGGATGATGGGGAAATATGTTTTATCACCATATCTATGGTTACATAAGTTATTCTCTACTTTGCGCAATTGTGTATGTTCTGGTATGTACATCCCGAGTGAAGTAGGAGACAAAAAATTGGCGTGATCTTACTTCAGGTATCACCCATACTTTTGATTAATTTTCTACTAAACCACCAGTTCATAAATCTCTACATATTACAAGGCTCCTCACATTGGGGATATCATGAAGGCTAAGGATCTTATGATTTAGTTTTTGGTGAGGTTGATACTGACAGCATGCAACAACATGGTAGAAACAAAAGAGACATTGTGGGGCTCACTTGGAAAGAAAAGGAAAAAGGAAATCTTGTCTACCTCATAGATGATGAAGAAGTAGAATATTTGAATATTAAGCACACATAGGTGCATGAGCCTACTATGTACTAATGAAAACTAAGAAATTTATCATTGGAACCGAAGACACACCAAAAGAAGCGATAATTTATGACTATTAGAGATGAATTCTTGCATAGGTGTGTATTGGATCATGAGCATGAAGCTATAATAGAAGAGGTCCATGGTGGAATAGTTTGAGGTCATTATGTAGGAGAAGTAATAGTGCACAAGATCTTACTTGTTGGATTATGGTGGGAGACACTCTATAAATACACAAAAGTATTTTTCAAAGCATTTGATAATTGTAAAAGGATAGGAAATCCAAGGAACCTCACTAAGATGTTGTTACGACCTATAACAAGTGAATAACCATTTGAAAAGTGGAAAATTAATGTTTTTGGCCCAATTGCATGAGTTACATATACGACAGTGCACATTACATCCTTACATGCACATATTACTTGACAAGGTGGGCAAAGGATGCACCTACAAAGGATTGTGCTGCAACAAAAGCAATAAAATTTCTATGGGTAAACATCATTAGTAGGTATTGTTTTCCATTGAGCCTTCCTAGTTATAGGGAACTTATTTTCTTAATAAGACAAAAGAATATTATTGGCGAGTTCATGGTAGCACATCATAAGACTACCCCTATCACCCACAAGCCAATGATACTACAGAGGATTTTAATAAGATTATGGTATAAACATTAAGAAACATTTGTGATGTAGGTGCAAAATATTGGGATGATAAGGTATTATTTGTGTTATGGGCATATAGAACTACGTGTAAAAGGTTGAATAAAAACACAACTTTTCAATTGGTGTTTGGCACAAAGGAAAATTTTCTTATAGAGTTCATGTTACCCTCCTTATGTATTACACATGTACAAGGACTAGATGAAGAAAATGCAGTAGAAGAGTGCATTTATAAACTAATGCAGCTAGATGAGTTGTGTTGGGTTGGAAAAATTGACTAACTATAAAAACACACACGGGATTTTGAGGCATGCAAGTAGGGTGCCTAAATGTGCGCAAGGTCCAAAAAAGTGGTGCATGTAAGGATCACTCCGAGAAAGACAAGTCCCGATGACTTAGCTGATTTTTCACATACCGGATAAAAAAGGAAAAGTGAAGTTGGAATGCGGATCACACCAAAACGAAAAGTGAGGAAACTTGGTGATCAAAGAATGCCTATTTTTGGAGATAAAGCACATGTAAAGATAAGATGAAATGTCACGCATGGGAGGAGATATTTTAATAGAATTAAAAATAATTTATTTATAAGATTAATATATTATTAGGATTGTTAGGAAAGCATGCATGGCTATTGTTGAGCATGCAACCTATTTCTAGGAATGCATGGGAGGTGAAGGTAAAGTCCCCACCCCTATATTTTATTGCACTTGATGTTTTGTATAACCTTGTTATGTAATAGAGTTATGTTTTCTCGATGTTATAACATGCATCACTCACTTTGGTGATTATTGTTATGTATTCAACTTCTGCTATGTAATATTTTAGTTGTTAATGGATCATTATGGTTGGATTGTCGTAATTGTTATCTTTAAGTATGGTAATCCTATGGTGTAAATGGTATTAATTATGATCTGATCTAAATGTTTCCTTATTATGTGTGTTTCCAATTGAATACATGTAATGATTTTTATGTTTGAATATGGATTTGCTTAATTATCTTTATGGTTAAACATGATAAAATCTTGTCAAGCCGATTTTAAAGAGGGACTGGTAGTTTTACACACTTTCGGTGAGAATTTAGATCTATCTGGATGAAGTGTCGGCATGCCTAAGAATTGAGTATAGAAAACAAGACTACATTTTGGTTTTGTTTCGGGACCTCTTTTCAAACTTTACGGCGCAGGATGTTGTATGTAGATGGCGTATCAATTAACTCTTGAAGGCATTAAAATTTTGGTAGTAGATGGAAAAGATAAGTTTGTGTAGAGATATAACGTTGGACCTCATTTTAATACACGTAGATGGGTGGAAGACAACCTTTATGATACACTTTATGAGACTTTATTTTTCATCTTTCTAGTAGAATTGTACAAGTGGTTGTCAACATATGCAATAGGGAATTCATGGGGTTATAGACAAAGGTTGTGGATGCGGGGAAGATTACAAAAAAATTATGATGTTCATGTGGATTGTATGAGAGCTATAGATCATTGGTGGGATGGATTATTACATAATTATCCATTAGAATACACTATTTCTACGTAAATTTTCCCTACGTAAGATGAATTTAAATTTTTGTGCAAACCCAAAGGATCATATTTAAGTTAATATGCCCTTGGCAATTAAGATTTTGATGGTAGCGCTGAACTTAGAGAACCTCCCTATCACATTTAAACTTCCACCATGCATAGGGGAAGGAGCAGGTGTAGTGAAACATGATAGACACAGCAGTAGAAATGGAAAGAGAGGAAAGATGGCTCAGATATAATGAAGCACAAGAGATGGAACTTGTAAAATAGAGGGAGATTGAGGAGTCCCCTGGAATTGAGGAGAGAAATGACTCATGAAGTATTTGAAGATCTCGTGGAAGATGAGGAGACATAACATCTGGTTCTCCTAAAATTTGGTAAGCGTACGAGAGAATCCCCTTAAGCTTTAAATGAGAGTGTGTTAGAGGAGAGCATGAGGACCACAAGAACATATCTAATATGACTGGCCATCTAGCCCTTTCACTTAGTGTCCCAAATTTAGAAGTATTCATTGAGTAGTAGGTTAGTGTAGGAAACCAAGAAGAGATGAGTATATGTCATTTTTGTTGAGTTCAAGAGATAAATTTAGTAGCACGCCCATTTCATCATACTCAAAGTGTCATTGTCTAGTAGTGTTATAGAAGGATTGTTCCTAGGCACATCATCAAGACATGATGTTGGTACGCATACCCTTGGAAGTATTACAAGAATCGCTATGACCACAAAGACAATTGGTGTTCGGGTCTAGTATCATGACGGGACACTAGGAATCATGTCAACGATCTGCATCCCACTACCTTGGTTGATCGGGAGGATTAGGTAGATCAAGTGGATTGGGTGGAGGTTCTTGCTCAAGATGCGGTGGAAAATGCCCACATCCAAAAAAACCCCCACAACAACCTCGGTAAGTGTATTATGAGATGTCTCTCCACTTTCCAGAATATAGGGAATTGAAGATGTAGAAGACAACGTACACAAGTGTGAGCTACTATGGTGCACTTAAGGAATTACAACCTCAGATAGGAAGGCTAGTAATTTTTCTAATACACTTCAAAGGTTTGTGTACGGTTGGTATAGAAAGTATGATCCTCACCAGATTGCATTGGATTATGATGCTTTACACTCTATGTTTCTAGTTGAGTTTCATATTATGGAGTTTGAGAAGAAGAGTATATTAGTTACAAAATCACGCACTTTAGACATTATTTAGTCCTAATCTCATACTACTATTATATGGTTTTTAAGTAAAGAAAGTACAAATTAGCCCATCTCTTTTGGCCATTTTACTTTTATTTTTGTCGTCATTTCGACCTTTAGCACATATTTTCCCGAGGATGTTTTTGTTATTTCATGTCATTTTAACTTTGATGGGAATCCACCCAATATCTTGGGGTGCCCTAGACACCTTGGTCCCATTTGCGGTGCCCTGAACCTTTTTACACTTTCCCACCATGTTTTGGGCACTTTCTGACCATTTAAGCTTCTCATCTTTTTAGTGGTTGTCCTTTTCAGGGTTAATTATGAAATTAGAAAAAGAGAACAAAATAAATATTAAATAATGAGACCATAATGAGGGACCAAGCACTAAGCACTACTATTATCACCTAAGATTGCATCCATCAAAGGCTCCATTTTCATCCATCTAGCTCCATCACAAGGCAAAATGTTGGTTCATCTGCATCACACTACATAGGAGGGAAGTTTATTCTATTCCATCCACCATTATATTACTTTTATACACATAGTTATTGCTCACTACTTTCACAAAGTGTGACTGGCACAAGAGCACCTAGGGCATGATTGCACATGCACACACATAGAGCTACATTGAGCCTAAAATGTAGCGTAACACTTAGTAAGTAAGTCAACCATGTGGTGGCGGTGAGGTTAGTCTGACCCCTTTATATGCATATTTCTTTTTTAGGGTTTGATGTATATCTTGGGGTTTTGCAGTTCTTTTCTTCATCACCGATTACAAGTGACATATAGTGTAGTGCAACAAAGTAAGTACGATAGGAAGAAAACACATCAAACCATTAAGTTACACCTCAAAGGAAGGTTACAAAGATAATTCATAGACCATGGCACCCATATTACACACTAAGGTGCCCATAAGCTCCCATATACCTATCCATCCATCCCAATCCACTCGGACTACCGGATCTACAATTTCTTGGACTTTAGCATAATTGTTTCCTCCTATTTCTCCAACCATCTCTGTGACATAGTTCAGAAATCTCATTGAATCGGACGAGCTCTTTCCGACTCTCTTTGCACTTTAGGGTTTCACATATCTACTTTATTAGTTCCTTGGATCATTTTATTTATACATTCATTTGTTATTTATTGTTATCATTAATGTCATATTAACTATAGAATTAGTCATTATTCCATATTTTAGTTAATTATTTTGGTGAACCCTACATTTGAGACTACCTTCCACTTAGAACCCTCTTTTATTTCTTTACTATATCTCATTCTTTTGGAAATTTTATTGAGGTTCATCTTAAAGCCATCATTGACCATATTTCGAGAATCCTCGTGATATAGACTTAATTTTACATGCTAGTCACGAGGAAGCTACTAATTTAGTAGAGCTTAATACTTTTGTGGCCATTTCTACTTCCATGGTTTCCAAACCTCTTGTTTCCACTCTTCCACCCATTCATTTTTTTGTCTCTTCTCATACAAATCATTTCACACCACCTCTTGTCTATCATACATGGTAGGTTTCCTTTGTTGGTACTCAAGATTTAACATCTCTCTATTAAGACCTTCAAGTGAAAATTCATCAATTACAAGAGGTTACTTTTCATACATTTCCATCTTTAGATTCCATTTTGTTATTGCATAATCCATTCGCGTTGGCCATCTCCACTTATCCGATCCCTCCTAGTTTTTTCACCCCTAAGATTCTGATTTTCAATGGGCACGGTGATCCACAAGAGCATCTTAGACAATTCTATATAGCTTGTCTTGAATTTGTGGATGATCTTATGCTTTTGGATAAAAAATTCCATGTAGTCTCCATGATTATGTGATGCATTGGTTTTACAACCTACCTATTCATTCGGTAACTTCATTTACGCATTTGGCCAATGCTTTTCTTACTCATTTTTCCATCAAAATTGACTCCAAGATCTCTTATGCTCAATTAACACAACTTAAACAAGGCTCTCACAAACACCTCACCATTTATGTGTTGACATATAAAAACAATCTTGCTAAGATGTCAAATATGCTAGTAGACTCTGAGCTTAACGAATTGTTCATTCAAATTCTTTTACCACCACTTCAGGAAAGTGTTCTCTTTGATAGCTCTCCTTTTTTCACCCAAATTTTTCATACTCTTAAGATTTGTGAAACAAAACTTCTATCTATAGGTAATTTGAAACATAAAGAACAAGCCTTTTCTTCTACTCATTTTCAAAATAAGACACCATTCAAGCCATCTCGCAACTAAACCAAGCGATACTGAAATTACTTTGCATGCAAGTCACTACTCCTAAAGAGGTTTCACACCACCACCTAGGCATATGTTTACTAGCTTTCCTATGGCCCCACATCTCATATTGTAACAACTTCTTGAGAGTAATATTATCATGCTTCCTCCACCACTCGAAATAGACCCATTTTGACCAAAAGTAAGAATTACAACAAGAAATTCTGATGTGATTATCATAGATGTGTAGGAAACTCAACGAAACAATGTTTTAAGATCTACATAATTATCCAAGGTATTATTAATAACAAAAACTTGAGTTTATGACAACTGGTAACTCTCCACCTAACAATGACAATTGAAACCTCCAATTCTTTAATATACAACCTCTACAACAGTTGTCACAATAAAACATATGAACCTTTCACTAATCATGCATACCACGTAGTGTCTCCTCTTACTTGGGGCCATTGACTTGTTAGCTACGCATACCGATGCTTCGCCACCGATCGTCTCTTTTTTATTCATGACTAGAAAGCAAATTTTACATCTAATCACCTACATATCAACACATCTATTGGCTTGATCCCCATTGATAATACTAAGGTTGACCCATCGTGGCCTATTACCACATGTTTTATTCCATTTCTTAATGCTATTGGCTACCCTCGATCATAAATTGAATACCCTTCAAACAAACCCTATGGTGTTGTCAAACTACACATTACGGTTGGTCCTCTCACTTTTTTTGTCCATTTCCTCATTAGGTGGGTAGTTGATGGTTGTGAAATATTACTCAAGCTCAATTTGATTTGTAGGTCTTAATCCATTATCTCTATGAATCATTTTCAACTCAAATTCATTCATAATAATCAGGTTATCTCTATCGATGTTGTACCCCCATCTACTCCATGGTCATCATCTATGTGAGCATCGATTCACACATCTTCCACTTCATCTCACACATCACAATCTGTATTACTAAAAGCACAATCTACTCCTAGTTCACCTATCCGTACACCCTCTATGTGACCTCATCACTCATTTAGTCCTACACATAGGCACATACCCATCTAAAGGAAATTTATTGCATCTCACTGTAGGTCACAACCTCATTTTAATCCACGCGGGTGTCCATCACCTCTAAATTCAGCTTCAGGTAGATCTCCATCACCTACACATTTTATAACATCTACATAATCATCATATATTCATCATTCACACACATATAGACTCTATTCACTATATGCAACTTTTCTCTACTATACCACCATTACTAGAACATGGTCATACGCTATCATCGCCACATTCATCCTGGATGAAGGACCTTCATTCTTCACTTTCATTAGATAGATAACTCACACACACTTGGGGTAGTATCATCTCACACATCCCCCATCAAATTAGAATTATAGCATTTCTCATCTTTACATTATCATAAATCAGTCTCATATCATAAGAACATTCATCTACACACTTTGTGATCATTACCCGATGACACATTCTTGTTCTTTGGTTCACACCCTTTGTTGAGGGATACTTACTACACATGAACCCCACACACTACACAATAGGCATTACACACTATGTTTCTTCACACATCTTGTGTCATTCTTACATCTTACATCATACACTCTACGTTTAGTCTACATCATTTTGTCATTTACACATCATACATCATACTAGTCGTCATTATACATGTATCACACTCTTATGGTCTACATTATATGCTTCTCATCTTGCATACTGTGCACCTTACACTTTTAGTCTACATACACATCTTGCATTGCACATTCCTACATCATACACCATACTAGTCTTTATCATATGTGTCACACTCCTATTGTCTACAAGTCTAGCATTCCATACTCCTCATCTTGCATATTACATAGTGTGCATCCTCACATTACTAGTCTATCTACACACCTTGTATTACATCTTATACATCATACACCACATGTTTTACACATCATATGGTCATCCACTCATCACACATACTACATTTTCTTCTATGCATTACACTCACTACCATATGAGGAACTTTAGTTCCTCTATCCATACTCAATAGCCGAGGGTGTACAAATCAAATGGACCTTATCCTACTCACATGATCATCATTCAACCTTTATCATGTGACATTACTAGGTTAGTGACATACACTATAGGATAAATGGTAACCTCTTCCTTCATCTTGTAGAGGTATACACTTTAGGCTACATCACCACTCCCTCTATTCATCTTGTAGTGATGTACGCTTTAGGTTAAATCATCACTCCTACGCTTATCTTGTCATGATATACATTATGGCTATAGGCTCATGCACATAATTCATCACTACACATACACACTCATCACAACATGTTTGACACACATGACACACATGATTCAACCATTTCTTAATGATGCACTCTCGTTTATGGTTCATTCTTGACTTCGAGGGGGAAAACCAAATGAACCTCATTGCATACAACTCCATTCACTTGGAGGGAAAATGGATCTTGTCATTCATCTTGCATTACACTCCATCCATCCAAAAAATTATACATATCTTGGTTTTTTGTACTCTTTCTTACCTTTGCTTGTCCATGTTCACTTATTACACATGCTAGCTAGATTTCATATATTTCATTATATTTTCCATATACACATGCACGTCCACACCTTTTTCTAACTGTGATCATAGATACAAGTCTCTTACATGTGGCATGGATGTTCACCTTCTATCACTCCTATAATGGTCATGAAAACAGCCACATTCATCTCTTAAAGGTGTTATTGTTTCATTATGTACTTAGCACTTTACATCACTTGTTTATACATACTTTTGACATATGGGTTATCTTTATAACATGCTAATGGGTGTTTCATATTCAACATTTGTTTGCAGGATTATTTTCTTCCATGGTTATCTCTTGTTTGTAAATCTATTGTTTTATTTTCTATTGTATGTGGGCCTTGCCTTTTGCTTGGTTTGCACACTTGTTTGTTTATATGTGGCCATTAGATCCTTGAGTGTCTTATGAAATCGTGAGTGATGTCCCATCCTTATCACCCGATTTTGTGGTATATTGTTTTATTGTATGTTTTATTGCATTCTATCTTACACACTATTTGCGTAGAATACATTTGTCTTTTACATACATGCTTATTCATACGACACTTGTTTTTAGCCACTTATTTGTGTACGCCTTGGTTTTCACCAAGTGCATTCCTTTCCCGATAGGGAATAGATTATTGATTGTTCCTCTTTTAGGGCCACATTCTCCTATCAAGTGACATAACATGTTCCCCCAAAGAGGGGGCATCTTTTGGGGTTTTACATACTATACAACGTTTATACACCGGCTCAATTCGGTTCGAGTTTTATGCCCTTTACATTGTGGGTTATATAGTGAGAGAGTTTAGACCATTCTATAAGCCCCGTACAGACAGAGAATTTTACTGAGAACTTGGTTGTCCTTAGCATTCTGGGGAGCACTTTAGGTTAGAGGATATAGTGGATTTCCTCTCTACACTACTTCAACCAGTGGCATTGGATCACCAAAAAAACCAGGAGTCGTATAGATATCTCTTCACACACGACTTAGGGAAGTAGTTACAGTTGGAGAATAATGCATCTTTCTCCCTACACTTCTTCAAGCTAGGGTGGCATGAGATCACCCAAAAAAATTGTAGTATAAGATATCCTTCTACACTTTTTCTCTCGACATGGATCAGGTGCACATGTTCCATTTTTCATTTACATATTTTACATTTACATGCTTTCACATACATATACATGCGTCTTTTACATGTATATTTATATATATGTATATATATGTATATATATATATATTATATATATATATATATATATATGTATATATATATATATATATATATATATGCATATTTGACTACTTGATCATTTTCTCCTTGTAGGTTTGTCCGTATGAGAAACAAGCAAAAAAAACTACAACAATGGGGGAAACAACAACAACATTTTGCGGTAGCACACACAATACTAACCATGTAAGTACACCACACACATTAGAAACTACACACGTGTTTCGCCCTAGGTTCACCCTCACCACTTTTTACACTTTTACATATTTTGTTTCCATGCTCCACTATTTTATCATTCCACGTTTTGCCTAGTCCTTTAACACATTTCTAAATCACTCTACATGGATTATTAGGTACGCATCTCTATTTACTTTATGTTAACGATATTTTTATTCACCAAAAAAAAGTGGGGGAAAATGTAGTCACAAAATCCCACACTTTAGACATTATTTAGTCCAGGTATCATACTACTATTCATATGGATTTTAATTGAAGAAATTACTAAGTTACACATCTTTTGGCCATTTTACTTTGATTTATGTCATCACTTCCGACCTTCAACACATACTTGCCCAACCTATTTTTTTCATTTGGCATCATTTAACCTTTGAATGGGGCATCCAACCCAATATTGGAGTTCCCTAGGCACCCTTGTGCCATTTGGGGTGCTCTAAACCTTTCTACACTTTCCCACAAGTTTTGGACACTTTCTGACCAATTGAACTTCTTATCTTTTTAGTGGTCGGCCTTTTCGGGGTTAATTATGAAATTAGAACAAGAGAACCATATAAATATAAAGTTATGAGACCATAATGAGGGACCAAGCATTAAGCACTACTATCATCACCTAAGGTTGCATCCATCAAAGGCTCCATTTGCATCCATCTAGCTCCATCACAAGGCACAAGGATGGTTCATCTACATCACACTGCATATGAGGGAATTTTATTCTATTCCATCCATCATTCTATTACATTTTCTACACATAGTTATTTCTCACTACTTTCGCGAAGTGTGATAGGCACAAGAGCACCTAGGGTATGATTACACACACACATAAATACATTGCATTTGATATGTCTTTGTAGAACTCGTTAGTAATTCCACCATTGTGATAGCTCGGAGTTAGTCCAACCCCTTCATATGCATCTTTCTTTTTTAGGGTTTGATTCTTTTCTTAGGGTTTTGTAGGTCTTTTCTTCATCACTAATTACCAACAACATACGACATAGTGTAGAAAAATTAGTGTGATAGGAAGAGAAGATAGGAAACCATTAAGTGACACCTCAGAGGAAGGTTACAAAGATTTTTCACATGAAAGGGTGCCCATATTGAATATTAGGGTGCCCACAAGTTCCCTTTTACCTATCTAAGTGTCCCAGTCCACTCAGATTTCTAGGATATGCACTTTTCTGGACTTTGGCATAGTTGTTTCCTCCTCCTATTTCTCTAGCCATCTTTGTGATACAATTCAACAAGCTTGTCAAATCATTTGAGTTCTTTCTAACTCTCTTTACACTTTAGGGTTTGCATTTCTACTTTCTTAGTTACTTGGGTCATTTTCTTTATACATTCATCTATTATTTACCATTTTCCTTAATGTCAAATTAACTATAGAATTATTCATTGTTGTCCAAATTATCTTATGACATTCATTTGAGTCAACATGCATAATGGTTCCTTGGAGGATTTTGACCCCTTTTTGAAGAGTGTTATTTCACAAGACATATATACCGACCCACGTGAGGCCTTGGAACATCTCTACGTGCACTAAAGTGGTTGGGAGTATTGATACTAGAGTAAGCCTATTTTTGGAAGCATAGATTACATCCATGGTGAAGTAGTAGCAGAATATTTTTGTTAATTTAGTGCATGAGACATGAAGTGGAATCGGTGCACTGATTATGAAATGGAGGGACATACAAAAGATAATTTTCCACGCATGTGAGTGAGCACATTATTATTAGATTATGAGGTCTTTCACCTAATTCATGATGTATGAGATTTCCCTCTTTTGTAATGCATGCTCACAAAGAGTATTTCCTTGTATTATTGCAACATTTATAGGTCCCACACTCATGAAACCGCTAATTGTAAATTGATTGATCATATTCATGAATCCATTGTGATAATGATCCTCCAAACTAGTTTTTCTAGTGGATCTAAGGATCACAAGCGCCATAACCATGAAGGGTGTGACAATAAAAATACCAAGAATGGTGGCTTTCGAGGAGGATATAGAGGTTAAGGCCACAGTGGTGGTAGAGTCAATTTTCCACGAGGAGCTTGTTATAGTTATAGATCTCCTGATCATTATTAGCGTGAGTTCCCACAGAATATTACATGATCATGGTATGGGAAGCCACATAAGTTGAAGAAATTACCAGACCTATATGGTCACATGAGTAAGAATAAGAAGTGGGAAAATGGTGTAGGAATGATTAAGGTTTAGTGCATTGTTCTTTGATCGGTGGTGCCAAAAAGACACACGATCCTGAGTTACATACTATAATGGTTACCACACATGTTGAGGTTGTACACATGTGCGAGCCTTTAAAGACTAAGTAACTCATTTTGAGGGAAGAGGTGATACATGCTAAGTATCTAGATGTTGCACACCAGAAGGAAGTCTATCAGGATACCATGGAAGTTTTCGTGGTGTCTTTGCGAGGATAAATACAATGTTTAAAATAATGACATGTGATAGGAACGTGTAAGGAAATTTTAACTCCTACAAAAGTATGTTGATGAATTGAAAGAGGTGTGTAGGATGTTTTGCTAGGAGAACATCATTCCTCTACTTGGGAATGGCTACGAGAAAAATTATCACACATTGGAACCGAGTAAAAAGGAAAATACTTCATCTAATTCTACCACCTCATAATCATGAATTTGATAAGGAGATTACACTTGATGCAATAATATATCAGTGGTTATTGCACAACATTCTTATTGATACCGGTATAGAAGTGAATGTGCTAACTTTGGATGCTTGGAATCAAATAGGCAGGCCAATATTATAGCCATCTTTGAATGTGTTGTATATGGAAAATAAGACTAGGGCCATGCCAATTGGGTTACTAAAGGATGCAACTATTACAATTCAGGGAGTCAATTTTATTGGGGATTTTGAGGTGTTAGAGATTGTTGAAGCAAAAAAATTTCCAACATTACTTGGATAGCCTCGATGCTATGAGAATAAGGAAGATATGTGCTTTAATAAAAGGTACATAAGCTTTGAGAATTAGGAAGAGTGCATGATTATAACCTTGTTGAATAAGAAGGCAAAGCCCTATGTTGAGCCCTTGAGTGAAGAGTAGCTTAGTACAAGTTATGTCCTATTAGTGCATGATCCGGATAATCTTAAACCATCAAAAGAGGACATTTTTAGTAGAAGTAGGTGCTCTCTGTAAGCAAAACTATTAGTTTTCCTTGTGATAATTGGGCTCAAGAACATACGATATGGTCGGGTGTGAGGTAAAAGGAAGAGTCACTAGAATGATTGGGTCGTGTATGGTGAGGTGGTTAGGATATGACCGTGTACCAAGTTATACTAGTGAAGGGAACCCCGATGCATTCTTGTGTGTCATGGAGACTCGATCCCACGTAATGAGGGGATACAAGGAATATGTCGCTTTTTTCTTTGCATGGGACAACAACACGTTGGTGGGAAATACATAGATGTGGATTTTTGGAGTGGTGAGTAGTGAGAATAACTTTATCCACCAAGTTTACTCAGAGAAATGTACCTACACAAACATGTGAACTTCACAAGAAGTATCATTCCAATCATCATGTCCGGGGAATGTGATAGATCTTGGTCA
This sequence comes from Taxus wallichiana var. yunnanensis, assembly GCA_018340775.1. Lineage (NCBI taxonomy): Eukaryota > Viridiplantae > Streptophyta > Pinopsida > Cupressales > Taxaceae > Taxus > Taxus wallichiana. The sequence continues at coordinate 256,860,353 of CM031234.1, forward strand.
TAGGGCAAGGAGGCATTACCACAATCACTTTTGGTGCATAATTTCTACTCCTCCTTATGCATTTTTGCGTGCACATGGTATGTCCATGATAAGTTGGAAAGGGAAATAGTAAATTGGTAAGAGATGATTGCAAGTATGATCCAAACTTTTGATTTTTTTCTACTAAGCCTTTGGTCAATGAAACACTGTAGATTATGAAGTGCCTTATGATGGGAGATGGCATGAAGGATGAAGAACTCATGTTGGATTTGTTTGGGGAACCTGATATTAAGGCATGCCTTAACCTTGAAGAAACAGATGAAGAAGAGATGGTTAATGCCTACAAGGAAAAAGAAAAGGGGAAATTGGTGTACATAAGAGATGAATAGGAAGTGGATAACCTAGATGTTAACCACATTGAATGTATGTGCGAGGTTATGGAAACCATGGAGGAGAAGGTGCATGCATATAACACCCCTATGAAGATGAATAAGGTTAACATTAGTATAGATATAGAGCCTAAGTATGCCATTATTGGTGAATAATGGTTAGAGAAAGAAGTGGATCAGATTATTGAACTTTTCGTGACTTCTAGAACTTATTCAAAGTAGGTCTATCATGAGTTAAAGGGAGGATACCCTTCTTTAGGTGAGATGAGTAGATCATTGGTGGGATGGATTATTACATAATTATACATTGGAGTATGATATTTCTACTTATATGTGCCCTGAGTAAGATGAATTTAAATTTTTGTGCAAACCTAGAGGATCGTATTTATGTGTTATGCCCTTCGTGATTAATATTTTGATGGTAGCACTGAACTTAGAGCACCTCCCTATGGAATTTAAACTTCCACCATGTGCGGGGGTAGGAACAGGTGTGGTGAAATATGGTAGACCTGGTGGTAGAAATGGAAAGAGAGGAAAGATGGCTCAGATATAATGAAGCATGAGAGAGGGAAATTGTGAAACAAAGGGAGATTGAGGAGTCCCTAGAACTAAGAAGAGGGATGACTCGTGAAGGATTTGAAGATCTCGTGGAAGACGAGGAGCCATAACATTTGGTTCTCCCAACATTTGGTAAGTGTATCAGAGAATCCCCTTTAGCTTCAAATGAGAGCACTTTAGAGGAGAGTGTGAGGACCACGGGCATGTATCGATCCCACCTAGCCACCTCGCCCTTGCACTTGGTGTCCCAAAGTCGAAGTAGTCATTGAGTAGTAGGTTATTGTAGGAAAACAAATAGAGATGAGTATATATAATTTTTGTTGAATTCATAAAATAAATTTAGTAGTGCACACATTTCATCATAGTTAGCATCGTTGTTTAGTAGTTTTATAGAAGGATTGTTCTCGAGGCATTTCATCGGACATGATGTTGGTGTGCATACCTTGGAAGTACTAAATTAACCGCTATGACCACATAGACCATTTGTGTTCATTCAAGTACCATGACTAGGACACTAGGAATCATGTCAACTAGTTCATAGCCCACTACCGGTGGATCGGGAGGTTTAGGTGGATCAAGTTGATTAGGTGAAGGTTCTTTCTTGAGATTTGATAGATAAGACCCACATCCCCAGAAACCTCCACAACAACCTCGAGTAAGTGTATTGTGAGATTTCTCTCCACTTTCAAGAATATAGGAGAATTGAAGATGCAAAAGAGCACGTGCACAAGTGTGAGCTACTATGGTGCACTAAAGGAATTAAAATTTCAGATAGGAAGGCTAGTAAGTTTCTACTATGCTTTAAAGGTGTTTGTATATTTGGTATAGAAATTATGATCCACACCGGACTCCATTGGATTATGATTCTTTACACTCTACATTTCTAGTTGAATTTCATATTATGGATTTTGAGAAGAAAAATATTGTAGTCAAAAATCATGCACTTTAGACATTATTTAGTCCTGATCTCATACTACTATTCATATGGTTTTTAAGTGAAGAAAGTAAAAATTAAACCATCTCTTTTATTCATTTTACTTTTATTTTTGTCGTCACTACCAACCTTCAGCACATATTTTCCCAACCTTTTTGTCATTTGGGATGATTTTACCTTTGACTGGGAATCTAGCCCAATCTTTGGGGCGCCCTAGACACCCTAGTCCCATTTGTGGTGCTCTAAACCTTTATACACTTTCTGTCATGTTTTGGGCACTTTCTGACCATTTAAGCTTCTTATCTTTTTAGTGGTTAGCCTTTTCAGGGTTAATTATGAAATTAGAACAAGAGAACCATATAAATATTAAATTATGAGACCATAATGAGGGACCAAGCACTAAGAACTACTATTATAACCTAAGATTGCATCCATCAAAGGAAAAATGCTGGTTCATCTGCATCACACTACATAGGAGGGAATTTTGTTCTATTCCATCCACCATTCTATTACATTTTATACACATAGTTATTGCTCACTACTTTCACAAAGTGCGATTGACACAAGAGCACCTAGGGCATGATTGCACATGCAAACACATAGAACTACATCAAGTATAAAATGTAGTGCAACACTTAGTAAGTAAGTCAACCACTATGGCAGCTGAGGTTAGTCTAACCCCTTCATATGCATCTTTCCTTTTTTAGGGTTTGATGTCTGTTTTGGGGTTTTACAGTTCTTTTCTTCATCATTGATTACCAGTGACACACGACGCGGTGCAAAAATGTTATTGTGATAGAAATAAAATGTAGGAAACCATTAAGTGACACCTTGGAGGAAGGTTACAGAGATAATTCACAGACCATGGCACCCATATTACATACTAAGGTGCCCACAAGCTCCCATTTACCTATCCAAGCATCTTAGTCCACTCGAGATCACCGGATATGAACTTTCTTGGAGTTTGGCATAATTTTTCCTCCTCTTGTTTGTCTAACCATCTCGGTGACATAGTTTAGAAATCGTGTTGAATCAAATGAGTTTTTCTAACTCTCTTTGCTCTTTAGGGTTTCACATATCTAGTTTCTTAGTTCCTTGGGTCATTTTATTTATACATTTATTTATTACTTATTGTTTTCCTTAATGTCATATTAACTATAGAATTAGTCATTATTTCATATTTTAGTTAATCATTTTGGTGAACCCTATGTTTGATACTACCTTCCACTTAGGACCATCTTTTTCGTCTTTACTATATCTCATTCTTCCGACAATTTTATTGAGGTTCATCTTAATCCAATCAATGCCCATATTCTTTGAGAATCCTCACGATCTAGACTTAATTTTACATGCTACTCATGAGGAAGCTACCAATTTAGTAGAAATTAATACTTCGTGGCCATTTCTACTTCTATGGTCTCCCAACCTCTTGTTTCCACTCTTCCACCCATTTCCACCATTCATTTTTGTCTCTACTCCTACAAATCATTTCACACCACCTCTTGTCTATCATACATGGTAGGTTTCCTTTGTTTGTACTCAAGATTTAATATCTTTCTATTAAGACCTTCAAGTGCAAATTCATCAATTATAATAGATTACTTCTCATGCATCTCCATCTTTAGATTCCACTTTTTTATTACATACGCCATTCATTTCGGCCATCCCAACTTATCCACTCCCTCCTAGTTTTGTCACCCCTAAGATTCCCATTTTAATTGGGCATAGTGATCAACAAGAGCATCTTAGACAATTCTATATAGCTTGTCTTGAATTTGTGGATGATCTTATACTTTTGGATATAAAATTTCCCTATAGTCTCCATGATTATGCGATGCATTGGTTTTATAACCTACCTATTCATTCAGTAACTTCATTTATGAATTTTTTTGATTCTTTTCTTACTCATTTTCTATCAATATCAACTCCAAGATCTCTTATGCTTAATTAACACAACTTAAACAAGGCTCTAATGAACACCTCACCAATTATGTGTTGAGATATAAAAACAATCTAGCTAAGATGTCAAATATGCTAGTAGACTCTAAGCTTCAGGACTTGTTCATTCAAATTCTTTGATACCTCTCCTTTTTCCCTAACTTTTTCATACTCTTAAGCTTTGTGAAACAAAAATTCTATCTATAGGAAATCTCGAATATAAATAAAAACCTTTTCTTCTACTCATTTTCTAAATAAGACATCATTCAAGCCATCTACAACTAAACCAACTGATACCAAAATTATTGTCAATGTAGTCACTACTCCTAAAGAGGTTTAATCACCACCACCTAGGCGTATGTTTACTAGATTTCCTATGGCCCCACATCTCATATTACAACAACTTCTTGAGAGTAATCTTATCACACTTCCTCCACCACTCAAAATAGACCCATCGTGACCAAAAATTAGGAATGAAAACAAGAAATTGTGATGTGATTATCACATATGTGTAGGAAACTCAACGAATCGATGTTTTAAGATCTGCGTACAATTATCCAAGATCTTATTAATAATAAAAAACTTGAGTTTATGACACCTATAAACACTCCACCTAACACTAACAAGGAAAAACTCAAACTCTTTAATATTCAACCTCAACATCTTAACGTTCCAATAAGCATGCATACCACAAAGTGTCTCCTCCTACTTCAGGGGCCCTTAACTTTTTAGTTACGCATACCAGTGCTTCGCCACTGATCGTATCTTTTTATATTCATGACTAGCAAGCAAGTTTTACATCTGATCACCTACATATCAATGCATCTATTAGCTTGATCCCCATTGATAATACTAAGTTTGACCCATCATGGCCTATTAGCACATGTTCTATTCCATTTCTTTATGCTATTGGTTACCCTTGATCACAAATAAAATACCCTTCAAACGAACCCTATGGTGTCAAAAAACTACACATTACTTGTTGGTCTTCTCACTTTGTTTGTCCATTTCCTCATTAAGCGAAAGCATCGATGGTTGGGACACGTTAATCGTGCTCAATTGGATTCATAGGTCTTAATCCATTATCTATATGAATCATTTACAACTCAAATTCATTCATAACAATCAGGTTATCTCTATTGATGGTGTACCCCCATCTACTCCATGGTCATCATCTACACAAGCATCAATTCACACATCTTCCACTTCATCTCACACATCAATATTTGTATTACTAAAACCAAAATCTAATCCTATTTTACCTATCTCGTACACCCTCCGTGTGACCTTATCACTCGGGTAGTCCTACACATCGGTGCATTCCCATCCCTAGGACAATTATTACATCTTGACGTAGGTCACCACCTCATTTTATTCCATGTGGGTGTCCATCACCTCCACATTCAGCTTCATGTAGATCTCCATCACCTACACATTTTATGGTACCTACGCAGTCATCATATATTCATCAATCACATACATATAGACTTCATTCACCTGCACAACATTTATTTACTATACCACCATTACTAGAACATGGTCATATGTTTTCATCGCTACATTCATCACATGAAGGACCTTCATTCTTCACTTTCATTGGATAGATCACTCACTCACGCACACTTGGGGGCATAACATCTCACACATCCCCCATCACATTAGCATTAGCGCATTTCTCATCTTTGCATTATCATACATCACTCTCATAGCATAGGAACATTCATCTACACACTTTGCGACCATTACCTAATGACACACTCTTGTGCTTCAGTTCACACTTGATTGTTGAGGGCTACTTACTGGATGAACCCTACCACACTACACAATAGGTATTACACATTACGTTTCTTCACACATCTTGCATCATATGTCTTACATATTACATCATACACTCTACATTTAGTCTACATCATTTCAGAATTTACACATCATTCATCATACTAGTCGTCATTATACATGTATCACACTCTTAGGGTGTATATTATATGCTTCTCATCTTGCATACCGTGCACCTTACACTTTTAGTATACATACACATCTTGCATTACGCATTCCTACATCATACACCATACTAGTCTTTGTCATATGTGTCATACTCCTATTGTCTACAAGTCTAGCATTCCATACTCCTCATCTTGTATATTACATAGTGTGCATCTTCACATTCCAAGCATATCTACACACCTTTTATTTCATCTTATACATCATACACCACATGCTTTACACATCATATGGTCATCCAATCATCGCACATACTACATTGTCTTCTAGAACTGCACTCACTACCATATAACGCACTTTAGTTTGTCGGCCATACTCGATGACCGAGGGTTTACAAATAAAATGGACCTTATCCTACTCACATGTTCATCATTCAACCTTATATCATGTGACATTACTAGGTTAGTGACATACACTATAGGATAAATGGTCACCTCTTCCTTCATCTTGTAGTGGTATACGCTTTAGGCTACATCACCACTCCCTCTATTCATCTTGTAGTGATATATGCTTTAGGCTAAATCATCACTCCTATGATTATCTTGTCGTTATATACATTATGGATATAGGATCATGCAGATACTTCATTACTAGGTCACATATCATCACTACACATACACACTCATCACAACATGGTTGACACACGACACACATGATTCGACCATTTCCCAATGACACACTTTCGTTTACGGTTAATTCTTGACTTCTAAGGGGAAAACCAAATGAACCTCATTGTCTAAAAATTTATTCATTTGGGGGTGGGTAAGTGTAGCATGTTGGGGAAAAAAATTGGACATCAAATCCTGAATTTCACGAACCACGATCATGGTTTTCAAAACCATGATCGCAGTCTATTTTTTTAGGTTTGGGAGATCCCAAAACAAAACCACAATCGTGGTTCTAAATTACAATCGCGTTTTATCAAATGCAATCATGGTATTCTGATCTAAAAAATAACCGCGGTTCTTTTACCGATAGGTCAATTTATTTCTACGATCATGGATTATAAACCACGATCACAAGTCTTAACTCTATCATCAAATCTCGACCCTTAAGGCTCGGGAAATATCTGTTTTTCCCGAACCAGAGCTTTGGGAGGTCATTATGGTGTGTGAAAGGCCAAAAATTCAAAGTGGATGTTCCGCAAACTTGAACCATGCCAAAAAATTGAAAACATGTCACAAAAATGGTAGCATCACTTAGGAGAGATTGTTAGAATTATAGAAATATTTATTTTAAAGTGAATAGAATAAGATAAATATCATTTTATATATTTTTACTAACGGTAGGTATTTAATACACTTTTCCTTGTGAATGTGTTGGTTGGATATTTTGTCAAACCAAAATATGAGGTTCAACCACAGTACATGGGATAATATCCCTCCTCAAAGACAGGTGAGGCTGCCTGTTTATTGCTAACCTAAAACACAGTAAATAATATATACAATATTCACACTAATCTAACCATTGGGGGTTGGGATGAAATCCCGAAATCCACATTCACACGATTCAAGGATATTGCTTTCGTAAGTGAAATAGGTTAGAAACTGTTACAGTGAAAGAAGCATGGTAGAAAAGAAATGGGAGAAACGTATTTTCTTTCGAGTAAACACAGAGCACAAAATAATCATACGAGTTTTAGATCACAGATATAGTGTCCGAGATAATTAGAAACACTGAGATTCTATGCAAAGAATAGCTTTAAGATCATGAACATAAGAACACTGTCTTAAATAAGATATATTCCACAACACAAAGTCTGCAAAACAATATCAACTTCTATTCTTCAAAATGATTGAAAGAAAACACAAAGTTTTTCTCCTTTCCAATAGCCTCTTAATGCTTCAAAAATTCTCGACCCTTTAGAATGCACAAGCATCCCTTATTTATAACAAAAGAAGCTAGAGATTAAACAGGACAGATCCTGAAAAGTAGCATGCTAACTAGAGTTCAGCTTTGCATGATTCTCACGCAGGAGATCAAGTCAAAGTATGAATTAAAAATAATGACAAAATGGAAATAAAAGATATGTCATTCTAAAAATAGAAATGACATGGGACGTTGGAGCTCAATCCGAGTCATCATCTTTTGATTCTTCTCCTTTCTCTTCCTCCAGCTGAGACTGTTTGTTCCGGAACTCCTGGAACTTCCGAATAATGCCTTGCATTTCATTTTCATCAGGCGCAGTGGAATGATCATTCCACATTTCGCAGGTCTCATGGATATCACTGGCACTGCCGGAAGCTTTTTCAACCTTTTGCTGAGCTTTCTTAAGGCCTCCAACGTATGTTCAATCCTCACAAACTGACCAATGACTTCAAGGTCGAATCCATCTACAGGTTCATGTTGAACAGTCTCTTGAACTTGTTTGAAGAGATCATCTGCTGATAGGGCACTTGAGTTCCCAACTGACACCTTTGGACAAATCTTTAGCAATTCTTCTTCCAGATCACTTTTCCCATCGATCAATTTATCTCTTGATTCTCTCAACTTGCTGCAGGCTTCGTTGAGGATCTTTACTCTGAACTTGATGGCCTTGATCAGCTGGAAGTGTTTATCTGTATGTGGAAGAACGCCTTCTTCTACCAAGAGATGTGTTGGTATTTGCTTTAGCACTTGGAGAGCTTCACAAGTCAAATCAAGCTGTCCAAGTTCTTCAGTGAATTCCTCATCCATCTTCTCTCCTTCCTTCTGAATCTCTGCCAAGGACTGATGAACTTTCACCACGTCTTGAATTACTTCCTTCCCTTGTTGGAGCAACTTTTGGATCCATTCATCAACCACCCTTCCTTTTTTAGTAATCTTCTCAATCGTAGGCACCGATGAGAAATCAAATCCGGCAGAAGCAGAAGCAGATGGTATGGATTCCAGGGGTGTTGAGAGTTTAATCAAAACCTCTGTCAACTGCTCCACTTTTTCCTTAAGCTCATTTCTGCTGTCCTTTGTTTCTTTCAACTTTTGGCACAGGACGTCTATGGAATCCTTTGCATCTTGCTGCGCCCCTTTTGCTGTCACTTTCCCTAGAGCCACCCTGGTTACCTGGTAATCAGCAGCTGTTACATCATCTTTAGTTTTGTCAGCTGAGGGAGTGGCAATCTCTGCGAACTTATCTCCTGAAGCATCCACCAAAACCCTTGAAACTGTTTTGGGTTTCTTGGCTGATCTCGCAGTAGAAGCCTTAAGTGAGCTGAAATCAAAGGCTGGTAGGGGTACAATCACTTTCCTCTTCCTCGGAGTTTGCTCGAGTAGCCATTGTGGTGTATCAGAGGAAACTGCCAATGTTGTAGTAACTGGTATTCTACTCTCAAGGGGAGCAGATTCTACTATTGGAGGGGGAACAGCAGTCAACGTGGTAGTAGGTGCAATGAATAGAGGCACAGGTTGTGGGGGAGTGTTGGTGATCACTTGGGTTCCAGCAGAGAGGGGTGAGAGCCCGGAGAAAATATTGGCCATGCTTGAAGAAGTGGATGGGGAATGAGGAGGCTGAAGTGGTTGTTGAGGGGGAGGCACAGATTCAGTTTCCAAAGCCTTGAATGCAAGAGATAAGGTCTCTCCAGTTGAGCAATCAGCAAATGGTGAAGTCAAGAGCTGGCTTCCTCCTTCTTCCAAATTAATTTCTCCTATTTCTGGTGGTGTTGGTGATTCTGGCACATCCACCGTTTGAGCTGGAGAGATAATTGAAGAGATTGGTCTTTCTTTCCTCTTCTTGGGAATCTTGATTTTTATAGACCCCCCAGTAGATTCCTTGTCCTTCTTCTTTTTGGAGGGCCCCCTCGCTAAGCGACCAATTTTGGAAACTTGTCATCTTTAAAATTCATGCCCCAAGAAGAGAGCCATTTCTTTGTACGAGCCAAAATTAGGGCTGACCTATCGGTGATAGAGGCTTTCTCGCTGGCCGACCAATCAATAGGTGGAAAAATGTATCGATCTTCGTTAAGCCCATCATAGGACATATCCAACACACTTTCATTGTCGGTCGTGCCATCTGGCAAATCAGAAAGCTCCAGCGTCTGGATCTCATCAATAGTTAACCGACTATTATCTTTTCTGCGAACTGCAACTTCGTTACGCAGATCCACCCAGATATCCTCAATGTCGGGCCTGTGCAGATGTAGGGCTCCATAGGTTCTCAGCACTCCTCGGATGTCAAAACCATCCCGAGACTTCATATGCTTCTTTAATTTCTCCTGAAGTTCACATTCGACATTTTTGGCCTTAGCCACTGTCGAGCAAGTATATCTCCCAATGGAAATTGGGAAGGATACTGCTGCCTTATGCTTGCTCTGTTGGAATTTGTGAAAATCCAATAGTTGTCTGACCAATTCTATTAGTATCAATCTATCTCCAGGATAACGAGGCAGACGGAAAGGCTCTCCAGAGTACATGACCGTTCGAAGGTAGGTAAACTTCTTAAACTGTAAGAAGATACATCCCCATTTAGATACTTCAGCCCATGCCTCGTCTGAGACCCTTGTTTTTCTCAGCCCTGGATTCAGCTGGCAGATGTTCTCATAGAAAAAGGCGTCATTTATCCTCCTAAAATGATCCTTGGACCCCTTCTTAGTTATTTGAGGATAATACTTATAGACTGGATTTGTCGTTCTGCTTCCTTTAGTCTCTAGCCCGGGATAGCTCCTCATTCCAGCTGCTGCATAGGCTACATATGAGAACATATAAAACTTTCCGGTTGACAGGACCGTCGTCATCTGGGAATCAATTTCATCACTGATAAGGGTTCCCCAGTCAATCCCTTGCTTGTTCTTTTTGATGGTGACCATAAATTGGTACATCCATCCATGAAATAAATTTGATTCCGGCAAGCCAAAAACCCGGCTCAGCAGGGTGATAATGTCGTTGATTTCTTGTATGAAATCCGATCTAGGGATAGTTCTTGGAAATCTAGATATTACTGGTTTTGCCTTGACCAAGAACTTCTTATTGACATCCCTAATGCAATTTTCCTGGTTACTGTCCCAGGCCTTCTGAGCCGACTTGATATCTAGGGCCCCATACTCTTCAAAATTTGGTAGTTTCAGGAGATCATCAAAATAAGCTCCATCTAGTTTGATAACTACTTCACCAGCCTGATTCCTTACGGAACGAGAAGCTGAGTCGTAGCTGGATGCACACGCCAAAACAAACTCTGGACATTGGGCAGACATGGGGAAGCCTGCTGCAAGGGGCAAGCCACTGTTAGCTAAAGCCACCATCCATGGGGTTTGAGAAGAACTCTTTACCCTATTCCAAAAGTCGTCCATGTCTATGTTGCCCAGCTCAGTATCCCTGATGTCATAATTACAGTCGATATATGACGGGGGTTCTGGTTTCTTAAATTTGTATTTCATCCTGCTAGATTTTTCGGCCTTCTCCTGTGATGAACCAGGATCCGACATGAAGAATATTGGAAGGAGAAAGACTCGGAACTCCGGAGATGCTGTGCACACTGAAAAACCTGATTGACTGAATGCGTCGGAAGCAGAGGAGAACCCGACTCGCAGAAGAAGATATCGGAAAACTTAGTGAACCCGACAGGTCTGATATGTCGGAATCTTGGCGAAACCCGACACTTGCTTTCAATGGCGGAAACAGGAGGTAACCCGGCACCCACTGTTAATGACGGAACCTGAAGAAAACCCGGCGTCCACTGTTGATGGCGGAACTTAGGAGGTGCCCGCACCCACTGTTGAGGTCGGAATGTTGAAAAACCCCGTCACTGCGAGCTTCCTTTGTATTTCGGACTTTTGAATCTGCAAAACAGCCTTCAAAATCCGGGAAACAAAAACAGAGTCTTTCCTTTGAATTTTCACATATAAAACATCCTTTCTTTTTGTTATTCACATTCCATACATTATGCAAGTAATTGGAGTTTGGAAGGAACAGCACCAATTGATAGTCTCAAAAAGAAAATAAACCCTAAAAACCCAAAACCCCTTCCAAAACAACACAGCAAGAAGAAGGAAGAAAAACCCTCGACAACTGGCAAGAAATTGGAAAGAAAATACACGCAATCGATCCAGAAAAATCAAGAACAAAGAAGGAACGAAAAATACCTTCAATTCGAGACAGGTAAAATCGAAAACAAACGATCCAGTCTGGTAACGCGAGTTTGCGGGTTTTGGGAGCGGAAGAGCATGCGAAAAATCCACGAATTAAAAATATGAACGGTAAGAATGACGTGGAAATCCGGGTATTTATAGGAAAATCAGTAATAAATACACTTCAGCTCGGCACGTGCCACCTCACCAACCATTCGGCATGAATGCCACGTCAGTATGTTGGAGGAGTCCGAAAACCCGACACGAGGAGATTTAGTGCATTTCGGGTTTCGGGCTTCGGAAAACATGGAGCACCCAACATGTTTTGAATCATGAATGTTCCGATGCATTGAACTTCCGAAAACCCGATTTTAAAGGATTGAGCGGACTTCGGGAATCGGAGAACATGGCGCATAAAACATGTTTTGGAACATGAATGTCCCGATGCCTTAGAGTTCCGAAAACCCGAATACAAAGGATTGTCTTAACACAAGGCGGGTCTCGGGTTTCGGAAGTCACGCGACACAAAGCATGATTTAACTCAAGTATGTTCCGATGAGTTGAATTTCCGAAAACCCGATTACAAAGGATTGTCTCATTGCAAGGCGGGTCTCGGGTTTCGGAGGTCATAAGACATAAAGCATGTTAAAACTTATGTCAAGCTGTTAGTAACACCCGAAAACCTGATTTTCTCTAAAAGAGGTCATGATGCAAAATCACTTCAAAAATTTTGTAGGGGTTATCCGATCGTTTTCGTTGTGAACTCAAAACGGGGATAACAGAATGTTCATGTCTACGTTTAAGACTATAACTTCTATTTCGCTTGTCGAATGTGATAAAACCTATACCATCCCAAGCATGGAAAAATTCTATACACGTTAAAATAAAAGTATTTGATTTCAACAAGTTTTGATGTAGTTATGGCAAGAAAAAGGAAAGTACTCTATTTTCTAAAAAAATTTAGACCACTTTCATGGAAAAATTCATAAAAAAAAATATTGCTCGAAAAATACAACATAAAATCCATCCCAATATACATAAAAGCATCTAATGTTGCACAAAAGGGAAAAATAAAAATTTTGGTCATCGAATCACGGGAAAACAGATTACAATCTTATAGTTTTTTTCAAAAACAAAAACCAAGTCATAGAATTTTGAGTGTTTAATATAGCTAAACTTGTCCATTTTAAAAATACAATAGTATTTTAGAAACTAGATTATGATTGTTACGATTAATATTTATATAATGTTTTCTAATTTTGAGTTTGTGTATTGCTAATAGTCCCTACAAGTTGATATTTTTCTATTTTTTGCAATACGATGTTCACTTATGACCCCTTTTTGTCCCCCAACTTTCGCACTTACCCGGGCACACAAATATTTTCATTCATATTGCATTCCACTCCATCTATCCATGACATTATGCATATCTTGGTTGTTTGTACTTTTTCTTGCATTTGCTTGTTCATGTTTTCTTATTACACATGCTAGCTATATTTCATATATGTCTTTATATTTACCATACACACATGCTCGTCCATAGATTTTTCTAGTTGTGTTCGTAGATACAGTCTCTTACATGTGGCATGGATGCTCACCTCCTACCACTCCTATAATGGTCATTGGATCCATCCACATTCATCTCTTATAGGTGTTATTGTTCCATTCTGTACTTACTACTTTACATCACTTGCTTAGACATGTTTTTGACATATGGGTTATCTTTCTAACATGCTAATGGGTATTTCATGTGTAGCATTTGTTTGCAGGATTATTTTTTTCCATGGTTATCTCTTGTTTGTACTTTCTTGTTTTATTTTATATTGTATGTGGGCCTTCACCTGTTTTTTATGTGGCCATTATGGCCTTGAGTGTCTTGTGACATTGTGAGTGATGTCCCATGTTTTCCACCCACTTTTGTGGTATATTACTTTCTTGGGTGTTTTATTGAATTCTATCTTACACATTATTTGTGTAGCATACATTTGTATTTTACATACATGCTTATTCATATTAACACTTATTTCTAGCCACTTGTTTATGTGTGCCTTTTTTTACCAAGCGCATTCCCTTCCCCCTACATGACATAGTTTATACGGTTGGTCCTCTTTTAAGGCCACATTCTCCTATCAGTGATGTCACATGTGCCCCCAAAGAGGGGGCATCATTTGGGGTTTTACATATTACGCAACATTTATACACCGGTTCAATTCGGTTCAATTTTAATTCCATGAAATTGTGGGTTATACAAATGAGTGGGTTCGAGACCATTTAATAAACCCTATACAAAATGAAATTTCTTGGACATGGTTGTACTTAGCATTCTGGGGAGCAATTATAGGTTAGAGGATACAAAGGATTTCCTCTCTACACTAATTCATCCAAAGTGGATTCGAGATCACCCAAAAACTAGCAAGACAGAGATCTCTTCACACACAACTTCAGGGAATAAGTTACAAGTTGGAGAATAATGAATCTTTCTCCCTACACTTATTCAACCAGGGTGGTGTAAGATCACCCAAAAAACTCGTAGTACAAGATATACTTATACACTTTCTCTCTTGACATGGATCACGTGCACATGTTCCATTTTTCATTTACATATTTTACATTTACATTCTTTCACATACATATACATGCATATTTTACATAATTTTTTACATATATATGTGTATTTGACTACTTGATCGTTTTCTCCTTACGGAGTTCATTCGTATGAAAACTAGTAAAGTAGTCAAAAATAACTACAACAATGGGGGCAACAAAAAAAACATTATGTGGTAGCACACACAATACTAACCATGTAGGTACATCACACACATTGGAAACTACACATGTTTTTCGCCCTAGGTTCACTCTTACCACTTTTTACACTTTTACATCTTTAGTTTCCACGCTCCAATAATTTTTCATTTCACGCTTTATCTAGTCCTTCAGCACATTTCTACATCACTCTACATGGATTATCAGGTATGCATCTCTATCTACTTTATGTTAATGATATTTCTTCTCACCAACATAAAGTGGGGGCAAATGTATTCACAAAATCACACACTTTAGACATTATTTAGTCCTGGTATCATACTACTATTCATATGGATTTTAATTGAAGAAATTACTAAATTACACGCCTTTTGGCCATTTTACTTTGATTTATGTCATCACTGTTGACCTTCACCACATACTTTCCAGCCTTATTTTGTCATTTGGCATCATTTTACCTTTGAATGGGGCATCCAACCCAATACTGGGGTGCCCTAAGCACCCTAGTCCCAATTGGGGTGCCCTAAGCCTTTCTACACTTTCCCACCACTTTTTGGGCACTTTCTGACCATTTGAGCTTCTTATATTTTTAGTGGTCAACCTTTTTGGGGTTAATTATGAAATTAGAACAAGAGAACCATATAAATATAAAGTTATGAGACCATAATGAGGGACCAAGCACTAAGCACTACTATCATCACCTAAGGTTGCATCCATCAAAGGCTCCATTTACATCTATCTAGCTCCATCACAAGGCACAAGGATGGTTCATCTGCATCACACTGCATATGAGGGAGGTTTATTCTATTCCATCCATCATTCTATTACATTTTCTACATAGTTTCTTCTTGTAAAGTTTTCACAAAGTGTAACTGGCACAAGAGCACCTAGGGCATGATTACACACACAGAGAGAGAGAACTACATGGTATCTTATATGTATAGAAGAACTCGGTTAGTAAGTTCACCATTGTGTTAGCTCAAATTTGTTTGAACCCTTCATATGCATCTTTATTTTTAGGGTTTGATTTTTGTCTTTAGGTTTTGCAGGTGTTTTCTTCATCATTGATTACAAAGTGACATATGACGCAGTCCCAAACAAAGTTAATGCAATATGAAGAGAAGACATGAAACCATTATGAAACACCTCAGAGAAAGGTTATAGAGTTGTTTCACATACAAGGGTGCCCATATTGTAGACTAGGGCACTAATAGGTGCCCTCTGTACATATCCAAGTGTCCCAAGACACTCAAATTACTAGGATATGCACTTTTCTAGACTTTGGCATAGTTTTTCCTCCTCATGTTTCTCTAGCCATCTTTGTGACATAGTTCATCAAGCTCATCGAATGATCTAAGTTCTTTCTAACTCTCTTTGCACTTTAGGGTTTTACATTTCTACTTTCTTAGTTACTTAGGTCATTTTCTTTATACATTCATCTATTATTTACCATTGTCTTTAATGTCAAATCAACTATAGAATTAGTCATTATTCCACATTTTATTTAGTCAAGTATCAACACATTAAAGGATATCAAGCAGGATTAGTTGAAAGTGTGAAGGACTAGTTGAAATTTATCATGATATAGGAAGCCACATAAGTTGAAGGAATGCCTAGACCTATAGTGTCACATGACTAAGAATAAGAAGCAGGAAAATGGTGCAAGAATGATTAAGGTGCAACATGTTGTTTCGATAACCGGTGCTTTGCAGAAGACACATAATCCTAAGTTATAGAATGTAATGGTTACCACACGTGTTGAGGTTATGTGCACGTGTGAGCCTCCAAAGAGTAAGCCACTCATTTTTAGTGAAGAGGAAGTTTATTAGGATATCATGGAAGTTGTCAAGGTGTTGCAAGGATAAATACAATGTTTAAAAGAATAGACATGTGATAGCGAACATGCAAGAAAATTTGAACTCCCGCAAAAGTATGTTGATGACTTGAAAGAGGTGTGCAGGATGTTGTGCTAGGAGAACATCATTCCTCTACTTAGGGAATGGCTACGAGAAAAATTATCATGCATTGGAATTGAGTGCAAAAGGAAACTACTTCATCCAATTCTACCACCTCATAATCATGAATTAAATAAGGAGATTACACTTGATGCAAGAATATATGGGTTATTATTGTGCAACATTCTTATTGATACTAGTGCATAATTTAATGTGCTAACTCTAGATGTTTGGAATTAGATGGACGGGCCAATATTGCAGCCATATTTGAATGTGTTGTATATGAAAAATAATACTAGGGCCATGCCGATTGGGTTATTGAAGTATGCAACTATTACAATTTAGGGAGTCAAGTTTACTGGGGATTTTGAGGTGTTAGAGATTGTTGACGCAAAAAAATTCCAACATTACTTGGACAACCGGTGCTACGTGAATAAGGAAGATATGTGCTTTAATAAAAGGTACATAAGCTTTGAGAATGAGGAAGAGTGCATGATTATACCCTTGTTGAATATGAAGATAGAGCCATGTGTTGAGCCCTTGAGTGAATAGTATCCTAATATAATTTATGTCATGTCATTGCGTGATCCGAGATAATATTGAACCATCGAAAGAGGGAATTTTTAGTGGAAGGGCATGTAGTCTTTAAGAAACACCACTAGTGTTCCTTGTGATAATTGGACTCATGGAACATATGAGATGGTCGGGCACAAGGTCAAAGGAAGAGTCACCGCACGAATGATTAGTCCTTGCATGGTGAGGTGGTTAGGATATGACCATGTACCAAGGTATACTAGTGAAGGGAACCCCGATGTATTCTTGCATGCCATGGAGACTCAGTGGCAGAATGAGGGGGATACAAGAAATATGTTTATTTTTTAATTTTGCGGGACAACAACACGTTGGTGTGAAATACATAGAAATGGCCTTTTGGAGTGGCGAGTAGTGAGAATCACTTTCTCCACCAAGTTTACTGAAAGAAATTTTCCTATAAAAACATGTGAATTTCATGGGAATTATCCTTCCTCTCATCTCATCCAGAATGTAAGAGGTATTGATCATAGGGAAAGAAGGAATTACCACCATCACTCTAGGTGCATAAGTTCTACTCCACCTTATGCATATGTGCACACACATGGTATGTACATGTTAAGTTGAAAAGGGAAAAAATAAATTGGCAAGACATGACTATAGGTATGATCCAAACTTTTGATTTTTTTCCACTAAGCCTCCGGTCAATGAATCACTATAGATTATGAAGCACCATAGATTATGAAGCACCTTACATTGAGAAATAACATGAAGGTTGAATAACTCATGTTGGAGTTTTTTGGGGAGCCTGATCTTTAGGCATGCCTTAACCTTGAAGAAACAAATGAAGAAGAGATTGTTCGTGCCTACAAAGAAAAATAAAAGGGGAAACTAGTGTACATAATAGATGATGAGGAAGTGGATAACATGGATTTTGACCACACTAAAGGTATGTGTGAGGTTATGAAAACCATGGATGAGAAGGTGCATGGATATAACACCCCTATTAAGACAAATAATGTTAACATTAGTATAGATACAAATCCTAAGGAGGTCATTATTAGTGATTATTGGTCAGAGAAAGAAGTGTTTAAGAGTATTGAACTTTTGTGTGACTTCCAAGACTTATTTCTGCAGGGCTATCATGAGTTAAAGGGAGTACAACCTTATTTAGGTGATATTAAAATGAAGTTGAAAGAAGGAGCTTGCCCAGTTAGGAAGAGGCCTTACAAGATGAATCCTAATCTTCACGTAAAGGTAAAGGAGGAAATTAATAAAATTCTCAAGTCTAGAATAATTTATCCTATTGAAGAATCTAGATGGGTTATCCCCATGGTCATAAGCATTAAGAAATATGGGAGGATAAGGATTTGTGTTGATTACAGGGAATTAAATGATTCATGTATAATAGATCCTTTTCCCACCCCGTTCACAGAAGATATTCTTGAGGGAGTTATCGGGTGTGAGATATAATCCTTTGAGATGGATTTTCAAGTTATTCCCATGTTCGCATCATGAAGGAAGATTAGGAAAAGATAATTTCACCACTGATTGGGGTAGTTTTTTATATACATATATGCCCTTTGGACTAAAGAATGTTCCTGCAATATTCTCTCACATTGTGGTGTAGGATTTTCGTGGATTTCATTCAAATATTTTTGTAGGTGTATTTGGATGAATGGACAAAGATATGGTTTAGTCAAGGATCACTATTATAATCTAAGGCTCATGTTTGAGAGGTGCAGGTAGTTGAGCATCTCTCTCAATATTAAGAAGTGCATCTTTGTAACACCTTTTGGCACTTTACTTAGGCACATCATTTACAAGGAAGGGTTTTGGTAGACCCATCCAAGATAGTTGTGATTTTGGGTTTAAAAGAACCTAACAATCATTGTGAGGTGCATGATTCTTGGGACATACAAGAAATTCATCAAAGGATATGCAAATATTTCCATGCACTTAGAATAATTGTTGAAAGTTAAAGGGAAATTCTATTGAGGTAACACACAATAGCAGGAATTTGAAACACTAAAGGAAATGTTGACCATCGCACCTATTTTTCACTTCCCTTCATGGGAGAAATCCTTTCATGTTCATGTTGATGCCTCTGGCATGGCGATTGGCATAGTGTTGGCACAACCAGGGGAAATAATTGTGGATCATCCTACTTTCTTTGCAAGCATGAAGTTGACACCCATAGAGTAGTATTATACAATTACCGAGTGTGAAGCTTTATCTATGATCTATGTGCTATAAAATTTTAGGCAAGATTTTTGGTGACTGTGTTTATCTTCTATACATATCACATGGAACTCAAGTACTTATTCAACAAGAATGTTTTACAAGGGCACATTTTCATATGGATACTTCTATTTCAAGATTTTGAGTTTATGGTTGTAAAACCAGGAAAGAACAATTCAGGGACTAATTATTTATCAAGGATCAATTCTAGAGAGGATGTGTAGAGCATTAACGATAAATGTTGTATGCACAGTTGTTTAGATTAAACCATGCCCTCGTAGATTTAGAGGATATTGCAGTATTTTTACACACTAGACATGTGCACTTAAAGGAATGAAGAAATTAGAGAAGAAGCATCTTGCAATACGCATAACACCTTATCAGTTGATTGGTGGAGATTTATACAAGTTGGGTCGTGATGAAGTCTTGTGACATTGTGTTCTAGAACATGAGCATGAGGCTATTATGGAAGAAGCTCATTGAGGGATAGTATGAGTTCATTGACTAGGGATGCTACCATGCATAAGATTCTAATGGCTGGAATTTGGTGAGAGACTTTATACAAGGATACCAAGGAATATGTGAAGGTATGTGATCATTTTCAGCACCTTGGAAAAACTTGACACAAAGATGAGATGTCATTACGGCCCATTAAAAACATTGAACCCTTTGAGAAGTGGGATATTTAATTTTTAGGCCATATTTCACCACATGCACGTAGGAATGGCATGTGCTATATTATTACTTTCACAAAATATTTGACATGGTGGGAAGAGGAAGCACCTACAAATGATTGTATAACAACAATACTAGCAATATTCTTATGGGAGAATATCATTAACAGGTACGGTTGTCCATTGAGCTTAACAAGTGATAGAGGAACTCATTTATTGAATGAGACAATTAGAATTATTTTGGAAGAGTTTATTATGGAACATGATAAGACTACTTGTTATGACCCACAAAGCTAATAGACTGCCAAATATTTCAACAAGATTCTGGGATAGACATTGACAAAAATATATGATGTTGGAAGAAAAGATTGGGATGATAAAGTATCAATTGTACTTTGGGCATATATGACCACTTATAAGAGGTTGAATAAGGCCACACCTTTTCAGTTAGTGTTTGGCATAGAGGCTTTACTTCATTTTGAATTCATGTTACCATCCTTTGTATTGTGCACATAGAAGTACTAGTTGATGAGCATTATGTTGAAGAGTGCATTTATAAACTAATGCAGTTAGATGAGTGATGTGTCATTGCGCATTGGACCTAGAAGATTGAGAAGGCCAGATAGAAATCATGGCATGATAGGAACATTAATAATAATACATTTAAAGTGGGAAATATGGTCCTTATTTATGATTCCAAGTAAGAGCACCACCTAAGGAAATTAAAAGTGCATTTACTAGGACCTTTTGTAGTAACAAGATACTTGAATCAGGTGCTTGTCAACTGCAGGCACCGGATGGCACCTTATTACTCGAGTTATTTTAATGGGAGTAGGTTGAATCCCTACTATAAATAAGTCTTCTCTGTGTTTTTAATAAGGTAATGTTTCTATTTATATTAGGTTTCCTTTTTATGTGTTTACTTTAAATCGTTGTTATGATTTGTCAATTTAAGTTCTTTTTTATTGTAATAAGCATGCTTGTGCACAAGAAACTAATTACTATCTATTGATTTTATGTGCTAAGGACTAGACATACTTTTAGTGTGGGTTGAACCAGTGCAAGCACATAGAAAGGATACCTTATTAATACTTGCGCAGTGAACTAAAGAGGATAAGATATATGCATGCATTGGAATGGTTTTTCGATGGTGCAAATATAGAAAGAGGAAAAAGTTACCATGATAAATGAGAAGGATGGTGATAGTAACATTTCTTAGTTAAAGACCATGAGTGAGAAAAGGATGGTGCAATGTAACGCGAGGTAAGCATTGGCATAATGGACTACTTGGTATAAGGCACAAAGGGTTATGTACTTTAGCACATGATAGCACACTTGAAGGAGGTTTATGGCCAAGAAATATTAAGAACACTAGAAGGTTACAAATTTGGGGCATAGAAGAAATCATGGAAAAAGAAGAAAAGTGTTATTAAAGTTGAAATATAGTGGTAGGTGAGGATAAATTAATGTGAATTGGAAAATCTATAAAAGGGGTGCATGCAAGTTCATTCTTACCTTGTGTTGGCGAGAAAAGTTTTTGTGTGGAAAAATTTGTGGGTTTCTTGCCAACACTCTGGGAGTTGAAGTCCCTCTACTTAGACGGTGCAACTTCCGTATTTGCATGTGCACAAAAAGGTGAATTTTTCCTAGTGGCCTTATGGTCGTGGGGATCCAACAGGGGCACTCCAATGACCCTGCAGAAAAGCTATCAATCACTTTCTAGAGATGACTTTATCTTGAGAGCATGGAAGGGAGTGAGAATAAGAGGTAAGAGAACTAATGTTATGACTAAAAATCAGATTCCTACACACACTAGTTAGAAATTTCAACACATGCATTTAAGAGAAGAAAACAACAAGATTTTAAAGCTACCAGTTGGAGGAAACCATGCATACAAAGATGCACACATTCATATGCCTTGGAAAATAGAAACTTCTTCCTTCATTAGCATTTAAAATCAAGAGTTGTACATGATAGGAGAATGGAGGAAAATAGAGAGGGGGAAATAGTAGAAAATGGCTAACTCTTTGTTCTTCCACAAGTAGGAAAAATATCTCTCATGAATTCACAAATATGTAACTAACAACCCTTTGGAAATGGGAAGTATTTTCCTTTTATAAGAATAGAGAGACTCTTTATCTACCCCCAATGACCTTTCATATGTCCTCACATAACTTAAAACTTTTCACCTTCCTAGGAAAATATCAAGTCTCTTTGTATAACATAAAGGCGACTTTTACATTGGAAACATAAATTTTATTCTTATTATATTAAATACATATGAAAAGCACAACCCCAATGAAAAATTATAGCATTTAGGAGAGAGAATTTTGGGGGTGAGAGAAGAGACAGAGAAGAAGAAGGAATAAAAATCATGTCGATGATGAAGAACAAGCTAATCCCCGCCGACTTGATCCATTGGAATGTTTAATACGATGTACTATGGATCCCCAAGCTTCTTACACCTTGGGAAACCTCCTTCAGATGATCCACGGACACTTTAAGCTTGAGTGTTTAGGACCATTTTTTGGATGATCACTTCAATGGCCATGGATGTTGCTTATGGAAGTCCACTCAAGAATGTTGAGAATGTAAAATGACCCCTGCAATGACCTTTTGCAACACTTTCATGCTAATATGAAAGTTTCAATGGAGTATAACTTGGACATTTTGATGATGATAATTACCAATCCTCTTTATGCATGACCTACATGATAATATTTACAAGAGGATGAATGTCAAAAGACATTATTTATATCTCCCACATACCTCGAGAAAGCAAGCCATGAACACTGATGAGTGCACTATTGACAACAGTGAAGAATGTCTGTTACATGGCATGAAGCACCACCATCCTTGTGATCTTCTGAGTACACACCTGGATGTCAAACTGGAACAATTCCCACTAGACATTCGATCCTCCAAATTTTCAAAGTCCCCGTGAGTGACATTGTTATCCCTCACACCTGAATGAACTGGTCTTACACTTGAAAACTTGAACTTCATGGCTTTTGAAAACACCTACTATACTTGGAACAAGCACTTACTATTTTTAGCAAGTGTCAGAAATTGCCTCTCGGTCCCCAACTGATGATTTTGACTTGAATGGTTATCTCTCTATTCACTCCCTTTGTGAAATCTTCCAACTTACTATTTTTAGTAAGTGATGATTTTATCTCGATATGAATGCACCGATGAGTTTTTCCTATATTACTCCCATTGTGTACATTGTCTTCTTCTAGATTTCTCTTCTGAGGTTACCTACTAAAAATGGAAAGCACCCATATGGGAGGCTTATTATTTTTAGTAAGTGATTGATTCCACTATTTTTTAGACCGACTAATCAATCCAACCTCATTTTCCCCCTTAGTGCACATTGTTTTGTTTGTAGCTTCTTATGATGATGACTTACCCGAAATATTAACCACCCATGTAGGAAGACTTACTATTTTTAGTAAGTGGGAATTTGGCACTCAGATTGCAATGGAATGAAATTTTTTCATATGGGTGTTTTCCCAATAACACTATTATGAAATTTCAGCTTCACCCATTTACCGGTTTGAGAGATTTTAAATTTCAAAAAAATTGGCGAGAAACTTGGGGTTTCTTTGCACAAGTAAAAATCCACTTCACACGTGAAAAAAATTCTCGGGAATTTTTAGGCTCCTTGAAATATTATGGAATGAAAAAACGGTGTCTCGGTTCATTCAAGGATTTGCAAGATATGAAGATTTTTCATTATGTGACTTCAAGGGTTTTCAACATAAAATCTTCATTTTTTCTCCATTTTTCTTCATTTCGATCCATTATTTTTTAAGTTTTTGTGTTTTTAGATCATGTATGGTTTCAAGGAGTTACTCGAATGCAAAAATGGTGGATTTGGAATCTGGAAAATTTTACCAAAGATTCATTCGGCGGGGTAAGGTGTGAGGGGGAAAATGGTGAAAAAAAAGACTATGTATTAATTTTTATAGTTTGAAATGGAAGAGGAGGGGATGGGGCACAATTTTATTTCCCTTTTAGAAATGTACATAGGGGACATGAATGAAATTCTACTTCATCCTTTTGGTGCTTAAATTAGTCTCTCCTGTTTGTCCTCGAAGTTCTCCAGCTTTTAGGCTCTGTCATGTTTTCTATCTCCTCGTATTGATGCTTGAAGACTCTGTCCTCTATTTAGTTTCCATGATCAGTCCCTTCCTTGGTTGAGGATCACTTAAAATTCCAAAATTGTTTTTTTTTCCTCTGTCCATATGAAAGAGTCTATAACTTGGGCATAAAACTTGGGTTTTTCCTTTCCTTCCATTTTCCACAATCACATTTTGTTGTCCCTGTCATTTTTGTCCCAAATACCTATGGAAACATGATTGGATGTAGCTCAGAGGATCATATTTGAGCCTTATAACATTTCCAAATTCTATCCTTGAAGAAAGATTCATTTTTGGGCTCAAATGGTGATTTTCCTGCATTTTACTTTTGTGACGGGTGTAACTTTCCCGGTCAAATTCACATCTCAACATCGTGGAAATGTGGCCCTATTTTGTTGGACATGTCTCGTTGGGAACTTTAAAAACTCTAAGGCTCACTTCAACCCAAAAATTTTCCATGTGGAGGAATGGTGCTCATTTGAAAATTCACCTTTTGGTTTGGCCTTGGAGTTACGTGGGGGACACGTGGAGGTTTCCGCTACTTTTCCCAAACTTAGACAATTTTTTCATGTATCTAGTATAGTTTTGGTAGACCATAGACACGTGGAGGGCTGGTGCTCATTTAAGGATTTGCCTTAGGGTCCCACCTTAACAATTGCGACAGGGAAACATGTGGTGGCTTTTGTTGGCTCCGCCTTGTACTTAAACTTTTCAAAGTAATTTTCTAAGGCCTGGGACACGTGGTGAGCCCGCGCTTGTTTAAGGTCTCCGCTCTTGGGAATCGTTATCCAAAATTCACCCCCCAGGGTAATTTTGATAACATGCATCAGAATATTCAAGTCCCAGGCACATTGATTGATTCAGAGAAAACATCATGTTTCTGAGGTTCCCTCAGATATTTTTCTAACTCCCTTGGCCAAAGAAGGAAGGAGCAAGCTCTGAGAAAGTGCGAAAAAGTTGTAGAAAGGCAAGTAGGTTGATCCAGAAAAAATCGTGAAAATTGGCTAAGTCCTGCTCAAGGTCGCACAGGATGTGGGAGAAAAAGGCGCAGATCGGCCGAAAAGCCCCGGGAGGCCCATGAAGAAAAGGGACATCGGGGTGAAAGTGCGCACGCGGGCGTGAAATGCCGGTTCGGTCAACCGAGAAAGAAAATCGACTAATCTTTGGCCGAAAGGACGAGTTCGGGACAAGAGTACGCGAAGGACCCGAACCGGCCGGATCGGCCAAAATGGGGAACTTTAGTCCAAAACAAAGTGGGACAAGTGGGACAAAAAGACTGAACCATTTGGATCAGCCGAAATGAGCACAAATAAATCAAACAATTGGGACATCGGACCGCGAGGACGCAAACCGCCAAACCGGAAGAAATTGTCCCGTGAAGCACGGGGACATTTGGGACAAATGGACACAAACCGTCGGTTCAGCTGAAATCAACACAAGGAGCACTAGGACATCCGGGATAAAGGGATGCGTGGGATGCGTATTGCCGAAAGGGCCGAAAACCAATGAGAAGCGCCACGTGTCCTCACAAGAGAAAGGTAAAAAGTCAAGGGGCGAAGTTTTCGAGCACCGATCCGAACCAATGGGATAGTGCCACGTGTCCGGCCTAGGGCCCACAAGGAAATTTCAAAAGATAGCCCACCGAAAGATAAAGGAGAGAGAATCACGCGACCAATCGAGCCTACGCCACGTGTCATCCAAGTGGCGAAGCGCGGGAAAATATTTCAAAACCCATTTTGGTCTATTCCGTGCCCTAAATCTTCATATCGCCATATCTTTTGATCCAGAGCTCAGATTTGCACGTTCTTTATACCAACGGAAAGCTGTTGAAATGATCTACATGATCTGGGGCTAATCTCGAGTTTTGGTGTAGTCTGGAGGGACAAAATTGAGAAACAGATCTGACGCGTGTTTATGGCGAAGCGGCGTTTAATGCTTCAACAACCAGTTTAATGCTAATGGGTCGTATTCTTCTTCAAGATGGCGAAGTGACATTTTAGCAGCCAAATTAATGCAAAATGGGTCACATTCTCCTCCAAATTGGTCAAAGGTCACGGGGTATGGGTTGGTAAGGTCCTCCATGCTGATTTAATGCATTGACATTCAATGAGGAATGGGCTTGCACATTTTCCTACGTTTCGTCCCCACAGGCTCGACCCATGCAATGTAAAAAGCCAAATTCGGCTAAAAGATAAAGGAGTTGTTCATCTTTCTACTCGGCCCTCCCTTCTTTTCTTCTCGAGGGTTGAAAATGGAGTTCGAGCCTCCTCCTCCTTGCTCTGTAATGGCATTTTTGCCCCTTATTAATGGAATGATGTTCTAAAACTCAAGCAACAAAACATGTTTTGTGATGCATCCGTCCATCCTTCCTTGTTTTTGCTTGTTCTCTTCTTTCCTCTCTTCATTGCAGGTATTTGTGCATGTTTGAATGTTCATTGCAGGTTTGGAGCCGTGTTCATGGAGTTTTGGGACATTTTCTATGTGAAATCTATCTTTGGGCCTATGATGCATCTGTCCATCCTTCCCATTGCTCACCTCTCTTTGTCCCATGGCAGTTTTGATAGATGTTCAACATTCTCCTTCTCTGGTGTATCACCATTTTAGTGTAGGCTTTTGCTTTTTTTTCCCTTCTCTATCCCTCTCTCTCCTCCTGGCATGGTTAGATTAGGATTAGATTAGCTTGCACCTGCACTGGAATAGCTTGGCAGGGTGTAGTTTAGGAGCAGGAACCAGCCTCCTCTGGAGATTCCTCTCTCGGTTTCACAAGTCCCACGCTTGGAGAGAGGTTTCCATGTTGTGCAATCACACTAGATGCCTGAACATCAACCTAGAAGCCTGATGTGCGTCCAGGGGTGCTGTGATTTTGTATCACAGTTTTGGCATGCCTTTGGGTGGGACCTTAGAGGTCTTCCACTTCATCTTTTGCAGGTTGGTGTGTTCCGTGAAGATTTCAGCCTTTGGATGCAATTACAAACACATCCGGTGACTCCATCGATCAAAGCAACCGATTTCTCTCGAGCTTGCAGAGACTCGTTTCCATCCATTTTCATCCATCTTTCTTTCCATCCCTTTCATTCTTTTCCATTCCATGAAGTTGTGCAATCATGACTTCATTTCCATCATGGAATTCACATCAACAACAGCAGTATATCACACCTCCAACACATTTTACAAATCCTCTAGATCAGCATGCATACTCATATGAACAGCAGTGCCAAAGTCAGTTTGGCTATGGAGCTTTCCAAGAGCAAGAGTATGCAGAAAATGAAGACCATCAGATCCAAGATGCTGGTCTGTTGGAGAAAATCCAAAAGATGGAGGTGGGGATGGTGCAGTCCAGGGCTCAAGCACAAATGAAAGCTTTTGGAATCGGTTGTGGAGCACCCTGTCCATGGGTGGGACCTTTTCCAAGGCATTACAGCCCTCAGGAGAAGCTTGACTTCATGATTGCAACGCTGCCTTTGCTTGCAAAGTGGATTGAAGAAATAGAGGTGTATGAGAGAAGTATTCAGCAACCTTGTCAACGGGTAAGCACATCATCTCATACCTTTTCTTTTCCTCTTTCCCAATCTGTTTCATTTCAGCAGTGTCAAGTTTCAAACCCTCCATCTGCTGTCCCAAGTGTTGAATCCATTTCTCCACCTCTCAGTCTTCCACCCCATCTTAATTCTTCTTTCCTTTTCCCTTCCAAACAGTCATTCCCTCCACAAGAGCTAACAGAAACACCCCCTCCTCCAAAGAAACAAGAGGTTTCACCTCCTCCACCACCACAAAAAATTGTCAAATCAGTTGAGTTTCAACCTATCCTTCCTCTTGCATCCCCAATTCCATGTGGGGAAGAAGAAATTGAAAAAATCAGTCATCAAGGATAGCAAGAAGAGGAGCCCAACAGAAAATAAATGACAGACGACTTGAAGGTTTGGGCTGCCAAGTTTGGGATGACAAAGATCCCCTTGATGGTTAAGCCTATAGAAGAGGCTAGGGTTGGAGAACAGGTGGTGGTTAGGACTGATTTTGTTGCAGCAGAAGAAGAAGATCTTGCAGTCCCAACTTGTCCTCTAGAGCAGCAAATTGAAGAGTTTGACTTGACAAAATTCATGCTGGAGGAGGAGTTTTATCAAGAGCAAGATTCTCTTCAAGTAGTAGAGGAAGGAAAATCTGCTCCAAATCCAAAAGAAGAGGAGCACATCGTAGTTGTGGAGGAAAAAAGTGTAGATCCAAGGGCTTTGAGCACAAAGCAAAGCACAGGAGAACCTTTGCTTCTTCTTTCTACTCCATCTCTCTCAAGTTCTAAGATCAAGAGGAGTTTGATCTCTCAAACTCAATATTGGAGAGTGAAGGAAACCATGGTGGTCAAGTTACAGATCAAGAAGGCACCATGGAGGAAGTTGAACACGAGTAGCAGGACAACAATGAGGCAGTTTACCTGGCAGATTTGGAGGACTGTTTTGATGGAGAAGAACCGGTTGAGTTTTCACCATTATCTCTTTCATCATCCACATTCCAACACACAGAGCCTCATCGTCATGAAGGGAGATTTCATTTGCAGCAGCTCTGCATCTTACAAAGAACTCTTTGGAATCAAGATTGGAAGATTTAAGTCTTTCATGTTCTTCATTAGAGGAAGAGAAAGGACAGAAGGATTCCACCATTTCTTCCACACCATCCATTCTAGAAGGTCTACAAGAAGACTCCATTCTTGGAGTTGAAAATTAGAGCTATGGGCATATCAAACTGATCAGACCTTGCCCAATCAGGTATTTGGCTTCATTGGAGCCAAAGGAGAAGCCACAACCGGTCATGCTCACTTACGGGCATGAGGATGAGCTACAAAGTACCAAGGATCAGCTGCCATACCTTTTCAATCCAAATACGTAACAACTAAAAGAGGTATTGGATTTTTCAGTTAATACCTTGATGATATGGATAGAAGACCAGCTTCTTGTTGATTTTCCATCCATCCAAATAGCCATGATCAGTGCCAAATCAATTGCATGGCTGCCAATTTTGAAGAAAGGAAGCTATTTCTCACTTGATTACGCAGGTTTGTTTAGCTTGCCTTTGCTTCCGATTAGAGTAGAGTAGCTAGGTTTGCTTTCATGAGAAGAAGTGCTTGTGCACACTCTACATGTTTCATTTTGGAGCATGTATGATTTTCGCTGTCAGACATAGTTTTTGCTCTTGCGCTTCTTTTCAATGGTTTTGGTGAGAACAACTCCATGTCCGGTGGGTTTCAAGTGGCTCAGAGGGAAGTTTTCCAAAGTTCAGATCAGTTTTCAGGCTACTACTTATGACTCCATGCCCAATGGATTGCTTCAGGCAACTGGTCTTTTCATCTAGCAGGCAGATGACCCCGCTGAGTCGCCAAAATTGTTATCCAAAATTCACCCCCCAGGGTAATTTTGATAACATGCATCAGAATATTCAAGTCCCAGGCACATTGATTGATTCAGAGCAAACATCATGTTTCTGAGGTTCCCTCAGATATTTTTCTAACTCCCCTGGCCAAAGAAGGAAGGAGCAAGCTCTGAGAAAATGTGAAAAAGTTGCAGAAAGGCAAGTAGGTTGATCCAGAAAAAATCGTGAAAATTGGCTAAGTCCTGCTCAAGGTCGCACAGGACGTGTGGGACAAAAAGGCGCGGATCGGCCAAAAATCCACCTGTGGCCCATGAAGCAAAGGGACATCTGGGGACAGTATCGTGGCGGGCATGAAATGCCGGTTCGACCGAGAAAGAAAATCGACTAACTACTGAGCGGGACAGTTCGGGACAAGAGTACGCGAAGGACCCGAACCAGCCGGATCAGCCGAAATGGGGAACTTCAGTCCAAAACAAAGTGGGACAAGTGGGACAAAAAGACCCGAACCGGCTGGATTGGCCGAAATGAGCACAAACAGTCTGAAACAATTGGGACATCGGACTGCGAGGATGCGAGGACCTGGCAAACCAAGGCGAACCGAAGAAATTGTCCCTGCCAAGCACAGGGACATTTGGGACAAATGGACGCGAACCGGCCGGTTTGGCCGAAATCAGCACAAGGAGCACTGGGACATTTGGGACAAAGGGACGCGTGGGACGCGGATCACCGAAAGGGCCGAAAACCAATGAGAAGCTGCCATGTGTCCTCACAAGAGAAAGGTCAAAAAAGTCAAGGGGCGAGTTTTCGAGCACTGATCCGAACCAATGGGATAGTGCCATGTGTCCCAGCTAGGGCCCACAAGGAAATTTCAAAAGATAGCCAGCCGAAAGGTAGAGGAGAGAGAATCACGCGACCAATCGAGAGCCTACCATGTGTCATCCAAGTGGCGAAGTGCGGGAAAATATTTCAAAACCCATTTTGGTCTGCTCGTGCCCTAAATCTTCAAATCGCCATATCTTTTGATCCAGAGCTCATATTTGACCGTTCTTTATACCAACGGAAAGTGTTGAAATGCTATACATGATTCTAGGGCTAATCTTAAGTTTTGGTGCAGTCCTGAGGGAGAAAATTGAGAAATAGCTCGACGCGTGTTTATGGCTAGTGGCGACATTTCAACAACCGATTTAATGCTAATGGGTCGCATTCTTCTTCAGCACGGCCAGAAGTGACATTTCAGTGGCCAAATTAATGCAAAATGGGTTGCATTCTCCTCCAAATTGGTCAAAGGTGACAGGGTATGGGTTGGTAAGGTCCTCCATGCTGATTTAATGCATTGGCATTCAATGAGGAATGGGCTTGCACGTTTTCCTACGTTTCTGTCCCCTGGGCTCGACCCATGCAATGTAAAAAGCCAAATTTGGCTAAAAGTTAAAGCATTTGTTCATCTTTTCTGCTCTGCCCTCCCTTCTTTTCTTCTCGAGGGTTGAAAATGGAGTTCGAGCCTCCTCCCCTGCTTTCTCGTAATGGCGTTTTTGCCCCTTATTAATGGAATGATGTTCAGTGCAAAAACTCTTGTAGCAACAAAACGTGTTTTGTGATGCATCCGTCCATCCTTCCTCATTTTTGCTTGTTCTCTTCTTTCCTCTCTTCATTGTAGGTATTTGTGCATGTTTGAATGTTCATTGCAGGTTTGAGCCGTGTTCATGGAGTTTTGGGACATTTTCTCGTGTGAAATCTATCTTTGGGCTCGTGATGCATCTGTCCATCCTTCCCATTGCTCACCTCTCTTTGTCCCATGGCAGTTTTGATAGATGTTAAACATTCTCCTTCTCTGGTGTATCACCGTTTTAGTGTAGGCTTTTGCTTTTTTTTCCCTTCTCTATCCCTCTCTGTCTCCTTGGCATGGTTAGATTAGGATTAGATTAGCTTGCCTGCACTGGAATAGCTTGTGGCAGGTAGTTTAGGAGCAGGAACCAGCCTTATCTGGAGATTCCTCTCTCGGTTTCACAAGTCCCACGCTTGGAGAGAGGTTTCCATGTTGTGCAATCACACTGGATGCCTAAACATCAACCTAGAAGCCTGATGTGCATCCAGGGGTGCTGTGATTTTGTATCAACAGGAACCATCTCAAAGTTACACCATGAAGACATGTGGAGGATTCTTCTAAGTCTTCCCATACTTTTTTTTTTTTTCAAACATCTTTCTGGAGACTTGGGACATGTGGAGGGACCACACCTATTTGGGGACCGACCCTAAGTTTTATTTTAAAGAAGCACCAGGGGAACACTTGGAGGCTTCCACTCACTCTACCCTTTTCTTGGACTTTTCAACGGCCAAAGGAAACTGTCTCGAGACCCTAGACACATGGTGCCTTCCACTAAACTTTCAATTTTTGCAACAACTCTACCTGACTGAGACACATGGTGAGCCCGCACTCGTTTGGGGTCTTTGTTTTTGGGAACCATATCAAAAGAGTGCCATGAAGACATGTGGAGGCTTCCGCTAGCTCCTTTTTACACTGAGACTTTTCAAAATCCAAAAGGCATTTTTCTTTGGCCAGTGGGGCACATGGAAGGCCTGCACTTGTTTGGAAAATTTCCCTTGTACTTCTCCTTTGCAGTTACACCAAGGAAACATGTGGATGGATGTGATATAAAGTAGAAAAGGGGCATAATCAATGTTTTTTGTGAATTTCACCTATTTTTCCACCATTTTTGCTCCAAGAATCCCGGAGACGCCTAATACGCACTATTTTTCATCATTATTTGATGAAATTCCTTGTCGTCTCTATCTCGTAAGGTGCCATTGAATGGATTTGAAACTTAAATTGTGAGTCCAAGGACTATTAATGGTTGATATCTTGAAGTGGGAATTGCTCAGTGCAATCAAAAAATGGGAATTACTAGGGAAATGGATGCGAGGGGAAGAATTGTAGAGGAAAGAGAGGGGAAAAGGATGAAATGATGAAAGTGTAGGCACAAAAGATGAAAAAGGTGTTTCCTCGAGAGCAAAAAGGATTACCTGTCATATCTGTGCAGAGCCTTCGAAAAATGATTAAAAAGGGGATTTCTTGCATGAAAAAATCAAAATGATTAGAAGGATTGCCAAAAAGTTGTGGCATGGCATCCTATTCATTAGTTGAGGGCCTAAGAAACGTGATCACCACAATTGGTCCACCTAGAAGCTTTTGGATCTGAATTTATTAAATGTCATTTGTCGAAAAAATTGGTAACAAGAAAAAGTCCCTTGAATATTATTCTCTTTTAGGGGGAAAATTGAGTGAGAAAAATGTATAAATGCAATGAGAATACTCTTGAAAAAGGTTAGAGTTTGAATTCCTAAGAGAAAATTTGAGAAATCTATATTCTAAGAAACCCGTCTGAGATACCTAGTTAATTTCCTTTGTGTTAGATTTTCTATCATGTAAAGTTGGTTATAGATGTATAGCCATTGATGAGCATTGAGATTTCTCCGAAAGAGTTCCCCCTATTTAATGAATTTAAGCAATTTTGAAATTAATTTGTGTCCAATCTCTAGAAATTTGTGTTCGCTTTGTTTGAGTAATGTCTCGAAAATAGTTTCTTTCATTCCTATCACAATCTTACATTGAAATCTTTGTGAAATCACACAGGATCTCGTCCCTGTGATAGTTTAATGGTATTTACAATTTCATTTCAATAAGATCCTTCATCTTGGATGAGATAAACAAATTTAAAATCAATTCACTGTCATTTGTTGATAAAGATTGTCTATAAGTCTTCGGGTTTACCTTAGGCATGATTGATTAAAGACTTTGGTGTTTAATTGAGTCTTTTAATTCAAGCCTTCATGTTAGAGTCTCAAAGATTATGTGAAAATGTGCTGATTTGGGCCTCCATTGAAGCACACCTTCTGGTTGAAGGAACGTCTTAACTATTCTGAAGTATTTTGTTGTTGATTTGTTCATTGTTGTGAATTCCCTTTGAATATTTGGTATAATCAATTTTATCCTACTTCATCTCCCACCAAAATCATTCAAAAACCATTGATCCATCCTGAACTACCCCTGTTTGCCCTGTATATCAACAAAGGAAAAAAATCTACTTACTAAAATATGTAGAACACTCATAATTTCTTAATGTCTTCAGTAACCTTAGCCTTGTGTTGAAAGTATCACCATCGTTTATAAGTGACAACTCTTAAGAGTTAAATTATGGAGTATTGACCATATTTTCCCAAGGTTTTCTTCATAAAATTTGTCCAAACGAAGGATATCTCCATATCCTTCATCAAACAAAGGTTACACTAAGGGTCCTCTCACCCTGGTCAAAGAGGCTTGACCTAAAGTAGTGAGGACAGGTCAAATCCTCGTAAAGGTGTTATCCATCTCTCCACAAATCTGAGTAACAAAGGGCCAATTAGATCTCATCCCCAACTACAAAATGACACACACTATGATCTATATATCTCTAAGATCCATGTCCAATCTGTGTTTCTTCTCATCTTAAAAGGGAGAACAAATTTGGATACCAACACATACTAGGCTCTACACTTTTCATGTTTTTGTTTGATGAGTAACTTGGGAGAGGGGAAAAATTGGAGCACCCGGGAGATGGTTTGAGGTCACATGAGGGATTAGGGGGCTTGCTAGGGATGGGAGGAAATTTTAAGTCCCTTTCATCCCTTTGTAGAAGGGACATAAGGTTAAAAATTGTTCCTTATTCTAGATATGACAAGTGGCATACATGTAACGGTAGGTGGGTGAATGGTCAAACTGGTCAACGGGGATGGAAAGGTAAGTGCATGGTCATATCGGTGACCTGGAGGCTAAAAAATGGTAGGGTGAATTTTTATGTCACTTTCTTCCCTTTTCAAAGGGATGAAGGAGACATGAAAATGCACCTTCACTAAAGGTTGCCATGTGTCTAGCTTTAAATTTGGTTAAGTATGGGAAAGCATACCTTGGGAGCCAACTTGCGAAGACGATATCTCGAGCTCTCGGATGAATTTTTGAGTAATATTTTATATAATCCCACCTAAAAATAAACCTATTAATCCAATGGTGATGGTCCCAAGATACAATTTTTACTTCAACACCTCCAAATGTACCCTTCTTTCTTGGGATTGCTTGTTGTGTGCCGAAAGAGTGAGCTACTTAGAAACATTCATGAGGTTTCGAGATGTCTCGTATTTTCCACCATGTATATTATTGGAAATTATTTCCATAGGTACTTTTTTTGTCTTTCAAAATCATGATGGAATTCCTAGAATCTTGATTTTAAGCTCAGGAGTCCTCTTTGATGGCGCGTGCTCCATCGACTCCAAAATTGCTTCTAGTGAATTAGATCCAAAATATCCAAAACTTCCCTTAATATTCCAAAATCATCTCCTTGGTGTTCATAGAAATTTAATACTCCTCCATGATTATTTTTTTCCTCTCGATCCAATTCAGGGATTGGACACTAGTTTTAGGAAGGCTTATGATATCCCTTCTCAAAACTGCTTGGATACTTGAATGTTCTAGAAGATCCTAAATCACCTGGGGACTACTTTTACTTTCCTAAATCACCTAGGGGGATTGATGAAAACCACTTGGGTATCATTTTAATAATAATATAGGACTTTTATTGGGGATGGAATAACTTGGGGTGTCTTGAGAAGGTATAACTTTGAAAAAAATTGACATTGTGGTATGGTTGTCCTGTTTTCTAGTGAATTTTTCCTTTACAAAAACACAAGACAACAGCTGGCTCTAGCTTGGGGACGTGTTATGGACTGAGAATAGTGAATACATGACATGATAAATCCCAAAATCTCAATTTACAATACGTTAACTAGTTCCTTATCCATTGGGATTTACAGGAGTCATATACAACTTGCAAGAGATAGCATGAAAGGAAGAACACACACACACACACAAAATGATGAAAGGAAACACACAAAACATGAAAAGGGAAAGACATAAATAATAAAAAAGGGAAACATACTTATAAAATCACCTATGGTATAAGGTGGGGAAAATCCCTTTCACCGATGATATTATTCTCTCCTTAGATGCCACCCCGGATGACATTGAGAAATGATGTTCTCGCAAAGCCATTGACTTGTTCCAGAAAGTATCCTCCTCTCCTAAACTACTTATGAAATCTAGGTGATTTTTACACTTTCCTATACACTTTGTAGGAGTGAGCCTACATGAACTTCTTTATGCTCATGGATTTTCTTATAGATTCCACTACCTTCACATTCTAATAAATCAGTCTCAGAGTGTCAGTTTCCTTCCATGTTCATCCACACTGCTGATCTTTCATTAAACATCTCATCATCATCCCAAGGCTGATTCTTGTTCAATTTGTTTAAATATTCTGATCTCTTTTCATTCCTACATTCACGTTCCTGGACATATTTTCTGCAATAAGCATCGAATTCAACTTGTTGACTCATATCAATATGAGGTGTTTGAATGTCGAATGGAGGATAAAAAATGACCTCATATCCATCTTACAAGGCCATGGTTTGAGCTAAGAGGTTGAGACTTAGCTCGGGATCTCCTGTGTCTTCTATTGCTTCTAAAATGTCTGTAACTTGAATCCTTGTTTGAACCACCTGAAGCTCATCTTTACCTTTGTTTGAAGAATATTCATTCTAAAATTCAAGGAAATAATTAAGAAGTGTTGTCTCTTTATTATGGCCATCATAACATTCTACAACTTATTGTTCAAGGGGAATTACTTTGCAAGCTTCAAAATTCTTTGCTTCAACTTCTTCATAAGAGAAATATTCCTCTTCTTCAAATGGGAAATAAAATACCTCACTTTCAACATCACCTTCATCATCCATTGGCTTAGGAGAGACATCAGGTTATTCAACTTGATTTTCTCCATCGTGACCAATCTCTGAATCATTTAAGGGATTAGGATTTGATTCATGCTTTTCTTGCAACTCCATATCATGTATCATGAATTCAATACTCGAGCTCATGGTTTTTTGTTTCTTCTACAGTCGTCAAGATATCTTACATTGATTGTTCTCTTGGACATTTTGAGGGCTCATCATGATTTGGCATTTTCTCCTCTTATATGACTTGACTGAGAGTATCTTCATCTCCAAATGGGAATGATAAAATATCCTCATCATGGGTAAGCACATAAGTTTATTTCTCCCTTTGAAATTCACCAAGAACCATTTCTTTCTTCATGGCCCACATTCTTTGGTAATTCAAGGCTACCCTCTTCTAGCTCAAAGTTCCTCAATGCTTTCTCTAGGTCAATATTCCTATGGGAAGGAATGTTTGGTCCTATAAAAATTGGGATCTCATCCTCTTCTTTAGTTTTAACAAAATAATTCATCTTCCTATTATTTTGGTACATAAATTTGGCTCCTAGACTTCCTAAATTTTGCACTATGTACCTCATCTTCTTCTCTAGAAGAAATTTCTCCATGTCTCCCTTCACCAAATTTTTTATGGAAGACCATTTCATCTATATTTTACCTCCCAACTGTTGGTAGAAAATTCTACTTAGCAGAATTCCAAATGAAGCCAAAATGTCTGCTACCAAAATCATCATTGAAACTTTTTTCAAGAATTTGGGCAAGATCCACCTATGCATCTTGTATCTTCCCTACAATTGGGACTTATTTATACTCCATGGAGTAAATTTATCCACTAGGTGGAGTCATGGGGAGTTTAGGAGCCTTGGCGACCTTCACATGCATCACGTTGTCAAAGACGCCTAAATTTATTATGTAAGTGTTTAATACATATTCTCCAACGAGAAGGGAGACATGGAAAGGATCGACCTTGATGGTCTTAGATGAATTTAAAGCAAGCATGTTCTATGATGGGGGCATAGGTGGGTTTGGTAGTAGTCCTTTAGAACTAGGGGTCACAACATCTTATTCTGAACTACCACTCCTAATATGTTGGATGAATCTTTCAAACTTCTCAAGATGATTCCACAGATATTAAATTTCAAAAATCTACATTTTGGTTTTATTTACATTTTCTATAAATTAAAAAGGAGTAGATGTGGACAAGGGGGTGAAGGGACTACTTTTGGAGTTAGAACAGGCTTAGAAGTAGGGGTTGATATTTACAAAATATAGGGTGTTTTGAAAGATAAGCGGGAACTTTACAAGTATCATATTTACAGGAGTAGATTTATATTTAGAAATGGTAGAAGCATTAGAATACTTACTTGGAATTTTGGGTTACCTCCCATTTTCCACAAGGTTAGGTTTCACCAATGCGGACTTTATGTAAGGTGGGAGCGGAGATCCTCGACTAATTATTTTATTTTGTGGAGTCACCACAAGAGGATCTTCGGTATTATTTTTCTTTGCATCAATAGAGGAAGAGTCTCCCTTTTCTTAATGAGAATGAGTGAATACCACACATGTGAAACTAGGTGTATCTTCTTCATCATCTTCCTCTCCTCCAAAATACTCATAGAATCTTATTTGTGTATTGTTCTCAAGTTTTTCAAATTCTAGAAAATTACCACCTCAATTTCTTTGTAAATCTCTTCTTCATTTTTGGAATCATGTAACTTGCGTTGATGGGTGGGGCCTCCAAAGAAAGCCTTCAGGTGCTCCTGCAATATGATTCCCATTATTTCTTTAAGGAGATACTCTTTCAAAAATTTCCCTCTTCAATGATGTCATTTCATTTTCCAATTTATACAAATAATGGGTCCATTATCTCATCCTTAGGGTTCGGGATTTACCCTTTAAGGTATTCTTGATCTTTCTAAAGAGGATGAGATTGTCATCAAGTTCAATGGCCAATATTTGGGCTTTTACAATATTCCTTGACTGGAATCTTCATAGGAAAAAACCTACCTCTAGTGATTGAGCGTTAATGAAGAATATCTTTATGTTGTTTTGGATGGCGAGTCTTCTTTGGGTATCTTGTGGAGTAACCAGCCAAAATGAGCCATGAGGTTCTCATAGTTTCATTTTCTCCTTTCTTCATTTGTACCAATTGAATAAGGAGATATTGAAAATCCTTAATAGATTTTAAACTTTCCTTGAAATTGATTTTTATTTAATTCCAACAAGTGATGGATCAAGAAGGAAGGAGGTAGAACCATTCTGCTACTTTTTCTTGAAGAGACTCCAAAAACAATCCTATAGTGACATAATTATGTTAGAAACCAAGAATCCAACATGATGTGGTGAAGGCCGATATGTGCTCTTCAGGGAGTTGTGTGCCATCACCTTTTAATTTGGGAAATTTCTTGTGGGGATCTATCATAGAAATTGTGAAGAGGGGGTTCAAGAGCAAGCAGACCTATATTTATTCCCCATGGAACAATTGGTTGAGGTCTTTCTTCTTCATCTGCCATTGTTTCTTCTATTTCGGCTTCAGATCTTGCTTCTACAAATTCTTCTTTTGTTTCATGTTCTTCTTCACTTGTGAATTCAATGTTCAATGGAGGTTAGAAAATGGGATAATTTGTAGGGGGAATAGTAGTAGGTGTTTGAATGGGATTACTAGGAGAACTTCTTGGAGACCCAAATGGGGATGAGGCTTGAGAGAAGAATTATGGATTTACTCGATTTGTTCTTATTGATCTTTCAAATCCTCGAAATTGGAATCAACAACACCTCTGGACCTAATCGACTGGTATGTCTTCCTTGAGACAAATCGAGAAAATTTTACAATGGGAATATGAAAAGACACTATGGAATATGAAAGGTCACTTGTAGGGACTGACAATGTGTCTTTTAGCAATGGATTTCAATCAACTCCAATTTTTTATTTTTTTATTTTTTTGTATTTTGAGATATATATTTTTCAGTATTTTTATGACCTTGTGGTTGTATTTTGGGTGTAGATTCTACCAATTCTACCCCATGATGGGCGCCAAAAAATTGTTGGCAAGAAATTTTTTCATGTGGATAATTTTTTTGGTTTCTTGCAAACACTTTGGGAGTCAAAGTCCCTCTACTTAGAAAGTGTAGCTTCCATTTTTCATGCACATGAAAAGGTGATTTTTCCTATGGCCTTGCATTCGAGGATCCAATAGGGGCACTCCACCGACCCTACGAAAAATCTAGAAATATCTTATTATAGATGACTTTATCTTGAGAGCGGGAAAGGAGTGAGAATAAGAGGTAAGAGAACTAATATTGCAAGTAGAAACTCATATTCTTGCACACACTAGTTAGAAATATCAACACATGTATTTAAGATAAGAAAACAATAAGATTTTAAAGCTACACTAGAGGAAACCATGCATACAAAGATGAACACATTCATATGCCTTGGAAAATATAAAATTCTTCCTTCATTAGCATTTAAAATCAAGATTTATACATGATAGGAGAATGGAGGAAAATAGAGAGGGGAAAATAGCATAAAATGGCTAACTCTTTGTTCTTCCACAAGTAGGAAAAAGCTCTCTCATGAATTCACAAATATGCAACCAACAACCCTTTGGAAATGGGAAGTATTTTCCTTTTATAAGAAGAGAGAGACTCTTCATCTACCCCCCAATGACCTTTCATACATCCACGCACAACTTTAAAAATTTCATCTTCCTAAAAATAACAAGTCCCTTTTTATAACATAAAGGTAACTTTTTCATTAGAAACATAATGTTTCTTTTTATTACATTAAAGGCTTATGAAAATCGCAACCCCAATGCAAAATTATAAAATTGAAGAGAGAGAAGGTTGGGGTGAGAGAAGAGAGAGAGAGAAAGGAGGAAGAATTATGGTGATGATGAAGAACAAGATAATCTTGCTAACTTGATCCAATTAAATGTTCAATATGATGAACTATGTATCCTGAAATCCTTAGACCTTGAGAAAACTCCTTCAAATGGTCCACAGACACTTTTATCTTGAGTGTTTAGGAGCACTATTTGGATGATCACTTTGATGGCCATGGGTGTTGCTCATGGAGGTCCACTCCAAAGAATGCTGAGAATGGAAAATGGCCCCTATAATGACCTTTTGCAACACTTCCATGTTGATCTGAAAGTTCCAATGGAGTATAACTTGAACATTTTGATGATGAAGATTACCACTCCTCTTTATGCATGATCTACAAACAATCTATACATTAGGAAGAGTGTTGAAAGACACTTTTGATATATCCCGCATACCTCAAGAAATCAAGTCATGAACACTTTGTTGAGTGCATTATTGACGACGATGAAGAATGTATGCTACATGGCATGAAGCACCAACATCCTTGTGATCTTCTAAATACACACCTTGATGTCAAACTAGAACGAATCCCACTAGACATTTGATCCTTTAATTTTTTGAAGTCACCAGGACTAACATTGTTATCCCTCACACCTAAATTAACCGGTCTTCCACTTGATAATTTGAACTTCATGGATTTTGAAACACCTACTATACTTGGAACAAGCACTTAATATGTTTAAAAAATGTTAGAAATTACCTCTTTGGTCCCCAACTAATGATTTCGACTTGAATGGTTGTCTCTTTATTCACTCCCTTTGTGAAATATGCTTTCGGAACAACTTACTATTTATTGCAAGTGCCAACAAGACAACTTACTATTTTTAGTAAGTGATAATTTTTGGCCGAGATGACCGCATCGATGAGTTTTACTGTATTACTCCCCTATGTACAATGTATTCACCTAGATTTATCTTCTAAGGTGACTTACTAAAATTGGTAAACACCCATATGGGAGACTTATTATTTTAGTAGATGATTAATTCCACTTTTTTCAGACCAAATGATCAATCCGACCTTGTTTTCCCCCTTAGTACACATTGTTTTCTTTGCAGATTCTTCTAATGATGACTTACCCAAAATAACAGCCACCCATGTAGGAAGGATTACTATTTTTAGGAAGTAGATCTCTCGGCACTTAGATTCCAATGGAATGAAACTTTTTATATAGGTTTTTTTCCAATACCACTCCCTCTTAAATTTAAGCTTCACTCATTCACGGAGTTTGAGAGATTTTAAATTTCATAAATTTTTCGTGGGAAACTTGGGGTTTCTTCACAAAAAAATCCACTCCACGCATGTAAAAAAATTATCTCGGGAATGTTTAAGTGCTTGTAAATATTGAGTAATGTAAAAAATGGTGTCTCGATTCTTTCAATGGTTTGCAAGATACAAACATTTTATGTTGTTCCATGACTTTGAGGGTTTTCAACATAAAATCTTCATTTTTTCTCCATTTTTCTTCATTTTGATCTATTATTTTTGAGTTTTTTTGTTTTTTCATAACATGTAAGGTTTCGAGGAGTTATTTGAATGTAAAATTTGGCATATTTGGATTCTAGAAAACTATTACCAAAGCATTCTAGTAGGGTATGGAGGTGTGGGGGAATGGTGAAAAAATGACTAAGTATTGGTATTTATAGTTTGAAATGGAAGAGGAGGGGATGGGGAAATTTTTTTATCCCTTTCATCCCTTTTTGAAAGGTGCAAAGGGGACATGAAATTCCACTTCATCCTAGGCTTGACACTTTTCATGTTTTTATTTGATGAGCAACTTGGGAGAGGGGTTGAATTGGAGCACCCGGGAGCTGGTTTGAGGTCACATGAGGGATCAAGGGGCTTGTTAAGGATGGGGTGAATTTTATGTCCCTTTCATCCCTTTTCAAAAGGGATATAAGGTGTAAAAATTATGCCTCATTGGGCATGACAAGTGGCGTACATGCAATGGTAGGTGGGTGAATGGTCAAACTTGTCAAAGGGGTTGGAAAGGTAAGTGCATGGTCATATCTGTTAGGAAATAAGAGATAAAATATGTGGAATAATCCCTTATAGAATCGCAACAGTAGAAACTAATATGCAAAAAATATTACAAATCTCAAATAAAAGTGCAGAATAAATAACACAACATAGAGAGACAAGATTTAACGTGGTTCACCCAATCTAGGCTACGTCCACCAAGAATCACTTTCTCATTTTTTATTACAAGCCTCCACTCTCTCAAAACAATACCTAGATCCATTTGGATCTATGCTCAACAAAATCTGAGAATTCATGCCCGAATTCAAAACACATCTGCAATACATTTGCTTGTCTATGTATCATATGCATAAGACCATATAAATAGACAATTACTTAAGTAGTTTGATACAAAACCGTGGGTATCAAAACCATGGGCAAAAACTATGGGTATCAAAACCATGGGAAAAAAACCATGGGTATCAAAACAATGGGTACCAAAAAACCATGGGCCCAAAAATAGCCCATAACGGTTACCCATTACCCATGGGTTAATAAACCACCCATGAAAATTTGCTTCGGGGGCTTCACCCCGAACCCCCTTGACCCGCTCACCGGCAAGCGGGACCGCCATAAAAATACGAGTGTAACACATAGAAGGTGTACCACACTCTAACATGAAAATAGGCTCCACAAACATAACAATCTCCCACTTGAAAACCGATTTCCACCGAGTAAGCTTCTCAACCCTTCACTTTGTTATCCACGAAGACCAACCAAAGCTAAACATAGCTTTAGTTTATCCTGTGACCACCTTGGTCATCATGTCTGCAGGATTCTCGAATAGTATGAATCTTCTCCAACTTCAACTTATCTTCCTCCAAAGTTATCCTGATGAAGTGATATCTCAATTGTATATGCTTTGTCCTAGAGTGGAAAGCGAGTTCTTAGCTAGGTGTATAACACTCTAACTATCACTATGCAACTTACATTCCTCCTGCTTATGCCCCAACTCCTCAAGCAATTTTTGTAACCAAATCATCTCTTTGCTTGCCTCTGTGGTAACAACATACTCAATCTCCGTGGTTGACAAAGCCACCAGCTTTTGTAGTCATGAAATCCAGCTCACTGTTGTCCCACCTATAGTGTAAATATAACCTATCGTGCTCCTCCTACTGTCTACATCTCCAGCCATGTCTGAATCTACATAACCACGTAAAGTGGTGTCTGATCCACTGTAGCACAAAACTATCCCCATGGTCCCTCTCAAATACCAAAGGATCCACTTTACTACTTGCCAATGCTCTTTACCTGGATCACTCATAAATCTACTCATAGCTCCCACTGCATGGGCAATATCAGGCCTAGTGCACACCATAGCATACATCAAACTACCAACTGCTGATGAGTAAGGTACCTTTGACATCTGGTTTCTTTCCTACTCTATCTTGGGACATTGCTCCTTTGATAACTTAAAATGTCCTGCCAAAGGAGTCCCAACCGGTTTAGTATCCTGCATGTTAAACCTATCCAATACCTTCTTAATGTACTCTTCCTGAGATAAATTCAACTTCCGTTCCTTCCTATCCCGAGTTATCCTCATACCAAGGATTTTTCTAGCTGCCCCCAAATCCTTCATATCAAAGGATTCACTTAGTTGTTTCTTGAGTAATTTTATTTCTT
Organism: Taxus wallichiana var. yunnanensis; assembly: GCA_018340775.1. Classification (NCBI taxonomy): domain Eukaryota; kingdom Viridiplantae; phylum Streptophyta; class Pinopsida; order Cupressales; family Taxaceae; genus Taxus; species Taxus wallichiana. The sequence continues at coordinate 256,904,191 of CM031234.1, forward strand.
GCATGTTTTTACCTGCAACCAACATGTCATCAACATACAAACATAGGATAATATAAATTCCATACTCAAATTTCTTTGTATACATGCAATGGTTAGAATGACATCTAATATAACCTTGCTCCATCATGAAGCTATCAAACTTCTTATACCATTGACGTGGAGCTTGTTTCAAGCCATACAAGCTCTTCTTCAGTTTACACACCATCTCCTCTTTACCTTTGACCTCATAACCCTCTGGTTACTGCATATATAGTTCCTCTTCCAAATCACCATGGAGAAATGTAGTATTTACATCTAACTATTCTAAGTGCAATTCTTCTGCTACCACTATTCCAAGAACAGTTCTAATAGAAGTCATTTTTACTATAGGAGAAAAGATCTCATCAAAATCTATACCTTGTTTCTATGCAAACCCCTTGACCACCAACTGGGCCTTATATCTTTTCTTTCCTCCTTCATCTATAAATATGTACACCCACTTGTTCTCGCAATGATCTTTTTCCTTGGTAGCTTCACCAAATCCCACCTGGTTCTCCATGAGAGACTTATGCTCCTCATCCATGGCTTGCTCCCACTTCTTACTGCGGCATCTACCTGCATTACTTCATCAAATCTCTCGGCTCTCCACTATCGGTGAGTAATAAATAATAAAGAGAAGGATAAAACGTTCGTGTTCTTTTCTTACCCTAGAAGGCCTTCTCACCGTAGGAGTGGGGTTCTGTTGAGTCGGTTCTCGAACCGATTCATGGGTCACCTGTCCCATCCAGGAAGATCCTCTACCACCGCATATTATTTCTTGGATTCTTCCCTATTTTCCTGCAATTGTTGCTTATACATGACTTTCTCATTAAAGACCACATCCCTAGATCTGAATGATTTTCTTGTCCTTAATACTCCAACATTTAAATCCAAATTCATCACCACCATAACCAATGAAAGTACATTTTTCTGATTTAGCCTCTAGCTTGGTCCTATCATCCTTGTCTATATGAACAAACACCTCACATCTAAAGACTCTAAGAAATTAATAATCAACTTTCTTACCATACCAAGCCTCCTCAGGTATTCCTCCATCCAAGGCACTTGAGGGTCCTCTATTTATCAAGTACACAATTGTGCTCACCACTTTTTCCCAAAACAAAAGAGGTAGTCCTGCATGTAACCTCATGCTCTTAGCACGTTCCATTATTGTTCTGTTCATCCTTTCTGATACCCCATTCTACTGCGGAGTTCCTGGAACCATCTTTTTCCTGCGGATTCCATTCTTAGAATAGTAATCATTAAATTCATTGCTACAATACTCCCCTCCATTATCGAATTGAGACATTTTATCTTAAGACTGTTTCATTCTCTACCAAGGCTTTCCATTTAACAAAAGTGTCAAATACATCAGATTTGTTTCTAATACAATAAACCCAAACTTTCCTTGTTGCATCATCAATAAAAGTAACATAATAACTTGAACCCCCAAGAGATGATACCTGAGCTGGCCCCCACACATCAGAATGCACCAAATCTAACTTACTCTCTTTCTTTGTAGGTCCAACCTTGAGAAACCTTACTCACTTCTATTTCCCATATATGCAGTCCTCACAGAACTCTAAACCTGTTTCTGTATATCCAGGAAAATTCTTCTTTATGATGTCCATGCCCTTATGGCTCATATGACTGAGCCTATAGTGCCATAATGTTGTATTTGCATCTAAAGCCACAAGATTATAATCATTAGTACTATCGGTGGATAAATACAAGGTTCTAACCTTATTACCTCTTGCCATCACAAGAGCACCCTTAGGAACTTTCCAAGAGTTAGCTGTAAATATCACAATACAACCATCACTTCCCAATTGCCCCACCGATATCAAATTTCTCCTTAATGTAGGCATGTAATGCCCATTTCAACTACCACTTGAGACCAAGAATCAAACTAGGAAAATTATGGAATAATTTTTTTGTAAGAAGGGTCTACAAACAAGTAGCAAGACACTAGTTTGAAAACTAAATAGGTTCTGAAATAGATTCTGATTAACCAAACACAAGATTTCCATTTTTATCTTATAACCAGTTTACAAGGTTCCAATTTGGAGGTTACAAGTTTTACTAAGGTTCAGGGAGAAATTTATCCCCAGGTCTGCTCTCTATCAAGCCCTGAACTTCAACTAGATTTTTAACACACTTAGATTTATCAAAACTTTCCTAAACTAAGCTCATTGGATAGGAAATTTCCTCACCTTTCTAACCATATAAAGAAGTCCTCCTAACTCCTTGTAAAACTCAAGTTATGGCCGGGTGGAGTTTTAGGGGAAAATTTTCCCTTGGAGGTTCGCGGGGTTAGGGAGAAAATTGGGAAAATTTTCCAAATGCCACGTGTCATCACGTGATTCATTGGCCGGCGGGTCGCGGGGAAAACATGAAATTTTTCCCAAAACCAAGTTTTCAATTTTCGAAGGAAAATTTTCCTCCGTGCCTCCGCGCTTGCCCAAATTGCCACATGGCGCTTTGTGATTGGTTGCGGGCCGGTGGAGGAAATTTGGATTTTTCGCCCAAGGGGTTAAAAGGTTAAAAGAATTGCGTGGACCTGCGCACCCATGGGGACACGTGTCAACACCCCATTGGCTGCGGGGATGTGGGTTGGTGGAGGAAAAAGTGAAATTTTTCCAAAGGAAAAAAAATGGTTAAGTTTTCCATTTTGATCCGCGCACCCCCTGCCACATGTTAGCACGTGATTGGTTGGGGCCGCGGGGTTGCGGGAAAATTGGGAAAATTTTCCCATGGAATTTTTTTTGAAATTTTAAGTTTTTATCAAGGGCCCACCCCTCCATGGTGCTACATGGAAACTTATGATAGGATGAGAGGGTGGCAGGGCCCCAGAAAATTTTAGGAAATTTTTCCAAAGTTCAAAATTTAAATTTTTCTAAAGTCGAATTATTTCATTTTTGGTTTCGGATGGTCATTTTGAAGTAAAACTTCAAATGGCCATAAATTTTGATAGGAAGCTCCATTTTAGGAAAAAGAGGACTTTCGGAAAGCTCTCGGAGTCATATTTGCACAAAAATCATCAATTTTGGAATTTGGTGAAGTTTCAAGGGTCAATTTTAAGAAATCGATCTGTAGGGTTTATAATTTTAAAACTGGCTAGTTTTTCAAACTTGCAATTTTTATAAAAATTGAATCCCTTCCTCCACTCCACATGCCATTCAGACATGGGGAATCAACTTAGGGAAGAATTATAATGTTTTAATGGTGTCAATTTGATCAATTTATTTAATTTGTGTTTTTCTCCAACAAGGGACAGAAAAATGACCTAGGAAGGGGATTGATTCAAAATTTGAATTTGTTGGATTGTTTCCTCGAGTTTACTTTGTCAATTTGAGTTTGGTGTAGTCTTGGCATAGTAACATATGACATTTTAAAGTTAATTTAGAAGTATAAATGTGAACTGTCCATTTATTAAGAAGTGAATTGCCAGAATTGAACTTCAAAATAGTGAATTGTTCCTTTTAAATTGACTTGACAATTTGTCATTTGAATGTGCATAAGAATTCTAACTTAATCACTTACAATACTTCTTAAATCATCCATCCAATTCTAAATGAAACTACATTCCAAATTTCAGTTTTACTATGCATCATGCAAAGAAACAACATTGGCTTTCATTCCACATGCATCTTTTAACATTCCAAAATAGAGGTTCTTATTTTTTTTTTTAAAACAAAATTTCTTTCAAGGACAACAATACAAATCCAGAATACATTGCCATATAAAATTTAAAAGAATCATTTCCAACACTTTATTGATAGTTCAAATAACTTACAACTGATTTCCTTTTCAATTTGATTTCAATTTGTCCAATACATAGTATGAAACATCTTTCACATTTTCTTTCCAAGTAAAACAAGGAATATAATTCTTCTCAATTCAATTACAACTTCCAATTACAAGGTAACATCTCACATTTCAACATCAATTACATTCATCCACTCTAAGTGGGAAGGGTTACATTCAAAACTATTTTCTTCTTTCAAAACTATCAAAACTATTTTCTTCTTTCTCCAAACAATAGCATGTTTTTTTCTTCTTCTTTCATCTTTTGATCACAAGGAAGGGGGAAAGGCAACGCTCTCCACCCAGCCAAGACATCCAATGGGAAAAGAGAAGTCATCTTTCCCCATTGGCCCCCGAGCCCCAACCATATTGGAATGGAACATGAAAAACAACACATGGCAACATAGCTTCTTCACATATAACATACATTCACATGCACAAGGAAATGCACAAACAAAAAGATGTAGTTCTCAACTACAACAACCAATTTCAATCAAAACAAAGGCTCCTTCTCCAAGCAAGCAAGCCAAGCAAGAGAAAGAACTATGGAGGTCTCCTTATGCCTCCCAAGTTGAATTTTGGGCATCCACCAAAAGCAAACCACCAAAATCATAGCAATCCCATAAACCTTATCCCTCCTCAACCCCTCCTTATCCCTCCTCCAAATTTATCCCTTATACCTCCCCCAAAGTAGGAAATGCAAGCAATTTCCTTTCCTAGGTGGATCCCAAACCAACATTCCCTCCCAAGAACAAATAACAATGGTAGATCCCTTATCCCTCCTCTGATAAACCTCATAGTCTTCTCTCCACACCATGCCCTAAGAATTCTACCCATCCCTCTAAGAATTGCAAACACAAACACATTCAAAATTCATGCTAAAAGAGGGAAAAACAAAATTTTTTAAAAGTGAGAGCCTACCTCTCCATAATGAAGACTTTCTTCCAAAACAATAGTCTTTATTTAACCAAAAACGAGTCCCAAATCAGCAAGGTAAATATATGCACAAGCAAATCCACTTCTTCCACCAAGAAATCTCCAAAATTAAAGATAAATTTGACCCAAGAGTGAAATCTCCAACCTTCAACAACCTCAAAATGAGGAGGAATTCAAATTTTAAAGGAGAGGATGGAGGAGGATGATGTGGATTCCAAGTGGGATGCCACATCATTTTTCCTCATCCCAAAAAGAACTCACATCAAATGCAAATACATCATAATAAATGTGAAAGACAAAATTACTTACATACACAAACTCAACCCATACCCAAAAGGAAAATGCATTTAAAATTTGTAAGACAAGTGCAATCACTTCATTCATAAAATCATGTCAAAACATAATAAAATAAGTTGCTTTTGACTCTAAAATTATAATCATAGTTGGTGGAGGTTTTGATAGGTGTGGGACAAGTTTAACTTGTCCCACAAGCCTCCAAATTTTTTCTTCAAGGCCAAATTCGAATTTCAAAGTGGAAGGAGTGTTTGACCTTCCAAAAACATCCTTACAACCTCTTACAAATTATTACACAACCCATACTTGGTAACTTACACACTCTTCTATAATACATTAACTTCTATGACATTTATTTATGATAGCCTTTTGACATAAGATTTATTTAATTACCATAAGGTTATAAAAATATAAATCAATTTCATTTTCAACCAAGACAATAACATTTAATTTCACATTCCACATCCCATTTAATTTAATTAAATTTTAACTATATGACTCTCACATTATACTATCACATTTAAATAATTAAAATAAAGAGCACATTACAAATAGAATACATACAACATTAAATAAAAAGGGAACACATAATTAAAACACACACATATGCCCCCATGGTCACGATAATGGAAATCCCCCATGGGAAATCCTAACAAAACACAACATACAACTCAAACACAATTGCCATGGCGACCTTGTTGATTTCACACTGAATTCCAATATGGTTAGTCTCCAGTCCCCCGACATTGTTGTGATTTTAACCTGCAAAATAACAATACCCCTTCGGCCTCGTGGCCATATCAAAACATCCAATGATATAAGCAACATACAATTTTTAAATCTAAATCACAACATTATCAAGAATTTAACATTTATCATTTAAATTCAATTTTGCAACTATATCATCATCCAATAGATTTCTATACTAGAGCTATTCATAATATCAATGTCACATGTCTAAAATCAACATCAATAACTTGTCCATGTCAACTAGTATATCATCATCCACATAATAATAATAATGTCTCAATGATCCTCAAGCATAATAACTGAATCTAGATCAATATTAATCCATAGTCTAACATCTAACCATCATACTAATCAAAACATAATAGTGTCCATAATAATCCCGATACATCATACTACATCAAAACATAATAATATCCAAAATATGATCAATAGTGTCAAAGGAGAGTGGGCACTACAAGGCACATGTCCGACATCCTTCAATAGCCATGTATTCCCATTCTCGCATCTTAACTCTGAACATAACCTTTTCCAACTATACTACAAGTCTCATCATCACCAAGAAAAACATGCCCAAAATCCCCTTGAACATAATCAAAAAAATAATTCCTATGTGGACTAGCATGAAAAGAAGCCCCTAAATCTAAAACCCAAGATTCAAGTAATATTATGTAAAAAAGAATCAAAGCATCCCTGGCATACATTACCCGATGCCACCTTTGCCTCCTTGTTTTCTTCCCTGTTGTTTCTTCTTGTCCCAAAGGTCCCAAAAGTCCTTCTTTACATGCCAGACTTTCCACAGTTCCAACATACAATCTTGCTCTTGGATTTTGACCTTGCCTCGATCTTTTTATTTTCCACGGTTTCCTCTATTCTTCTATCTCCCTCTAGTTTCCTTTGTCAAAGCATTCCCTAAAGTAGAAGATTCCTAGAGATTTTTCTTCACATTTCCGTGCTTAGAATCACCCCCTACAACATCGTCAAACTTCAACTTCTAGTTAGCTGGAACCGAGTTGCTTACCACCATTACATGTGCTATTCCAACTTTTAGGTAAAGAGCATGAATTAATAAAGCCCTAACTTCTTCATCAAATTCTATTGTATCTGAAGTTAGCATATTCACAACCATATTGAAATCATTTAAATGATCTCACATGAAATATTCTCGAGACATCTTCATATTAAACAAATTTTTCATTAAAAATATCTTATTAGAGGCAAAGGGTTTTTCATACAACTTCCCTAATGCATCCATCAGTTCTTTTGTAGTCTTTTCCTTTGAAACATTAAATAATACCGAAGATGCAAGACACAGCCGGATCGTTCCAAGTGACTTTTAATCTAACAAATCCCATTCCACATCTATCATACTCAAGGGTTTGTTCACCTTCTCAGACAGTGGAGTATAAAGATCCTTCTGATAAAGGTAATCTTCCATCTACATCTTCCAAAGACTGAAATTCTGCTGTTGAATTTATCAACCCTAGATCTTCCATCATCTGCCATAGCTCCCACTCAAGATAAAACTTTCCCTGTAATTCAACACTTCAGCAAACCAAACCAGGCTCTAATACCAATTGTTAGGAAATAAGAGATAAAATATGCGGAATAATCCCTTACAAAATCGCAACAGTAGAAACTAATATGCAGAAAAAATAACACAACATAGAGAGACAAGATTTAACGTGGTTCACCCAATTTGGGCTACGTCCACCAAGAATCACTTGCTCATATTTTATTACAAGCCTCCACTCTCTTAATATAATACCCAGATCCGTTTGGAGCTATGCTCAACAAACTCTATAGAATTCACACCCGAATTCAAAACACATCTACAATACATTTTCTTGTCTATGTATCATATGCATAAGACCATATAAATAGACAATTACTTAACAAGTTTGATACAAAACTGTGGGTATCAAAACCATGGGTAAAAGCGTGTGGGTATCAAAACCATGGGCAAAAAACCGTGGGTATCAAAACTTAATGGGTAGAAAAACCATGGGCCCAAAAAATATCATAACGTTACCCATTACCCATGGGTTGATAAACCACCCATGAAAATTTTCTTCTTGGGGGCTTCACCCCGAACCCCCCGACCCTCTCATCGGCAAGCGGGACCACCATAAAAATACCCGAGTGTAGCACATGAAGGTGTACCACACTCTAACATGAAAATAAGCTCCACAAACATAACAATATCGTTGACACGGAGGCTAAAAAAGGGTAGGGAACATTTTTATGTCCCTTTTTCCATTTTCAAATGAATTAAGGGGACATGAAAATGTGCCTTCACCACAGGCTTTCATGTATCCAACTTCAAATTTGGCTAAGTATGGGAAAGTGTACCTTAGGAACCAACTTGCGAAGACGATATCTCAAGCTCCTACATGAATTTTTGGGTGAAATATTATTTGATAATACCTACAAAAACTTATTAATCTAATGTTTATGGTTTCAAGATCCAATTTTTACCGCAACACCTCCAAATGGAACATTCTTTCTTGGGAATGCTTGTTTTGCACCGAAGAGTGAGTTGCCTAGAAAAGTGCATGAGGTTTCGAGATGTCCCGTATTTTCCACCATGTAGAGTATTAGAAAATATTTCCATAGGTACTTTTTGGGATTTAAAATCACTATGGAGCTCATAGAATCACACTTTGAAGATCAGATCCTCTTTCACGATGTGTGCTCTATCATACCCAAAACCGCTTCTCGTGAATCGGCTCCAAAATCTCCAAAACTTCCCTGAATGTTCGAAAATCATCTCCTTGGTGTTATTAAAACTTTCATACTCCTCTACGATGATTTTTTCATCTTGATCCACTACAATGATGGTGCACTAGTCTTTAGAGGGATGATGGTAGCCCTTCCCAAAACTTCTTAAATACTTGAATGTTCTAGAAGATCCTAAATCACCTAGGGGACTGATTTTCTTTCCTAAATCACCTAGGAGGAATGATGTCAACCAATTTCAGATCATTAGACTGACATGATAGGACTAGAATCGGGGATGACCTAATCTGGGGTGTCTTGGGAAGGTATAACTTTGAAATTTTTTAACACTGTGGTATGGTTGTCCTATTTTCTAGTGAATTTTGCCTTTGCAAAAACACAGGACAACACCTTAAATGTTTGATTTTTAGCCTTAAAAGACTGGGTTGAAGAGTGATCAAGAAGGAAGTGTGATTTCAATCAAGTAGAGCATCGAACCGGTTGGGATTTTTAATAGCCGTAGTGAAACTCTTGCGTAGGTAGTTTGAGAATGAGAGAAAGGGTGTGTGAAGAGAAGGGTTCAAGAGGCTAGGGTTTGAATCATGACTAGGAACAAAAGCTAGAGATTACAAAATTAGAAAAAGGTAAGGGTGAGATAGTCAAGGAATGATATGGCACCAAAGAAAGCACACTGGAGTAACCACAAGAGGAAATAAGAAGAATGAACTAGAAGTAGAGGTCAAAGATGCACCGGAAAGAATATCCTCTCGAGATGCAGATCCGAGGGATTTATCATGGGGCACGACTTGGAATCCCATGTTAGAAAGAGAAAATTAAGAGATTATAAACATTACACCAATGCAAATAGAGACTAGATAGAGATGGAGTGGTGAAAAGATGAATTGATGTCTTGAATATGATAAGCCCATTTATGATGATGAAGGGAAAAAGACTTTGGAGAAAGCATGGGTTTTCTGAGATCTATGAGCTATCATACTATGGAAAACCATAGGGCATCTATCAATGGCTAATGTCCAGAGTCCATGAGGACTTATTTTAATTCTGGGTAGGTAAGTACACATCACTACACCTGTGATTGGGAGACTTATAGGTTTGATAATCTTGGGTACTAAGATTAAAAGTGATTTGGATGATGAAGTAGGTGTGGAATCTCTTTGTTGTGGAGACAAGGTACAAGAAATAAGGGCACACTATGTATATATCTAAGGTAACTAACCTTTTTTAAAAAATTTGCACATCTTTTGACAAAATTCAATAGCTATGAGCACTGGGGTCAAGTGAATAAGAAATGGCTCCATATTGCAAATAAGATGGCAGAAGGTACTATATATATCCCTTTTGTATTCATAGCATAAATTATAATTGAGGAAGTGCACAAGGGATATAAAATTAGATAGGGTGCTATCCTTATATCTATTGTGTTTAGATAAATTGGGGTTTCAGATGGCCCAAGGGATAAAATTTGGCAATGCCCGGAGGAAACAAAGTCACTTTCAGAGAGATTTGCAAAGTATACATGTGATGGAACCACAAGTGGCACATATAATCTTAGATTGGATTTATGGTACCAGAGGTTACGTGAACCCTTTGAACATTAGTGGCACATACTAAAAGACTTACCTGTAATGATTGATGGAGAGAAAGAGTTTGTGGTGTTCCAACATTACTAGATTGTAAGATTTCAGATGAAGACATGTAAATAAAGCCCATGGTGCAAGCTCCCTTAAGCATTCACAGTGCACTACTTTCAGGCTTCTATGAACACATTCTTTTATGTGTGCGAAGTTGATATTTGATTTTGTTAAAGCTGATTGTGAATACCACACACTCCAAAAAAAATGTGTATCCAGGTAAGTTTTTTTATATCGAGACCATGATATCATATGATATCATTATAAATTCAATTCCTTTGGCAATTGTAAAAGTGGGTGCATCTAAGGTACATATTAACCTTAAGCATAAAATGGTAAAGGGGAAATACATTGAAGATGAGTTCAAACTCCCTGAGGTGCCAAAAGGAAGACTCACACAGTTGGCACAATGCAAGAGAATGATCCCATTCCTCTTATAAGAGAAAAGGAAGGACTTAAGGATGAGGAGGAGGATATGGAGGATGTTTTCACACTAGATCACAACACTAGAAGGAAACCAACTATAGGTATTAAGAGGTCATGAGAAGAAATCCCTCCCATTTAGGAAGAAGAGGAAGAGAGAATTAATACAAAGTATGAGGAGATAAAAAATAGGAATGTGGCGTGGTTGAGCGGGGTGGTAGATGAAAGTTAAGAATAAATATGCCTTAGGGTAATGGTGCGGAACCCTTAGGATGTTTTTTTGGTTACCACCTATCAAACCAAGCCCACAAAGAATAAAAAGAGAAGGCATAAGTATGTGCCTAGGGGTGATAACAAGGAAGACGTGTCTAAGGAATTCATGCAGAAAACAAAGTTCACACCAATTATTGATGTAGAAGGATGGGAGAATATTAGATAGGAAGATGTTTGAAATGACATAGAGGATCATGATGAGCGTAAAGAAGAAAAAGGCCCCACAAGAGAATAGGAGAAAAAAAGAAAAGAGTGTTGGTGAGCCATCAAGAGATCATGGAGGTGCATCTGTGAGCGCTAAGTTGATATAGGAGCATCAAGATGGTTAGAGTGTCTTAGGGTCATGCAAGTTTATTTTTTTCATTTGATAACATTAAAATCATATGGATGAGTGATTTTCTTGATGGAGTCAATGTAAGTGTGAGTGTAAAATTAGAGGTGTTGTAAAAAGTGAAAAGTAAGTGTAAGTAGGGGTAAGAGAGAGTGAAATGGTTGTTATTATGCCTAATCAAGGATATATGGTTGTGATATGAGTCATAATAGGGATTTTAAAAAGGTATAGAGTGTGTGAGATGTTTTGTTGATCAAATTTTCCAATATCGGTAGGGTGTTGATCTCATTTAGGAGCTGTATTTAACAAATAGCTAGACTAGTTAAGAAACTAAGAGGGAGATTCATGGGAGAGTTAGTCATGAAAGAAGATGGAGTACATATAACATAAGTTTTATAATGAAGAATAAAGGTATTGGAGTGTTGTTACAAGTATTTTTTGATGAATTTTCTTGTTTATGGTGTTCAGTTAGGTTTAGTAGCTTTGGTTGTTGAGACCCTGCTCCAGGTAGTAAGGTGAACAATTACAATACAAATGGAGACACATTTCTTCCTCGCGATAAAGGACAGAGTTGAAGGAATGCGAGAACAACTATCTTAATTTTTTATAGCTCTTGAAACTGTTTATTACTTCATGTAGACTCAATTTCCCTCTCTCGGGCCCAATTTAAAGCATCATATATAAAAATTTCTAGATAGCCAAATTTTATAAGACTTTTGGGAAATCTCTATCTAGGCTATTTGAAGAGGTATGCAAATTATTATACTTTGAGTCATATGTTTGAATGATTTTCATGCATGGTGGTACTAGATGACTGTCTCTATCTATAGAATACGAGAAAATGAGGTGCATGCAAGGTAAGAACTTAGAGTCAAGTCATCAAATTCAAGAGGCATCCTATTAAAAACATTTTAGAGGTGTTTTGATCATCACCCAACTATTACAATCACTATTATTATCACGGTCATATCTAGAGCATTAGAATAGGCCTAACTTGACTATGATAGGGTATCAAATTTCTATGTCCATAGAAACAAACCCCTAGTGGAATTGACACATGTTTTGTAGCTCAATAAATATTATCTAGGTCACCCTTGAGATTATGAGATTGTTTCAGAGAAAATTGAGATCCATCAACATTTATATGCCAGGAGGGCTACAAGGCCATAAGGCCTAAACTAGAAAACTGGTATGAAGGGAAAGAGTATGACTAAACTAAGGGTTTGAACACCTAAAAATTGGTTAATGGAAGTATCCTAAGCATAACTAAAGTGATTTATGAACTTCCATAAGGTTTTAAGCATTTTTATTCCTTTAGACCTATAGAATCCATACCTAGTGTCTTGATTAAAGAATGCATGGAGAGAGAACATGATGGAAGATAGACATAATGATGATTGAGGAAGGTACATGAGATAAGGGAGAGTGTGAATATGATGATTCAGGAGCAGAGGACCCTTATACAAGTTATACAAGTACCCTCTTTCATGTTTCATCCATAGAATGGTCTATTGACTTACAAGATTTTTAGAGGAAAGTTGATAGCTAACCTTGTGAGTACAAGTGTGATAAATGTACAGGGAATGTGTGTCTTGGAGATCCTCAGAGAAGGGGATGGAAATGAAGAAACAATAATAATGGTAGTTCTCAATCTTAAATAATGCATGGTAAAGGTAAGTTTCCATAACCATCAAGTATAGAAGAGTGTTGTATATCATAGAAGAATGTGGAATATCACTTGCATCAAATTGTGGTATCAAAGGTTAGTGAGATTTGTTAAAACATGATATATTGTAGAAGTTTGTAGCATTTGATATTGATAGAAAGTGTGAAGTTGATTGAGATAAAGTAAAGTTTATTATTGAGAACATGGAAAATATAGAGAAGTCATCATTGCAATGTATTATGGATTTGATTAAGGTAGAAGTAATGAGAAAGATGGATAACATGATGCATGAGATCAGTAATCTAGGGACAACGATGAAAAAAATAGAGGCAAGTATGTTCAAATATGAAGAAGATAACTGATAGAGATTATGATCACATGAATGGAGAATCACTTTTTCTAAGGAGATTCCTTCTACAACAAGAAGCCAAAGTTTAGGAGCCAATCTATAGGAGAAGCCTCTTCAGGACTAGGTGTAAAACAAGAGGTAAGTGTTGCAATGTAATTATAGATAATGGTAGCATAGATAGCGTTGTTTTAGAGTAAATGTTCGAGTAAGTTGGGTTTAAGAATTTTAATGCATGCTACACCTTATAAAGTAGCATGGGTTCAGAAGGATCATCAGATTCTTGTTAATCAACAATGCATGGTTCCATTTCAAATTGGTAGTCTAAAAGATGAAGTCTTATGTGATGTGATGTTTATGAATGTGTTTCATCTACTATTGGGTAGAACTTGACAATATGACAAGATATTAATATACAATGGTTGAGTAAACAAGTGTTTTCTAATGAAATATGGAAAATAAAATGTTTTTTTGCCTTTGATGGATCAACATGCAGTTAATGAAAATAGGAGAACGATGTTTGGCTTCAAGGAATTTATTAAGAAGACTAAAAATCAGGTCTTCAAATTCATGAAGGAGAAGTGAATGAGTCCTTGGAAAGAGAAAGTGAGGTTGGTGTTACTATTATCTATTTTTTCCCCCGGAAAAATAGATAACTTGGGAGGATGGGTTAAGAACTAGACAGTGATTCATGAATCAATATGTAATGATACAGATTGGGCTTTCAAGTTTTGGAAGCATTGTAAATGATTCGAGTGAATTTTTAGAGGTCTTGAGGCCATCCATCGAAGTATGTTTTGGGTCTTAAGGAGTTTACGGCGTGAAAGAGGACCTGAGTTTCAATGAAGACTACGATAGTTGTGTCGGGAATTATAATTCTAAAAAAGTTCCTATGGAATCAATTTTCCATGCCCTACATGGTGGAAAAGATGAGACATCTTGAAGCATCATACACTTCCCAAGGAAGTTCATTCTTCTAGTACACAATTGGTAATCCCGAGAATTAAGGATCCTTTTCAAGGTGATAAATTAAAAATTGGATCTTTATACCACCTCCATTGGATTCCATGGGTTTTTTCCATATGAAATTATATAACATTTCACCCGAAAACTCATCTAGAAGCTCAAGTTATCACCTTCGGAAGTTGACCTCCCGGGGTTCGTCGGACAGGTTGGATGCCCGGGAGTTGATCGGCTAGGGGTTGGACGCCTGGGGGTTAGTCAGGTCACATGTTTTGACATGTAGGATCATTTTTGACACCCATCGCACTGTCACACTTGCGTGATGCCCGGGTTAGATGGTACATCGAGTTGGACGGGTCATGGGGTTGGTTGCCCCGGGGTTGGTTGATTGGGCGTTGGACGCCTAGGGTTGGTCGGGTCACATTTTTTGATGCGTAGGATCATTTTTGATGCTCGCCGCACCGTCACACTTACACAATGCCCGTGTTTGATGGTACATCTAGGTTGGATGCTAGGGGTTGGATGCCCGGGGTTGATTGGGTCACATTTTTTGATGTGTAGGATCATTTTTGACACCCGTCACACTTGTCACACTTGCACGATGCCCAGTTAGATGGTATGGCCGGTTTGGATGGTCATGGGCATTAGATGCCCTGTGGGTTGGACGCTTAGGGGTTGGATGTCTAGGGATTGGTCGGGTAACATTTTTTGACGTGTAGGATGAATTTTTTGATGCCCGTTGCACCCCTCTCACTTGCACGACACCCGGAGTTAGACATATAGCTAGGTTGGATGCATCACATGGTTGGGCGGATCATAGGTCCCAACAACTCAACAATTGGATTTTAATGCGGTATGGTGCCCATGTCTTCATCTAATGAAGTACCCTCGGGAAGTGAATTTTTATGGGTGCCCATACCTCTTTAATGAGGGTTGGTGAGATATTTCTTATATATTGTAAAATCCACCTCATTTTTAGGAGAGACATTCTAGGAGCTGGGGAAACCCTTGCAAAAATTTCCTCAATTCCATTTGAGTTGTAAGCCTTATCCTACGCCTAACAAGCATATTTATGCCTCTAAGCATTAATGAATGGTCTGTGCATCTTATAGAATAATAAATTCATGTTTTTGTGGAATTATTCAACCCTTTCTCATGTTTTGTTGTTTCTTTGCACCTCTCCATTTTGGATTTGTTTTATGTTTATGTATTTCAAATTTGCTGGTGTAAGATGTTGTGTTTCATGGAGTGCAGATGGAAGATGGAGTTTGGGTATGTGTCATTGTTGTTCTAACCTCTCCCAACTCTATTTTTTCTCTTCTTCCTCCCTCGTCAGAGTATCTCACCCCCTTTTTTGTTGTTATCACCTCATTAGTGTAGGATTTCCCATTTCACACACTTTCTCTCTCCTTGTATCCTTGGAATTATTAGGATGGTTGTAGTTAGGCATATTTTTGCATTAGGAGTAGTTTAGCATTAGGATTAGGTAGAGGAAGTCAGCCTTCTCCAGAGGACCATCTCAAGTTCGCAAGTCCCACAACTTGAGAGATGGTCCCATGTTATGTAGGTTACACCGGATGCCCCATTCAAATAAGGTCATTTGGGGTCTGTAATTTTTACATAACAATTTTGGCATACCGGTGGGACAGGTTTAAAGCACCTTACCACTTCATTTCATCAAGTTGATGTGTTCTTGGTGATATTCAGGCTTTGGAGGCACATTCAAAGCACATCTGGTGACTCCATATGGTCAACAACCCATTCTCTGAGTTGCATACTTTCCTTCCATCCATTTCCACCCATTTTTCTTTCCACATCTTTCATCTTCTACCATTCATGAAGTGTGTAGTCATGGCTTCATTCCCATCTTGGAATTCACACTTGCAGCAAAGCAACAATGTAGTCCACCTCTAATGTATTTCTCAACTCCTCTAGATCAACATTATGAAAAAATTTAGAACCATTATGCCTACCCATATGACCAATGCCAAAATCAGTTTGGCTATGGAGCTTATAAGGAAAAAGGGTATGCATACAATGACAATAGTCAAATGGAGAATGTTGATCTGTTGGAGAAGATTCAAAGGATGGAGGCTGACATGGTTTAGTCAAGGGCTACAACACAAATGAGGGCATTCAAAATTGGTTGTAGGGCACCTTGTCTATGGGAAGGCCCTTTTATAATACACTATATCCTGCGCAGAGAAGCTTGAATTCATGGTTGAAATGTTTCCTCAACTTGCACAGTGGACTAAGGAGATAGAGGCCTATGAACTTGGTGCTAGGAAACCTTGTCAATGGGTAAATCCTACACCATCATCTAGTAATTTTATCTCCATTCCCCAAGCAACACCATCTCAACTTGAGCTTCAATTTCCAAGCTCCCATCCATTACTTCTATTGTGGAATCCTTTTCTCCATCTTCTAGTCTTTCATCCCATCTCAATTTTTCTGCCCTTTTCCCTTCCAAATCCAAGTCCCCTCCACAAGAGCCAAAATCAATACCTTCCCCTTCACCAAAAATAAAGCAACAACTATTGGACCCCACCCACCACTCCTAATTTCCCGAGTCCATGTCGGGAAGAGACTATAAAAATCCATCCAAGGGGAGCAACACGAAGAAGAGATGAGAAAATAAGAAATGATTAGAAACTTGGTGATCTTGGCTCTTAGATTCGGGATTGATAAAATCACCCGAGTTACAAGAGGGTGAAGAAATATTATGAAGAATCCAAGTGTGAACATAAGAAGAAGATAGTGATAGCACAAGTTGAGAAGGAAATCAAGCCTTATGATTTCATACTTAACAATGTTCTAGATGTTGTTATTACATGTAAATTAGAAGAAGGCAAGGCAGAGTCTCTAGTAAGACTCGTGAAGAGGAAGATGGAGCAATAATCAAGAATGAATACAAATTCTATGAAGGGGAAACATAAAAAAAATTCAGAGTGGTGGCTAGGAGGAAGAAGGTATAAACAAGTCAAGGTGTACCATCAGAGATGACAAGAATAAATTGGAAAGAAAGGAGAAAGAGTGTTTCTCACTTAAAGAGCCTGGAAAATAAATAAAAGTTCTATCATTCAATGAGACCATGGAAGCTCACACTAATATTGAGATCAATAATTTTTGAATATAAAAATGACAAATATGGAGGAGTCATGAGTAGCAGAAAAATCAAGGACAAAAAAATGATAGAGACCCATGAGTAGGAGTTCGTGGAAAAATTTTAAGCTAGGTAATATGATGCAGGAGCATCAAGATGGTTAAATTTTCTTAGGGTCATGCAAGTTTATTGTGTTCATTTTATAAAATTTACAATCATATGGATGAGTCATTTTCTTAATGGAGTCAATGTAAATGTGAGTGTAAAACTATAGGTGTTATAAAAAGTCAAAAGTGTAAGTAGGGGTAAGAGAGAATGAAATGGTTGTTATTATGCCTAATCAAGGCTATACGATTGTGATATGAGTCATAATATGGATATGGAAGAGGTATAGACTGTGTGTGAATTTATTTTTGATACAATTCTCCAATATTAGTAGGGTGCTTTTTACCGAGATGGGCACCGAATCTTCTCCCTTGACTTGGATGTTTGATTTCTCTTTCCTAAATTGATAATTAGGATTAAAGATGGACTCCAAAGTGACAAGTCCTTTTGGTATTTTTGGTTCTCAACTTTACCACTTGATCACCATACTTTGTTGTTCTAACTTCTCCTGATTTTTGGTTGAGAACTTAGCTTCTTCTTGTAAGAAATTGATGATTTTTGGTCACTTTCAAACACTTGCCAACTTACATTATTATCTGGCACTGATGGCCTTACAATCACATGAATGTTTGGCTGCACTTTATCTTCCTTGATACTCTCCACAACATCAAAGGCTGCTCCAACTATTGCAAGCCTATCAACAGCTTGGTTTTCTTTCCTAGGGATGGAGTTGATGCCAAAGCCTTCAAAATCCTCAATGAGGTCCCACACCCTATTCTTATAACTCTTGATCAGGTCATTTTTGGTAGCATGTTGTCCTTTAACTTGATTAACAATTAGCTCACTATCACCAAATACTTGTAAGTTTTTGATACCTCTCTTTCTTGACCAATGCAATCTGTGTATCAAAGATTCATATTCAGCAATGTTGTTAGAACATGCAAACTGAAATATAAAAGTTGAATAATACTTAATGCCTTGAGGTGAAACAAGCATAGCTCCCCCCTGCACCTTGTCTACTTCTTGATCCATCAAAGAACAACTGCCATACCTCATTTTCATCTTTATGGTCTGGCTTGGTGATGCTAGGAATAGGCTGATTTTCTTCATGCATGTAATAAACTCCTAGTTCAGATTCCTCTATTTCCTTATAGGGATCAAAAGCATGTACCTTGCTTGCCCATTCATCAAGAGTCAAATCTAGGATGCTTCCAACTTTGGTGTCAGCTTCATCGGTGCCTGGATAATCCTCTTGATCAAATGCTAAACAGTTGGCATTGATTAGGCTTGGAGTATGAGGCTCAATGTGAAATTTTGCAATAGGTTTAGACCTGATTGTGGCCTTAGTTCCATATCTGGTTTGAAACAACATGTGTGACCAATCAACAAATAAATAGCCTCCAATTCTAGCTGTGAAATCCCTTGACAAACATAGGGCAAAAAGTGGTGGTAAATCTATCACTGACACATCTTGCAAAACAGTGACATTGGGGCATGCATGCAAAGTGAGGCTCAAATCTTTAATTACCCCTACTATTGTTCTTGTTGTTCCATCCAGATTCTACCACCCCTTTGGATATGAATTCATATTGGAGGCCCAATCGATCAACTATTTACTTGGGCATCACATAACTACTTTCCCTAGAATCAATCATACAATTGTGTACTAGTTTATCCCCAATGATCAATGAAACATAGAATGGAGGGGGCTTCAAAACTTTACCTTGCTATCCTCCAAGCTTCCCCTCAGGCTAAGTAGCATTTGTGAGTACCTTCTCTTGCATATGAGCTTGCTGATTTGAAGTTGACCAATTCTTCATGGCAGCTTGTAGTAGATCCCTTTGGCCTGGGATGGATAGTGATTCCCATATAGATATATTCACATTTGTCTTCTTCATTTGTTTAATGATGCTAAATGGGGATGAAACATCTCTTTGCTACCCCTTATCCTGCACATTCTTTTCTTGTACATGGGCTGCAATAGCTAGAATTTGAGCTGGTCTAGAAGGTGGCTTGGGTTGTCCTTACACATTTGGAACTGCATTTTACTTGCCAACACTTTATGGAGTGATGGAAGGTTGTGGATCACCTAGATCTAATGAATACCCTTCACTAATATTCCTATTCTTTGACTGTGTGTTAGTTGCTACATTCTAAGAAATTTTTGATTCATACCACAAGAATAATCAGCCTGCCCGGTTCACAAGTGTAGTCTCATTTGGAGTTGTATTTTTCTGAGATGTTCCTTCTTGTTGGTTTGTTTCTTGACTCACCTCACTCTCTACGCCAATTGCTATCACCATCAAAGCTTGGTTCAAAGCACCATTGAAGCACATAGACTAGTTTTGAGGTTCATTGCATGGGAAACACCAATCATACTCTTGAGCTATATTATTTTGCACTAGCAGTAAGGCTTTAGAGGTAGATGCAACATTGGGGTTATAGGGGTAAAAAATCTGTTGGCAGGAGGCCTTACTTGATTTTTATTTTCAGCTAGATTGGGTGGCCTATTAGGCTGAGTTTGAGATTGATAAGAAGGTCTAAAACTTTGGGCTTGCTGCCTCTTGAGTGTAACCAGCTCATTGCCTAAATTTTGTAGTTGTTTCATGACTTCTTGTAGTTCATTTGAGGCACTAAGGATGAAGTAGAAGTTTCATTTGAACTCTAATTTCTAGGAGTGGGAATAGGAGCTAAAGTAGGTGCTTGACTAGTACTTGGGCTTTCCAAGTTTGGATATAAGGGAATAGGTGGCCTAGACACCAATTTACCAGCTTGGACCAAACAATTCTCATCCCTAATGGGAATGCTATAAGTTGTAGGTATATTTGCACCTCCCATGGATTGGATTAACATAGAAATATCATAATTTAAATCTTTGAGATAATATAAGAAAGCACCTTCATTTGTTGGCCTTCATGTCACTAGGATTCTATCTCGGGTCCTTTGAAATCTGAAATTGAAGTCATTAGCTGCTCATTGGGAGCTCTCTTGATAGTTGTCATTGTTCCAATAGAGACAAATTATCTCCCTTTTCTCCAAACTACTCATGGAGATCTATGCACAACCGGTTCCAATTTTAAATAGAGCTTGCCCAAGGATCCCGAACCATTGCAAGGATTTCCCTTTGAATGTAGATGCCAACAATTTGACAATAATTTGCATCTCAACAATCTCATGGATGGAAAAACATTAGCAATGTCTTTGACATGATCACCGGAGTAGTCTGATTTTCCCAAGTAAAGTATGGGATATTCTTCAATGTCAGAATCGAATCGGGTTTGTGCATTGAGAGCAAGTGGGTTGCTTCAAGTGAAGTTGACATAAGGGTTGTGTTGTGCCATTCGATTAGCTTGAGAACCCTTGTTGATTGGGTGAAAGGTCTACCGGGTGGAGAAGTTGATAGAGTTCTATTTGGTGAAGATGGAGAACTTTGAATTATTCTTCCCTTCTTTTTTATTCCTAGGGATAATTGTAGATACTCAAACAATCCCTGCTCTCTATCCCTTGACCTTTTTTGGATCCTTCTCATGAATCTTCAGACTTGGACTACGAAACCATATGATTTTATCTCTTTGGAGTCGCAGATGTGTAAATCAGGGCTCTTTTAAGAAAAGAACTTACAACAAATACACATGAAATTTTTGTAATGAAGATAAAGACCTCTAAGGTCCCACCGGCATTCCAAAATTGTTAGTGCAAATCAGAAGCAACCCCTAAATGACCTTCAGATCTGCAAGTGAGAATTGGGTCATTTATGTGATTCGCATAACATGGAATCTTTTCCCTAAGTGTGGGACTTGAAAAAATGGGAAAAAACTCTCCAGATTGAAGGTTGGTTCCTCTACTCCTCTGATGAGATGTATGCATGAAATTTGTAGAGGTTTACCTCTAAATTCTACTCTATTTCTGCCAAGGAGACAAGGATAGAAAGAAAAGAAGATAAAACTAAAGCGACAAGGTGATACACCAAAGGAGTGGTGAACATATATTTTACTGATTGACACAAATTATGAAAAATGCAACACAAATCATGCACAAATTGCTAAAATTGTAATGAAGAATCAAGATAGAGTAAACAACACAAGAAAGGATTGAAAATTCATTCACAGAGCTTGCATTGTCATTTTTATTTTTAAATATAGTGCATAACAACAATGTAAAAGAGGTATAAAACATGTTTGAGTCCTAAAAAAGGTCTGATATTCCACAAATTCACTTGTCAGGGTGAAGGAGGGATCCTTGTAGAACATAGAAACATCCAACCCTTTACAAATGAGCCAAATTTGGCTTTTAACAATGAAAACCCGAGTTCAGGAAGGAGAAACGTGGGAAAATTGAAATGAATGATTCAACCATTGATTAGATCCATCAAAATAGCATGGGTACCCTTAAAATTTCATTCCCCAAGATTTTTGACCATGCTGGAGAAGAATGGAAGCCATAATGTACTAAAAATGGTGGTTGAATGTCGGTTCTACTCTTTTTCCCATGCCAAAGGTGTTTTTCATTTTTCTCTCACTAAACTCCATAAAAACAAAATTTAAGATTCCATCATGTAGAGGACTTCAATAGATTTCTAATGACACCAAAATCAAGAAACACTGAGCTCTAGATCGAAATATATGCCCCTCTGAAGATTTAGGACAAAACTAGGGTAAAAATCGGGTCGGCGGGCCGAAACCTAAAAAATTTTCCCCTTTTTTGAATTTGGGAAAAATATCCAAAAAGATCCATGTCCCACTACTCCACCGTGACATGGCACTTACTCATTCACCTATGGGTTCAAATGGCCATTTTGTGATTTTTTGAATTTTGGAAAAAATTCCAAAATTTTCTCGCACCCCACTGCTCCGCCGCCATGTGGCACACTCTGATTTGGTACGGGCCTTAATAAAATTTCTTTCCTCTGTGGGCCCACAGGAAAAAATTATTTCTTTGCACCTTTTAAACACTTTGGAAAATTTCACCAAATCCTTCCGCGCCTCCGACCCCCCGCCACGGCTGGACATGTGCCATCCTCTAGGTGGTCTACGGGCCTTCACAAATTTCTTTTCCTTCTCCTTAGTGGGCATGCAGGCCGGTTTTTTCCTTTTTTCCCTTTGCTATTTTGGTAAAAAGCCAAAATTTACTCCACCCCTTTGACTCCCCACGGTCCGATGGACATGTGGCACACTTTGATTTGGCGATGGCCTTAATCAACTTTCTTTCCTCTCGCGGCCCGCGAGAAAATAATTTCCTTTGCGCCTCGCCCACTTGGTGGTGATTTTTTCCAACTCACCCCCACCGACCTACCACCATTCTGCTGCCACATGACACATTTCTATTGGTTACAGGCCTTCCGAAGGAAAAATTTCCTTAAAAACTTCGTCGAGCCATAACTTGCAAAATACGAGGAGTTAGAAGGAAAATTTACCTTTTCGAAAAGGTGATAAAATTCTCTATCTGGTGAAGCCATTTCCAGATAATTTTGAGTGCTTGAAAATTGTAAAAATTTGACTGAGGCACAAAATAAGGATGAAGGAAAGTTAGCCAAAATAAGTAGGGGCTTATTTTGGATAACAATTTGGTGACTCAGAGGGATCATCTGCCTACTGGATGAAGTGACCAGCTACTGAAGCAATCCATTGGGCAATGGAGTCATCAAATTAACTGCTTGGTACTCTCAACTCATTAGAAAATTTCTAGAAAGAAGATTGTGAGAGTAGAACATCACTTGATCTAGAACATGGCCTACAAAGATGCATCCTTGGGACAACAAAGCTTGTGCCAAAGCACTTAGGGAAATGTGAAACTAAGCTACAACAAAACAATGTGCACAAGCACTTGGAGGAATGAAAATCTAAGCTAATATGTATAAGGTGAGGAGTTTCCCTTCTAGTATAAATGCTTTAGATGGATTCTATTAACTGGAATCTACAGTTCTTCACCATCTAGTGTAGACAATTAGAAGGCATTGTTGTTTTATATTTTTGACCATATAGGGGCAACTCCAAATGGCATCAAACTTTGAATGCCTTCCTGGCTTTTCTCGATCTACATCCCATTTCAACACTAAATCTCCAACTTGGAAGGTTCTAGCCTTAGCTTTCCTATCAAAGGTTCCCTTGATCAAGGCTTGGTCCTTCTCCATTTTTGGGTTTGCATGCTCTCTCGATTTCTTGGAGTTCCATCAATTCTACATATCTAACCTCCATGGGTTCAAATTCCAACAATTCCAATTGCTTCATGAGTTCTAACATCGGTAGCTCAAGTGACATAGGCAATATTACCTTCTTCCATAAATAAGTTTGAATAGAGAGTTACCGGTGGATCTCTTGGGAATTATCCTATCAACCCATAAGGATGCTTTAAGTTCAGTGTGCCAAGTCCTCTAATTTTCATCAAGAGTCCTCTTGATGATCTTTAATAGGTTCTTGTTGGTAGACTCAGCTTGACCATTACCTTGAGGGTAATAATTTGATGAAGTGCTCAGATAGATACCATTCTTAACATCCCATTCAGTTACCTTTGATCCTATGAATAAAAATGCATTATACGATATTATAGTGGCAGGTATACCAAATTTGGTTACTATCCCTCAAGAATTCTAGAATGCTAGATTCATTTGCCTCTTTGAGTGCTACCGCCTCAGTCCATTTGGTGAAGTAGTATGTTGTTGTTAGAATCCACTTGTGTCCTTGGCTTGAGTTTGGGTTAATGAATCCAATGAAGTCCAAACCCCATTGCATGAATGGTTGGTCAACTGAAATTGGGTGCAATGGAAGGGATACTAATATTTCCTTTCCTGTGAAGAATGCACAATTTTTGCACCTCTTGATCCACACATAACAATCACTAAACACCTTGGGCTAATAATAGCCATCCTTCATAATCTTGAGTTATATCACTCTTGGAGAAAAATTACCCCCAGCCGATCCACCATAGAACTCTTCTAACATTCTCTTAATTTGATTTGTCCCAATGCATCTCAATAACACTCCTTTATATCCTTTTTGAACAAGACACCATCAACAAGTGCATATGGAATAGCCTTTAATCTGAAGTGTCTTCTCTTGGTTTTGTTCATCTCTAGAGGGCATAGGCCTATTTGTAATAAGTGTAGTATGTCTTGGGTCCAGAAAGGAGTGAGCATACCACCATTCTCTTCTTGAACACCTCTTTGTTCTTGGTTGTCTTGCAACACTAAAACAACATCCTTCCCATTACTTACTTCCATTGATTTTCTCAAGACCAGCTGCTCACACAATCCCTTTCCTTGGACCAGCTTGGTGACTTTGATCTCAATGTCATACTCCATGACACGAGTAATCCACTCTGCACATTTTTCATTTAGGTCTTTGTTAAGGAGGAATTCCTTAACTCCCACATGAGAAACCAGCAGTTGAACCTTGTTGTTTGAAACTAGATGCTTAAATTTCTTCAAGCTCCTAATCACTGCAAGAACATACTTCTCAATGAAATATTACCTCACCTCATAGTCCTCTAGGCTTTGGCTAAAGAAGGCAATTGGCTGCTCTACATTTTCTTTGTTCTTTCGTACTAAAATTGCAAAAATTGTGTCATCGCCGCCAAATGTATAAGGATAAAATCCTTAGAGAAATATAGGTTAATGAGAGTTGGAGCTTGTGAGATAGCATATTTGATTGCCTCAAAAATTTCCTTACCTTCAGCTATCCATTTAAAAGCCATACTTTTATGCAACATCATAGTTATTGGCTTCACAAGGGATGCAAATTCTGGGACAAACCTTTAAACAAAATGGATTCTTCCCAAGAAACTTTGAAGGGCCTTCTTGTGACTTGGTAATGGCAAAGTGATTTTATTTTTTCAACCCTCTCTAGATCAATTGCTAATCCCTCTTTGGAAACAATGTGGCCTAGGATCTTTCCTTCATGAGCTCGGAAAATACATTTTTGGGATTCAAGGATACCCCAAATCTTCTACATCTATGGAACACTTGTCTCAAATGAAAGAGATGATCTCTGCTGCACTTTAATAAAATATAGTAATATCATCTAGGTATGTCAGCACTATTTTGTTGATCAATCCCTTGAATGCCATATCCATTGCCCTATGGAAGGTATATCCGGCGTTATACATCCCAAATGGCATTTTTCTATATGCATATGTTCCCCATTTGGTGGTGAAGGCTGTTTTGAACTAATCATCCTCCTTTACCATGATTTTATTATACCCTAAATAACCATCTAGCAATGAAAACCTCTCAGAGCCAACAACAACTTGCAAAACCTGCTCCATAGAAGGAAGTGGGTAATGATCCTTGAGGATGCTCTATTAAAATCTCTAAAGTATACACACAATCTGATTTCTCCACTCTTCTTTCTAAATGGAACCAATTTTGCAACCCATCTTGAATGCTTGATGGGAATTATGATACTTGCCTCTATTAACTTATTCAATTCCTTCTTCATGAGTGGCTCCGTGTGTGGATTGACTAGTCTTTGTTTTTTCCTAATGGGTTTAGCACTTGGATCTAATTAAATTGTGTGTTGAGCTAGCTTGGGATTGAAACCCCTCAAGTCTTCATAGCTCTAAGAAAATATATCCAGGAACTCTTGACAAAGTTGCATGAACTCATACCTTTCTTGTTTGGTCGTCACTTTAACAATTTGAAGTGATTTTCCTTCTCCCACCGAGATGGGCACTTGAATCTTCTCCCTTGACATGGATGTTTTCTTTCTCTTTCCTAAATTGATCATTAGGATTAAAGACGGAATCCAAAGTGATAAGTCCTTTTGGCAGTTTTTGGTTATCACCTGTACCACTTGATCACCATATTATTGTTCTAACTTCTCCTAATTTTTGGGTGAGAACTCACTTCTTCTTGTAAGAAATTGATGATTTTTGGTCACTTTCAAACACTTTCCAACTTACATTATTGTCTATTTCATCTATTTCCTTGTAGGGATCAAAAGCATGTACCTTGCTTGCCCATTCATCAAGATTCAAATCTGGGATACTTCTAACTTTAATGTCAGCTTCATTGGTTCTGGATAATCCTCTTGATCAAATGTTGAACAGTTGGCATTGATTGGGCTTGGAGTATGAGGCTCAATGTGAAAGTTTGCAATAGGTTCAGACCTGATTGTGGCCTTAGTTCCATATCTGGTCTGAAACAACATGTGTGACCAATCAAGCAAATAAATAGCCTCCAATTCTAGCTGTGAAATCCCTTGACAAATATAGGGAAAAAATGGTGGTAAATCTATCACTGACACATCTTGCAAAACAGTGACATTGGGGCATGCATGCAAAGTGAGGCTCAAATATTTAATTACCCCTACTATTGTTATTGTTGTCCCATCTAGTTGTACCACCCCTTTGGATATGACTTCATATTGGAGGCCCAGCTGATCAACTATTTGCTTAGGCATCACAAAACTACTTGCCCCAGAATCAATCATACAATTATGTACTAGTTTATCCCCAATGATCAATGAAACATAGAATGGGGGGCTTCAAAACTTTACCTTGCTATCCTCCAAGCTTCCCCTTAGGCTGAGTAGCATTTTTGAGTACTTTATCTTGCATATGAGCTTGTTGATTTGAAGTTGACCAATTCTTCATTGCAGCTTGTAGTAGACCCCTTTGGCCTGGGATGGATAGTGATTCCCACATAGATATATTCACATTTGTCTTCTTCATTTGTTCAATGATGTTAAATTTGGATGAAACATCTCTTTTCTGCCCCTTAGCCTGCACATTCTTTTCTTGTACATGGGCTACAATCTGCTGGCATTTGAGCTGGTCTAGAAGGTGGCTTGGGCTGCCCTTGCACATTTGGAATCTGTATTTTTCTTACCAACACTTTGTGGAGATGGACAGGTTGTGGATCACCGGAGCTAATGAATTCCCTTCACTAATATTCCTCTTCTTTGACCATGCGTTAGCTGCTACATTTTGAGAAATTATTTGATTCATACCACAAAAATCTTCAGCCTGCCAGTTCATAAGTGTAGTCTCATTTGGAGTTGTATTTTGCTGAGATGTTCCTTCTTGTTGGTTTGTATCTTGACTCACCTCACTCTCTACGCCAATTTCTATCACCATCAAAGCTTGGTTCAAAGCACCATTGAAGCACATAGACTGGTTGTGAGGTTCATTGCATGGGAAACACCAATCATACTCTTGAGCTATATTATTTTACATTGGCACTAAGGCTTTAGAGGTAGATACGACATTGGGGTTATAGAGTGAGAAATGATCTGTTGGTAGGAGGCCTTACTTTATTTTTATTTGCAGCTAGATTTGGTGGCCTATTAGGCTGATATGGTTGCCAATTAGGCTAAGTTTGAGACCGATAAGAAGGTCTAAAATTTTTGGCTTTCGCCTCTTGAGTGTAACTAGTTCATTGCCTAAATTTTGTAATTGTTTCATGACTTCTTGAAGTTCATTTGAGGAACTAGAGGATGAAGTAGAAGTTTCATTTGAACTCTAATTTATAGGAGTGGGCATAGGAGATAAAGTAGGTGTTTGACTAGTACTTATGATTTCCAAGTTTGGATATAAGGGCATAGGAGGCCTAGGCGCCAATTCATCGCCTTAGACCAAACAATTCTCATCCCTAATCGCAATGATATAAGCTGCAGGTATATTTGCACCACGCATGGATTGGATTAACATAGAAATATCATAATTTAAAGCTTTGAGATAGTATAAGAAAGCACCTTCAGTTGTTGGCCTTACTGCCACTGGGATTCTATCCCAAGTCCTTTGAAATCTGAAATTGAAGTCTATTAGCTGCTCATTGGGAACTCTCTTGATAGTTGTCAATTGTTCCAATAAAAACAAATTATCTCCCTTTTCTCCAAACTGCTCATGGAGAGCTATGCACAATTGGTTCCAATTTTGGATAGAGCCTACCCCAAGGATCCTGAACCATTGCAAGGCTTTCCCTTTGAATGAAGATGCCAACAATTTGACAAAGCAATTTGCATCTCAAAAATCTCATGGATTGCACAAACATTAGCAATGTATTTGACATGATCACCAAGAGTGGTCTGATTTTCCCTAGTAAAGTATGGGATGTTCTTCAATGTTGCAACTGGAACTGGGTTTTATGCATTGAGAGCAAGTGGGCTGGGTGCCTGTTGAAGTTGACATAAGGGTTGTGTTGTGCCATTCGATTGGCTAAGAACCCTTGTTGATTGGGTGAAAGGTCTACCAGGTGGAGGAGTTGATAGAGTTCTGTTTGGTGGAGATGGAGACCTTTGAATTATTCTTCCCCTCTCTCTTCTTCCTAGGGATAATTGTAGATACTCAAACAATCCCTCCTCTCTGGCCCTTGACCTTGTTTGGATCCTTCTCATGAATCTTCAGACTTGGACTGCTGAAACCAATTGATTTTATCTCTTTGGAGTTGCCAGATGTGTAAATCAGGGCTCTTTTAAGCAAGGAACTTACAAAAATACACATCAACTTTGTTGTAATGAAGATGAAGACCTCTAAGGTCCCACTAGGCATGCCAAAACTATTAGTGCAAATCAGCAACACCCCCTAAATGACCTTCAGATCTGCAAGTGAGAATTGGGTCATTTAGTGTGATTGCACAACATGGAATCTTTTCCCCAAGTGTGGGACTTACAAAAATGGAAAAAAATCTCCAGATTGAAGGTTGGTTCCTTTACTCCTTTGATCATATGTATGCATGAAATTTTTAGAGGTTTAACTCAAAATTCTAGTCTAATTCTGCCAAGGAGACAAGGATAGAAAGAAAATAAGATAAAACTAAATTGACAAGGTGATACACCAAAGGAGTGGTGAACATATATTTCTGTAGATTGACACAGATTATGAAAAATGCAACAAAATCATGCACAAATTTCTAAAATTGTAATGAAGGATCAGGATAGAGCAAAAACACAAGAAAGGATTGAAAATTCATTCACAGAGCTTGCATTGTCATTTCCATTTTTAAATATAATGCATTACAATAGAAAAGAGGTAGAAAACACATTACAATCCTTAAAAAGGTATGGTATTCCACAAATTCACTTGCCAGGGTGAAGGAGGGAGCGTGCAGAACATAAAAACATCCAACCCTTTACAAATGAGCCAAATTTGGCTTTTAACAATGAAAGCCCGAGTTCAGGATGGAGAAACATGAGAATATTGAAATGAATGATTCAACCACCAACCAAATCCATCAAAATAGCATGTTCCCCCTTAAGATTTCATTCCCAAGATTTTTACCATGCTAGAGAAGAATGGAAGCCATACGACATTAAAAATGGTGGTTGAATTTCGGTTCTCGCTCTTTTCCCATGCAAAAGGCTTTTTTTTTTTTTTCTCTCACTAACCTCCATCAAAAACAAAATTGAATATTCCATCATGTTTAGGACTTCAATAGCTTTCTAATTACACAAAAATCAAGAAAAACCGAGCTCGCATCAAAAGATATGCCCCTCTCAAGATTTAGGGCAAAACTGGGGCAAAAATCGAATTGGCGGGTGAAACCTAAAAATTTTCCCCTTTTTTGAATTTGGGAAAAAATCTCCCAAAAGCTCTGCACCCTGCTACTCCACTACCATGTGGCACTTCCTCATTCATCTGTGGGTTCAAATGGACATTTTACGCTTTTTTGAATCTTTGAAAAAAATCCAAAATTTCTCCATGCCCCGTCATTCCACCACCACGTGGCACACTCGATTTGGCGCAGGCCTTAATCAACTTTCTTTCCTCTGCAGGCCCACAGAAAAAATTCTTTCTTTGTGCCTTTTGAAAACTTTGGAAAATTTCACCAAATCCTTCCACGCCTCCAACCCCCGCCACGGATGGACACGTGTCATCCTCTGGTTGGTCCGCGGGCCTTCACAAATTTCCTTTCCTTCTCCTTCGTAGGCCCTGCAGCCGCTTTTTTCCTTTTCATCCTTTGCTATTTCTTTGGCAAAAGTGAAAATTTACTCCACCCCTCTGACTCCCACCGATCTCATGGACACGTGGCACACTTTGATTTGGTGCGGGCCTTAATCAACTTTCTTTCCTCTGTGGGCCGCTGGAAAAATTTTCCTTCATGCGCCCACGCACTTCTTGGGGATTTTTTCCAACTTACCCCTGCTGACCTATCACTCCACCACCACATGGCACATTCCTATTGGTTACGGGCCTTCCCAGGAAAATTTCCCTCAAAAACTCCACCGAGCCATAACTTGTAAAATACGAGGAGTTAGAAGGAAAATTTTACCTTTCTGGAAAGGTGAGAAAATTCTCTATCTGATGAAGCCATTTCCAGATAATTTTGAGTTCCTAAAAAGTGGAAAAAAATTGACTGAGGCAAAAAATAAGGAAGGATGAAGGAAAGTTAGCCAAAATAAGTAGGGGCTTATTTTGGATAATACTACCTTCCAAAATCACTAACAAACTACCTTCCAAAAATCACTAACAAACTAACCTTCAAAAATCACTAACAAACTAACCTTCCAAAAATCACTAACTAACTAAATCTTCTAAAAAAGCTAACCCCCTTCATCTAAACCAATTTTTTTATGCTTTTTTACCCGTTACTCATCCTAACTACTTCAAAATCCATCATATCTAGTTTGAAAAGAAGGAAAATCACCCGTCTAACCAGCTTAGTTAATATTTTCTGCAATCATCGGCAATTTTCCTAATCACCGATGATCTATAAATATGTGCATTCAAACCTCCTTTGGATAAGAGGGATTTTCACATTTTTGCACCTACATTTTGCCTCATTTCCAAATCATCGAGAGACCCATAAATCCTTCATCATCTTTCACCAATGTCATGTCACCCGAATTATCAAATTGATTACCATACTATTTGTTTTAGTCATCAAATCATCCTTCGTCTATTTGATCTTCATTTCATCAATTACACAAGGTAACTATTATTGTTTGTATTTGATATCAGGTAATATTACTCATGACTTATTTATGGTATCATATACACTCTTAAATACTCGTTTAGATCTTATTCTAATCAAATTTATCTCTAATTTTCTTGACTATACAAATTTTCTTGTAATTGTCGGTGATTCACCCAATCGTTGATGATTCATGTGCAATACTTTTACATTTTTTTATAAATCTACCTAATCTTTCTTTCTACTTCTGTCATTTGCTAACTCTTTGTCCAATATGGAAATTTCAGATGGAAATAGATGGTAATAACTTCCCCATTGTTGATTCCTTCCCCATTGTTTGACATCCACTCTATTGGGAGAAATATGAACTCCTTCACAACCTAGAGCTCTGTGTAGTCTTGAACACACCCTTCAACCATCTTGAAGCTATCTTCACAACAAATCAGCACATTTGAGAGGCTACTGAAGCATTTTGGAATGCATACAACAAAGCTATAAGACTCCATAAAGATCTAATACAATACAAGCACAACTACGAGGTTGGCCTAGACCTCCTAAAAAGCGAATAGTACCAGATTTTTTAGAACTTAACACCCACAGTCACATCAGCATATCTAGTATCGATGCTACACTTTCTCACATTTTTGACACCCTAGAGGAATCCTTTGATTTCTTTGCGAAGGACTACATTTCTATTCCCGATTCTGACACCACCAGAGAAGAGAAAGAAGTAATTGACTCTGTAGGATCTAATGTGTCTAAGAACCTATATCCTGACCAAGATTTAGATATGTGGATCTAAGTCATGTCATTAGTATATATATATATATATATATATATATATATATATATATATATATATATATATATATATATATATATATATATATATATCTAAATAAGTGATGTTAACTTGTCATGTTTTCATTTCATCACATTGTATCGCAATCTTAATATCAATAAAAGCTTAAATGTTTCTAAGCAGGTTGATAACCACTAAGGAAAGTCATTGGGCTTTCTGGGGACTGGATTTTGCTAGATAACCTACCCATTTATTTACTAATATCATATTTTTTAAATGCTTTGACTTGTAGGCTTACTTGTAGGAGAATGAGCCTTGTTTTCTACATGGTGCGCAATATCACATAGCCCACATTGTGGGTATCCTAGAAACCCCACCATACTGAGGTTGAGTTAGGTGATTACCTTCTTGAATGACAAGAAAACCTAAGGTAAGAAGCGTGCTCTGACGAGAAAGCATACATGCTTTATAGTTGTTCTTGTATGAGTACATGGCTATTGTTGAGCATGCAACCTATTTTTGGGAATTCTGGGTAGTGAATGGAAATTACACACCCATATATATATGTATTTCACTTCATTTTTTTGTATAATCCCATGATGTAATATAGTTTTGTTTATCTTATGTTCTAGCATGCATGACTCTTTGGTGATTATTGTTATGTATTCAACTTCTGCTATGTAATATTTTGGTTATTAATGGATCATTATGGTTGGATTCTAGTAATTGATGTCTTTGAGTATGGTGATATAATGGTGTAAATGGTATTAATTATGATCTGATCTATATGTTTCCTTATTATGTGTGTTTCCAATTGAATGCATGCAATGAGTTATTATGGTTGAATATGGATCTATTTAATTATCTTTCTAGTTAAACATGTTAACATCCTGTCAAGCCAATACTAAAGAGGGACCTAGTAGCTTCACGTGCTTTGGGTGAGCATTCAAATATGCGGATGAAGTGTCGCAGTGTGCCTAGGCATTAAGTATAGAAAACAAGACTATATGTGGCAATCGATTGTAAGATGATGTCATAAGACACACAAAAATTAGACACAAGACTTGGCATGATAGGCATATTAATAATAAGTCTTTTACTATACAGAAATTGGTGATTTTATATGACTCCAATTTTGCTTTCCATCCCTGGGAATATCAAAGTGCATTATTTAAGACCATTTTTAGTAACCAAGATACTTGAATCAGGCACATGTCGATTAAAGGTGCTATATGACACTATGTTTCTTGACTACTTGAATGGGAGTAGGTTGAATCCCTACTATAAATAAGATTCTTTGTGTTTTTAATAATGTATTATTACCATTTAGATTAGATTTCCCTTTCATTTTTAATTCTAATAAGCATTTTCATGCACATGAGTTGATTAAGTGAGTGACACATAATTGGTAGGAGGTTGGTGAATGAGCACATGAAGGAGTGAGGTAATGGTGTGCATTGGAAAAAGTATTGGTGCACAATGGAAAAATATCTTGGTACATTAAAGATGTTATGAATGGATGGATACGACGCAAAGGTGCTTAAAATGGTATTACTAGAGCTTGATTGAATTGTTCATATGAAAACCACATGAGTAAAGATCCACGCAAGGTAACATGAGGGAGGTAGTAAGAGGTCAAACTACTTGGTAAGTGTCATAGAGGAATAATGTGTGTACTATAGGGAGATATGTGTAGGATGGTCTGCAGCATGGGAAGTAGCAGTGCACCAAAAGGTTACGGACTACCATGTGTGGGAGAAAAGAAAAGAAAAATCAAAAATTTCTTTAAAGTTAAAATTTAGTGGTAGGTGAGGAGAAATTAATGTGGGTGGAAATTGGAAAACCTATAAATGGGGTGCAAACAAAGAAAGTCATTCTTACCTTGCCTTTGAGAACTTGTGTGAAAAAGATCTTAATTACAACAAAGTGTAAAGTGTGACAAACAAACTAGAGAGCTAAGGAAACATGTTAACTGTGAGCTATGGGTCATCCTTTCAGTTGTCAATTATGAAATTAAAACAAAGGAATCATATAAATACATAGTTATGTTTTTAAAATGAAGGACCAAGCATTAAGCATTACTATCATCACCTAATATTATATTCAAAAGGAACCAAAATAACTTCAAAGAATCCATCTAGCATCCATTAAAGGGACAATGGCTACATACTATGCATACATAGTATATATATTCCATCCACACATACTATTACTTTTCTACATTCTAGATACAATCTGCTATCAATTGTGCACCCTAGGGTATCCTTTCTACACACACACATAAGATCTACATGGATTATGAGATGTAGTGTATCATTTGGTCATATATTCACTCTCGAGGTTACTACCGAGGTTATTTTGACTCCTCGTTCTAATTTTTCCTTTTAGGTTTGATGTGGTTTATGGGCTTATGCAGGTGAACTTATCTTTTACAAAGCTACATGTACCTTTAGCTATTAATGAATGACTATCGGGTGATCAACAAGGAATAACTACGACACTCTTGTGACACAACATAAACCATATCTTGAGCATTTGTACAGTACCACGGGTTCCCATATCAAGTCATCAATACCTGTGCACCCCTGTCTTACCGCAAATTCCCCGTCCAACATTATTCGTGAGGTCCTTAATTTATAGAGAGCATTTATGCCACTCTTTCCATCATGTTTAACACTTTACCCTACCTAGACTACTTCTAGATTGCATGGATATCAACTAATTCATCTCATCTCCCTCCATTGATTAGGGTTTCATACTTTACATGCTTATTTTCCTATGTCATAATGTACAATAAAATATGTATATCATTGTTTACATCAATTACTCAACAATCATAGTTAATCCCAATTTAAATTTTATCAACAACATCATGTGTAAATTAGATAAATGCCTCTCCAAGTGTTAGTGCACTAATGCATATTGGAATGGTGTATCCCATTGGGGGTGTATCTTCCTCCAATTTCACACTTCACTTACATTAGAGTTGGAGGATTTTAGGTTCTTTGTACTTGTTTATAATATTTCCAAGTGACCAGTGGTTTTTGATGGAGCTATTAAGGAAATTAATGGATCTTACAAAGTTCCAACAAAGAAAGTATAAGGTGGAAATTCATTTCCTAATATCAATTGTAAGATACACCCACACCTTAGTAATTAAGGTAAATAATATCACCATCGAGATGCATGGAGTGAATATCAAGCCTTTCCATCCAATGATTAAATTCAGTTATCGGGTGTTGAAAAGCCTTGGAACCTTGTGATTTCAAGTCCTTGAGATCAAAGATGTATGGATCGACTATAGGGACAAGATAGCCATAAGAAGGAAAAATTAAAGCCAACCGACTCTAGACTAAACAACTAGATATAACATTGTATATATTATAGAATGCATAATTGACAATGGGGTGTCTTAGATCCTATATACGAGAAAATGAAAGTGGAAAATTTGGGTTTACCCCTAATCAATTGGTTGATGAAGGAAGTAAAATCTATCAAGGAATAGGTGACCAAAATTTTGATCTCGAACCAATCATTAGCTCTTTTCAATGAACATTCAACCAAAGGATCCCAACTTCCCAAAGGTCAAGATGACAACCATGTCGAAATGGGTTCCTCTCGAAACCCAAGGATAAAGGTGAAGTGCCCATAAAGAAGCTAAGGATAAAAAATTTAGTGGAAAAGGAAAGTCTCCTCATCTTTCTTCTCTTCCACCCACCACCATTATTGATGTAGAATCTACTTCTCCTCAATAAGGTCAATGATCATCTATTGGCACTATGACCACTCAAACCCTTCCTATTTCCTCCCTTCTAATCACCCATAAATTCCCTCTTATGACCTTATCCCCACATGTGTGTCTTCTAATCACTTATCCTCATCACGTGACCTCTCCTCCTTATTATCCCCATCACATTTTATCTTCTTCATCTTCATAATTTCAAATATCATCAATCACCACATATAAATTTCTTACTTCTTCACCATCCTCATCTCCTCATGTGTCACTCATGGCACAGATCTTTTCACCCCTTTCACCTATTTAAATAGGATTAAGTATGACATTAGGTTATCCTCAAACAACCTAGTTCCCTTTACCTTATACTACCATGATCTCTTCCTCTCCCCTCTTAAACTATCACCATGGGTATCTTATCTACTCCTTCCTCTTTTTTTTCCACACTACCTACCACTTCAAGTACAAACCTCATGATCAAAAATACCCATCGACACATAACTACCTCTTCAATTTTGTCATAGCGAGTAAGCCAAACCCCCAAGAAGATTAAAAAGGTTTTCCTTCTTGAAGCCTTTGATTTTAGTATGCTGAATCATAATCCTTCTCATGCATTTAAGAAGATCAAAAACTCTCCCACATCACCATTGATCCATTGGGAAATAGGTTTTATGATATTTATATTCCCATTGCTAACAAGAGTAAGGACGACATCATTTCTTCTAATTATAAAATACCCAAAGTGACGTTGGGGAAAGTCACTAAAGAAGGAGAACAATAGAATATATAGGTGGCCTTAGATAAATTATTCAAGAAACTCAAAGAAACCAAGGCCACTGAGAAGTAACTAAGGAAAAAGGGGAGCATCAAATAACCCTTCTCCATAAAGTCAAGTAAACTAAATCTAATATCTTCCCTTACTCCAACCAGTTTTGACATGTCATCCATATATGAGGTGGATAAGATCAGATAGAAATGGTGAGTTGTTGATAATTGAATCAAGAGGATCCTTATTCATGGAAATAAGATGATCTAAGAAGTTGGTGAGGTCTATAATGAGATTGAGAGAGAAAAATAAGCTATTGAGAAGATGAATGATGAGGTCGATGAATAATATAAAAACAAGGAGATAAATCTAGAATCATTGAATGATCTCAAGAAGATTGATTCTCACACCCTCATCCAACACGAGATAATAAGAGAAATAGGGAAACATTTTGAGTTTTACAAATCCATTGACTTTTGATTCAATTTTTTTAAGAGGCCAGGAGACACTATAGAAGGATAGGGAAAAGTGAATCGATGCAACCAATGATATTAGCGATGAATTTTCCAAAGTACCTTTCTAAGTCCCGGATGAAGCCTCGAATATGCTTCCTAGAGAAAATATATTAAAATAATTCAAAGATCTGGTTGAAAAATACTCCATGGCATGAAGTGATTTTCATTTAAAACTAATTTTATATCAAAATGTTTTTAAAAATCCATCCAAAATCCTCAATACTCCAGAAGATTCTTGGAAAATTGATCAATGTGCTTGACACATGCGATGTACTAAATCGATACTCTTATGGACCTGATGAGAAATAAGTGCAAAATAAATTATTCAAAAGTTCCACAAGTATCACAGTAAAGGAAGCGAGAAATAATATAATAAGGAAAATTCTAGTTGATATTTATCATATATTTACATCAAACATGTAATTTTTTTGAGATGTTGAGACATCATTTGGTTTAACATGTTGACTTGGTCATTTTGAATAAGAACCAGTCAACTGGTCTTTAATGTATATTTTATATTATTAGACCGCACTCAACAAATTCCCTTTTTCTCTTTTCCATTCTCTCTATAAATGTAGTAATGTGACATCATAAAAGGGGATGGATAAAGCTAGATACTTTTCATGCTTTGTGGCGAAGGTTATTTTTCAGAATTGTGCAGAGAAGAAAAACTATTTTTTTTCAATATTTTAATATAAGGAATAAAAGAGATCTGTTACAAACTTTGTGTTAAATGTTATATCTTTTTAAATGTGTTATTCTTAAGTTCAATACATTATATTATTCTTTAAATTCTAGTTCATTTCTCTTAATATATCATTTTAGTTTATAACTATTTTATCTCGTGTTAGTATCTTTGGATCTATATTTTACAAAGAAAACATATATTCACTCTAATTAATTTTCACTTCTTCTTATTTCTTTCTCTCCTAAAACTATTTCTCGACTCCAAACCTGTTTTCTGTTATGTAAGAAGCAAATATACTAGGATGAGATCCCACCCCAAATATGTTTGGTTGCGAATGTGGCTAAGTACAAGCCACACGAAGAGGTTCAAGACCACATGTAGGAGGGAGTGTGTGAACTATGAAGAAGTATTTATGATATAATATGAGACACATAATAGTACACACAAGGAAAGAAAAAGATGCAATTATATGAAATTGTGTGAAGGTGTGTGCAAAGAGGGTAAAGACAATAGTACATGAAGGTGCATGCACAAATAAAAAGTAAAGGAGTTAATTGGATTTCATAATGGAATAAAAATAGAGAAAACAAAGATGGAATGAGTGGCAAAGAAATTCCAAGAATAAACTCAATGGGGATAAGGTAATGACAATGGATGAAGTATGTGCAAGATGA
This sequence comes from Taxus wallichiana var. yunnanensis, assembly GCA_018340775.1. NCBI lineage: Eukaryota > Viridiplantae > Streptophyta > Pinopsida > Cupressales > Taxaceae > Taxus > Taxus wallichiana. The sequence continues at coordinate 256,942,600 of CM031234.1, forward strand.
ATGAGGGTCGTGCATGAATAGATCTAATTATAGGACATAGGAATGGATAGGGAAAATATTTATACAAAGGGATCAATCCACCTAACTATAGTCATGAATTTGAAGACTAAAGAAAGAGTTCAGAGGCTGCAGTCTATAATTAGGGGTTCTATTGTTAAAACCACAACATGTAAATGGTGAAGGAAAATTTCTGACCAAGTGTATATATGTGTTACATTTCTTTTTAATTTAGTCTATAATAGTGTGATTCTTTGATTTTTATGCTTATAGTGTGTTTTGAGACATGTGTGATCTCTGTTACATGAATGGATTGTAATCAAATGTGAGTATGCATTAGATTTTGTAATATATTTGATTATGTGATTATAATGGATGGTTTAATATGAATTGTAAGGCTTAATAGACATGAACATGGTGCAATAACTATATATATTCTTTTGTTATTTATCGATAGTGATGAATGAATGAACCAAATATATTTTTACATGTTATCCTTGTTATGTTGTATTGTTTATCTTCTACCTATGATATAAAAAGTTAAGTAAAGAACCCATATCTTGAAAATTTAGACAAAGGAGGGACGTAGAAGGTAACACATCCTTTAGGTGAGAACTTGAGAAATTATTTGAGTGAAATACCAACGCTCCCAATGAAATAAGTGTTGGCTGATAGATTCCAAAATTTTGGTTCCGTTGTTGGGTGCACGATGGCGAGAATGAGCTTACATAGAGATATAGCACCGAAGCAACATTGATCCATGAAAATGGTTATATGATAACTTGTATCATCCATTAAATGAAACATTGTTTAGTTTCTTCCCAATAGAGTTATACGATTGGCTAGTAGCTTATGCAAAAATTGAGGGATCTACTTGGGAAGGAAACAAGTTTGGAGCTAGGATATGTATGAAACACTCTATAATTCGGATGAGCTATGGACTCGAGTTGTAGATTGCTAGCAGGGAAGTAGTAATGTGAAATTATACCTTTGAATATATAATTTTAATGTACATGTGCTAAGAGGAACTAGATTTACAATTTTTACATGAACCAAGAGGATCTTACTTGCGACACGTTATCTTTAGATATGAAGATATTGATGGTTGAGTTGATAATGAAAAACTTACCCATGGCTAGCTAAACACTTACCATGTGTAGGGGTAAGGAATGGGATTGGGAAGGATTGCATTGATCCATATGGAAGATACATATAGAGAAGAGAGATTGTACATATATAATGAAGAGGCACTAAGATAGAGAGGAATGTGGACAATCAAAGATTATGAGAACCCCTGTGAGAGGTGAGGGTCTACAAGAATATGTGCTTTTATATTAGAAAAGTGAAATGAAGGACCCCTCGACATCGATGAAAAAAGTATAAGGAAGTATTATGAACCATGGAACACATCGACCCACCTTATAACCTTATCCCTTGCATTTGGTACTTAGAATTCAAAAGTTCACATATAAGATCATCACATTAATGGTGGACAAAAATCAATCAGGATCTCCTTGGTGGGAAGGATAAATAGGTAGATATGTGTTAGTATCAATGCAATAAGCACATCAAAGTAAGGTTACACATATATCCACGCAACAGTAATCTTGTAATTGGATAGAATTTATTTGGGAGAAATTTGATAGGCACAATGTCAAGATAGATCGGTGGTGCGCTACCCATTTTAGGTACTCCCATAGGTTAAATAACAAGACAAACAATTAGGGTGCAGTTTAGAAATACTATAAGGATAAAATTATCACTTCTATAGGTCCTCAAGTAGCAGTAGGAGGCTCGGGAGAGTTTGGTACACCCAAAATGAAAAGAAATCCTAGTGGAGGTTCAGGGTTCTTATTCAGCCCTACACCAGGACAAGGACCTACACCACCACAACAACCTCAAAAAATGCATATATACTATGATATTTCACTCCATCTACTTGAGTATAAGGTATTTGAAGATTTCATATGGCACGTGCATAAGTGTGAACTATTATGGAGAGAATAGGCTATCATAGGATCATATAGAAGGGTGAGTGAGTTCACAACCACATTATAGGACCAAGAACAAAGTTGGTATAAAAATCATGACCCCCATAAGAGATTAGAAGACTATGATGCATTTTGCATTGCCTTCTTGGTAGAGTTTCACATCCCAAAGTTTGAGTAGAAGAGCATCAACCAACTCAAGCACATAAAACAAGGTTTATCTAAAAGTTTCGGAGAATGTGATGCGAGGTTTAATACTTTATTGTCTAAACTCTCTTATAACATCCATCAGAGATAACATGCACAATGATTCATAGGAGCATTGTCACATAATACATTTATGGACATGCATGAGGATTTGGAGGTAGAAGTATGGGTATAGGTCATGTACAAAGTGTAGAAACTAGAATGAGCTCATTTCTTCAAGCCTAGATTACATCAATGGCCACTTAGCTAGAAACTTTATATACTAATTTAGCACATGAGATGTATAGTTGACTCTAGCATACTGATTGTGAAATAGAGTGGCATACTAAGGATAGTTGTCCATGTAGGAAGGTGCACACGTTACTAAAATCTTGTGAAATATGCCAAAAGAAGCATGATGTCTAAAAGCTGTCCACTTTTAAAATGTTCCACCTAAATAATGTCTCCTTGTATTGTAATATTTGTGATGCACACATTCATGACATATCCATGAGGCTTGTGATACAAGAGTGTGCAAAGCTAGCACAGTAAAGAAGATCGTATGTGCATGATGGACATAATAATGATGGGCGCAATAAACAAAATGGAGGCTTTAGAGGTGGATACCATGGTTGAGGCCATGGTGCTCATGGATGTAGGTTAGATCAGGGAAAATGTTATACATGTGGATCACCACACCATTATCGTATGAATGTCCCAAAAACCAGTCTTGCAAATAATGTAGAAAGGGGAAAAAAGTATAAGATTGCTATATATTTGTATGCACATATGTGTAAAAATAAAAAGGATAGAGGAGAAACTATGATACATGTTAAGCACTCTAAGCAAAGACAACGACAACCTACGAATTTGGCTATGGCAAGAAAATAACCATTATTAGTTAGAACACACGTAGATGCCTCACGTGTGCATGAACAAGGAGAAGGAATCCACCCATCATATGAGATGAGAATGTATAACCAAGAAAATACCTGGATGTAAGACAAAAAAATCTTTCCAAGAAACCATGGGATTGATTAGAGAACTATAGGGGGAGATACAATGCCTAAATTAATAAGCACAAGATAGAGAATGTGCCAAAAGACTAAGGTACCTAAAAATTATGTGGATGACCTCAAGGAAGTGTGCATAATTCTTAGGCAAGAAAATATCATCCCCATGTTAGGAGAATGGTTGTTGGAGAAAGTATCACGTAAAGGAATAGAGAAGGATAGGCAAATATTACATGCTAATTTACCACCCTATGACCATGAATATGATAAGGAGATCATAATGGATGAAGTAATCAATGGATGGATGGTGAGAAATAAACTTATTGATACAAGCAAATAAGTTAACTTCCTCACATTAGATACTTGGAACAAGATGGGAAGGACACCATTGCAACCATCCTCAAATGTGCTATACATGGAAAATAAGATAAGGGCCCTTCCTATTGGGGTATTAAAGAATGACACCATCACCATTTAGAGAGAAAAATTCAAAGGTGACTTTGAATTTCTAGAGCTATGTAAGGTGAGATAACTTCCTGTGCTACTAGGCCATCCTTAGTGTTATGCTAATAACGCAAACTTACGTTTTAACAAATGCTATGTAAATTTAAAGAATAATGAGGAATGCGTTGTGATCCAAATGGATGATGAAAATATTTCACCTTACATAGAGATGATAACTAAGGAAGAACTTAACCAAATCTATGCACATACATTATGCGACCCAAAGAATGTCAAATCCATCAAAGGAGGGTGTACTTGCGGTGGGGAGATGCACATTCCATCAACGACACTACAAATGTTTCTTGTGATAATTGGGCTCATAAAACTTATGAAATTATTGGTTTAGAGTTTCAAGGAAGGGTAACAAGAGTGATAAGATCACGAGATAGTTATATGTATGGGAAAAACTAGTTTTCGAAATATTTTGGGGAAGAGAATCCTTAATATTTCTTTTACACAATGGAGGCACAACTATGAAATTAAGGGGATATAAGGAATATACTAGTTTACTCACCGAGAGGAATAAAAATGTGCCTGGTAGGTAGAGTATAGAGATAACATGCTCGGTTGGTGTGAGATAAGAATCACTTTCTTGACCAGATTTTTAGGAATAATATTCCTCCACATATAGTAGATTATGATGGGAAGAATTCTCCCATGTTACACATTCAAAAATATGAAATAAATTGGATGCAAGGCCAAGACACCATGCCACCATCATTGTGGGTTCATAATTTCTATTCTACATTGTGTGGATGTGCACGTGTATGGTGTATACATGAGGAGTTAAGGAAATATACCGCAAGATGGTATTAATTAACCTTAGGTATCGTGCACACATTCGATTATTTTTCTACTAAACCCCTGTCAATGAAGCTCAATAGATAATGAAGTGCATCACTCTAGGTGACGACATGGAGGTAGTAGAGCTAGTAACCTAGTTACAAGGTGAGAATCCTCCGGTGAGCACATAAATTCTTGCAACTTGATGACTTCTGATGAAAAAATCCTTAGGTGCACGTAGAAGGAGAAAAATTGGAAGCTCATCTACCTCATTGATGATGAAGAAGTCAAGGAACTGAACATAGAACATTCATAAGGTGAGTGTGAGGTGTTAGGAATTATAGATGAACATGCACATACATACCATGTACTAGTGAAGACCAATAAGGTAAAAATTGGTACTAAAGATGTGCCAAAGAAGGATTTCATTAGTGATTATTGGTATGAGGAATAGGTTGTGAAAATAATTCAATTAGTATGAGAGTTACAAGATATGTTTCCAATGTGTACCATGAATTGAAGGGAGTTCATCCATCACTAGGTGAGATGAAGATAAATCTTAAGGATGGTGTGCGATCAGGTTCAAAAGAGGCCTTACCAGATGAATCCCAACTTATGCATCAAGGTGAAGGATGAAATTGATAAAATGCTAAAAGAAGTCATAATAGAACCCATTGAGCAGTTAGAGTGGATGAGCCCAATGGTATTCACAATCAAGAAGGATGGGAGGATTAACATCTATGTGGATTACCTTTTTAAATTCTTCCTAGGTTATCGATCCTTTTCCCACTCCATTTATTTAAGAGATACTAGAAGGTATAGTAGGGTGTGAGATTTACTATTTCACTGATGGTTTTTTAGGTTATCATCAGGTTAGGATCATGCATGATGACCAAGAAAAGACTACCTTTACAACATAATGGGGATGCATTACCTACACTATTATGCCCTTTGGATTGAATAATGCACCAACAATGTTCTCACCCATTATTGTGCAAGAATTTTAAGAATTCATCCATAAGTTCCTTCAAGTTTATTTGGATGATTGGATGGTATATGGCCTAGTTAAGGATCATTATGATTATTTATGACTAATGTTTGAAAGAAGAAAGAAGCTTAGCATATCCTTAAATACAAAGAAGTGTATTTTTGTGACACCATTTAGTAATTTTCTTAGACAACTCATCTGTAAGGAAGGATTGTTGGTGGATCCAACATAAGTAGAATTTATATTGACATTGGAGGAACTAACCAATCAAAGTGAAGTACATGGATTTATAGGGAATACATGATACTATAGGAAATTTATTAAGGGATATGCTATAATTGTTGTGCTATTGGAGGAGTTGTTGAAGGCCAAACGAAAGTCTTATTAGGGAATTATGCAACAGTTGGCATTTGAAACCTTGAAAGAAACACTAACCATTGCACCCATTTTACACTTCCCTTATTGGAATATATTGTTTCATATCCATATAGATGCCTCTATAACAACCATTAGAGTAGTGTTGGATCATCTAGGGAAGGTAGTGTTTACCATCATATTTGTTTTACAAGCATGAATTTAACACTAGCTGAACAAAATTACAAAACTACATAGGACAAAGTTTTTATATGGTGTACATGCTTCATAATTTTAGGAAATACTTATTGATACATCATTTATCTTCTAAAATAATCATATGTCACTTATGTATTTATTTAACAAGCTATTTTTACAATGGCACATCCATCATTGGATACTCTTATTCCAATAATTTGTGTTTTTAGTCATAACCAAGCCTAGAAAAAGTAATTTTAGACCAGATCACTTATCGTAGATTAAATATAGTGAGGATGTGAAAAAATATAAGAAACTATGTCATATGCTCAACTATTCAAATTACAGTGCACACCAGCTAATTTGAAGGACATTACAATATTCATGTGCATAAGAGTTGCACCTAATAGAATTAGGACATCGAGAAGAAACAACTCTCCATTCGCGTGACATCTTACCATTAGTTGGAGGAGACCTATACAATATGGGTATAGATGAATTTTTACATAGGTGTGTTTTAGAGAATGATTGCAAATCTATCATGGAAGAGGTTCATGGTGGAATTTTAAGAGGAAATTATGTAAGAGAGGTTATAACGCACAAGATACTCTTAGCAGGAATTTTGAGGGAAATAATGTATAAGGATAGTAAAGAGTTATTCAAAGCATGTGATCATTTCCAAAGGATAAGAAAAATAGGACAACATGATGAGATGCTATTACAACCTATAACAAGAGTAGAACCTTGTTAGAAGCAAAAAAATTTCAGGTGGGAAAATTGGTGGGTATCTTTCCAACACCCTAGGAATCTAAGCCCCTCTACTTGAATGGTGTAGATCCGTATTATTATGTGCATATGAAATGGATTTATATGGTGGAATTATAGTTGGGGATCCAACAGCGGGGGCACTCCATCGACCCCATGGAAAAAAATTATAATTTCTTTCAAGAGAGGAGTTTTCAAGGAGAGTGGGAAAGGGAGCAATAAAAATAGATGGGGATTAACGTTGTAGGTACAAAATTAGATTCCCGCAACCATTAACTTAAAAATCCAACAGACATAGTTTAGAAGAAATTAAATTTTACAAATTGAAACAAGACAAGTTAAGATTTATAAGATAAATTCTCTCAAATCTCCTTATCAAAAATGAAAAAAAATACTTCTTTCCTCATTTATGCTTAAGAAAAATTAGACATAATGAGAGTGGGAAGAACATAGAGATGAAAAAATAGAGGAATCGTTATTTTGTTGCTTCTTCACAAGTGATAATCTATCTCATAAACACTAAATTGACAACCCTTAAGAAATGTGGTGTCATTACATTATACAAAATAAGAAATGAATCTTCTCCTACCCCCATGTGTATTTTCACTTTCCTTTTCCACATGTGACTTTTGGCATTCCTAGGAAATAACATTAAGTTCCCTTTTATAAAATAAGGGTGACTTATTACATTTTTAGACTATAGTCACATTAATGAATAAGAAGAAAACAAAAATTTCACCACTCAACAAAGAATTAAAAATTAAGGAAGGAGGGGGGAGGGGAAGGAAAGAGAGAGAAGAAGAAGAAGAGAGAGAGAGAGAACTATTTTGATGAAGATATCGCCATCGATGAACTCCTTGAAAACACTACAAGTGAAATCTCAATGCCCTTGAATTCTTTTTCGAATTGCATCACCGTTGATGCCACTTTCCATTCCCAAGGGATGTGAATGAAACCAAATGACTTGATCCAGTTATTTGTAAGATATTTTATGTTCTTGCACTTTGAATACCATGATTTTGATCCTCCATAGTGTTGGAAATGATGGCCCTTATATCTTCCAGAGACTCTAATTTGTTTTAATTGAACAAGAATGGGTCCCCGACATTCCCTTTTAATGACTATAGATCATCCTTTGAAGTATCTAAGTTCACATATAGCACCCCAAGATTTTATACTTGAGCATCAACATCCTTTTTCATTTTTTCAACTTCCTCTTCATATGAATCCAGCTCATCAATAGCATGTTTTATCAATTCATACCAAGAAAATAGATTCTAAGCCCAAACTTGAGACAAGTCCTCTGATGCCAAAGAGAACACACCTTTGGCTACCAAAAGGGATGACTTGAATTTTCCCATCTCCATGACTAATGGATATACTTAATCCCATTGCTCGTCTCTCGCATTAATTGCTTCCCATGTTGAGAGTATCTTCATGGATATGGTATCCATGTACTAATACAATTTCAACATCTCAGAATTAACAACTTCCCTTTCTCAATAATCATACTCACCCATTTGTCATTCACCTTTCCTTGCATAGTGAATCCTTGAGTTTTCCTGATGGACTTAGGATCAATGCTACTCAATAGAGTGAATTTTTCAGCCAAAAGAGCATTAGTGGAAGTTGGGTCCCAAGAGAACCTGAACATATGAAGTGAGGGTTTGAATGTGGTCCTCTGCCCGATATAGATTTTCCTTATATTATTCAATTATTGTAATGAGGTGACTGGAAGAATCATGAAACAAGTGGATGTCACCCTCGTGTTTTCTCGGTCCCAGAGGAATTATGTTCATCTCATAATCAGTGGGTTAATTTCCTCAATGGGATTGATGACCTTTGGTTTGACTACCTCAATATATTGGTTCCCGAGGCTCCACTTTGTAAAATTTAGAAGCTTCTTGAGCCAATCTAACTTTCTTCTATTTAACCATCAAAGCAATAGATGAGAAGTCGGGAATGGTTACCGTTGCACCATATAAGTATCTATTATGATCATCTCCTTCATCCAGGGGAATATTTCATTGGTCTCTTTCTCGGTAGTGGGCATCATCACATCTTCTTGTTCCACATGAGAAGGTGAATCCGGTTTATATGGATTTTTTGCAATAGTAGGAGATGAGGGGTTTAAAGGATGATGTGGCACATAGAGGTCGGATGGGTCAATTTATCCTTGTCTAAGATCTACCATAAGTTCTTATTTTGTTCTTACTTTTTTATTCAATATCATGTAGGGACGATACTCAGGTTCTTCTAGTTTCCTTTTTGAGCTCTCTCCCGAATGATTTGAACTCGGGATCCATGTCCTTGGCATTGGAGGAGTGAATGTATGATTTCCTTTGGACAGAAGGAAAATTACCCGATGAGATGAGATCAGACTTCTTTCTCTTGAACCAATCTTTAGATATTTTGATCACCACATATGTATGTTCTTTGACGTCTCTGGATTCATGGACACTATAAACCCCATGGGGAAGAGGAGAATCCTTCTCCATAGGGTACTATAGATAAAAAATTTGTAATCCATCATCATATATATCCTATTTATACCAATACAATATGAATTTATTCATATGATCCACTCGTTATCCTCTTATGCTCATGTTCTCGGACTTTATACTCATCAATACAATTTTCCCATAAATAATAAATTTGAGGTATATGGCGCGAAGTTAGGTACGTGGAATGAATTTGGATCTTCTCTAATATTAAAGTTTGACCTCATGCTATATGAGTTCATATTGATAGGGGATATGGAAGATTCAACATTAGTGACATCATGGGAACTCTTGCACGTGAAAATACCTAGTGAGATAGGGAAAGGAACTTGCTTCTTCTTCCTACTCTTCAACTTATTGTTCACATGCACCAATTATATCCATAGTTCCATTAACATGATCCTGTCCTTTGGATAGTGATGAAAATCTATGGAGAAAGATCAAAGTCCGAAAGTTCATAAGGTAAGATAACATTGAAAATTGAATGAAGCATGAACCATACCTCCTGACTAGGGTAGTGGCTTGTGAAGACATCCTCAAATGTTGATTTCCTTCAAGAAAATTGACCGTGAGCATTATAAATATGTCATTTAACTTGGCATAGTATTGATTACTTTCTTTCAATACCAATTGTAGGTACTTCTTAAATGTGGGGGATTTTTGGGAGAAATTCTAAGTAGGTGTCAAACCCATGAATGGTCTTGTGTTCACTAAGGCATAAACAAGGTATGAGGTCATGAATAGTTTCTCTAAAGCAGGGACCTAATGTAATTAGAAATGTAAGTTATCACTGATGAGATTCCCCCAATCGATCACCTACTTTCCTTCGAGGATAATGAGGATGAAAATTTTTATTCAGTCATGGAAGATATTTTTTCTCTTCCCTATTACCCCGCTTATGAGAATGATAACATCAGAGAAAGCATTGTTGAACTCACTGTAGGAAAGAGACTTTGGTGTATAAGAAGGATTCCTTTCATGCTTCAATTAGGGTCCAACTTTGAGATATTAAAGAGAATACTTAGTTTTGGACCGTTAAGAAGATTCAAATTCTTTGGTGATCATGACCATATCTTTTTCAGTTAGGATTTGCATTCCTTGAGATATGGCCTTTGGAGTGAGTACAAATAAGACCGAATTGTCATCAACTCTAATTGTCCAGTGTCTAGTTTTTAGTGTTGGGAACATGCCAATAATCAATTTTTTTCAAGGATATAATATGTCCAACTACCATATACAATCCACTAGCAAAGATATTTTTCTCAATAGGTTCTCTTAGCCCATCAAATATTCTATGTTTGAGCTCCTCTAGGTCCATGTGAGCAACATTGTTGTCACCGACACTCGAAACTCGATGTTAGAGACAAAACAGGCTCTAAGCTAGTGAAATAAAACTTCATGATTGAAAAATCAATAATAAAGGTTACTACAGAGGTAATAACATTTTTTTCAGAACTCGGTAACTGTTATTTTTAGACTCTAGGTTCTAAGAGCTACTATTTTGAGCAGGGTTGCTTTTTTCCTTGGTGTCATCATTGAGATGTTATTATCATGTTTGGAGCATGTTCATAGATATTTTATGGCCAATTTGAAGCACTTTATATTTTTGGAAAGCTATTTTTTTCTTTTTTGGACTATGTACCCTAGTTTTCCATTTCTTTAATTTTTAGTATTTGCTCTTACGGAGGTTTTTTCCGTTTTAGGAAAGTTACTAAAAATAGTAAGTACAAACTAGTGAAACTTACTATTTTTGGAAACAAGTATTCTAGTCCATGTTTTGATCAAAAATATGTTTTCGTTCTAGGTTTTCATTCTTGAGGCTCCATGTAAAATTTCATTTCAACCCACTTTTCCAATCAACGAAAAATGACATAAGAATGGTTTAGGGAAAAAAGCTTTAACCAAATGCCATAAAACATCCGAGATAATTATGGAAATTTGTTTTTTTTTTAAATTAAGTTTCATAGGAGAGGAAGATATGCTCCAAGTTTCGTTGGATTCTACTTTGTGGTTGGAAAGATATAAACGATTCTTCATTTTTACCTACAAGGGTTTCTTGCAGCAAACATACATGGTAATGGCTTAAAAATTTATGTTTTTTACATTGCAAAAGCGGGGAGGATGGTAAATGAGTGTGGAGAGAAAAAATAGAGGAATGGAAGTAGTGGTGATGGAGGTAATGAATAAGTGCCAACAAAAATAACTTCTCGTGTGTGCATGCAGGAAGAAGTGGAAGCATCACAAACTTAAAAAAAATGTAAATTTTAACAAATTAGGCATGGGAATTTTTGTTTGTCCCAGCCATAAATTTTTTTTTGGGATGTTTGGTGCAACCATTGTGACCCTTTCCCATTGGTCCATTTGTTGTAATGTGATTCGTTGTTGAGGAAGAGACCAGGGGGTGGAAATAAAGGTCTTTAACCATTTCTTGGGTCACGTGTGTGATCTGGGGCCAAAATGGGAGGGGGTGTATTTTTTGTCCCAAACATCCCAATTTTTTTCGATGTTTAGTACAAAAATGTGTGCCCATCTATGATTGGACCACTTGGCGCTTTGTGACCTGGATGGGACTAAGGGCTCGAAATTGGTACACTTGGGCTTAACTAGTCATTTGGGGCTCAAAAATGGTTGCATCATGGACCAACAGATTAAATGGGATGGGGCACATTTTTTTGTCCAAAACATCCTAAACATTCAAGACTGTTGGTGAAAAAAATTGTGCCACTCTTTGATTGGCTCATTTTTTAGCTTGAAAATTTTGTAACTACTCAACCGTACCTTAGGGAGTGACTTGTCAAACACATAACTTGAGCTCCTGGATATTTTTACCACATTTATTTATATGAAATTTATTGTAAAAGGATTTTTTAACACATTTTTGGGGGTATAATACCTTTATTATTCTTATAACCTCTTGAAAAATATGCTTTTTCTTATAGCTCAAAGGTTGTGCATGCTTTGAAATAAGGTGTGGGAAGAAATTCTTGAGTCTTCCGAAAATGTAAGACCACCATACTCTAGGTATATAAATTATATTTCCTATGATATTTTTTTGCCTCCAAATCTTCACGGAGCTCCTGGGATCACTTCCGAAGCTCGGGGTTGTTTTTGCACTATACACTACTTCACCCTCCAGGACCCACTTTTCTTTGAAACTACTCCAAAACCTCTTAAACTTATCGATTATTCCAAAAATAGTTGAAAAATATTATTATCTTTTAATTACTCCTCATTGATGAGTTTTAGTGTTTCATTCCATTTTGGTGGGTCCACACCAGCCTTAGGAAGACTAGAAAATAACCTTTCCAAATCGAACTCAAAGAGAATGTCTTGATGAATCTTGAATTGGAATTTCTTGAATAAACTTGATATCCCTAAATCACCTATGGAAATGATGACACACCACTTTGAAATACTTAGAAGGATGGTATTGGACTGATACGGGGCTTAAAATCATTTGGAGGTGGGCTCTGGATGACCTTTACGAAAAATAATTTGATGAGGTTATGGTTGTCATGCTTTCAAGTTTGAATTTTGCCCTTGCAAAAACTCATGATGACAACTGAATCTAACTTGGGGACATGTTTTGGATCGATGACAGTGAAGAAATGACATGAGAACTTGAGAATTTTAATACATAATGTTGACCGTTGCCTTATTTAATGGGCTATAGAGTAACATTCAACTTGCAAGAGATAGACTTGAAGAAAGGAGGGACACACACACACACACACAAAAAGGAAAGAACACATACAAAAATAAAGGGAAAAAGGTTAGAAGAAAATGAAACACACACCTAAATCACCTATGGTACAATACAGGAATAACCCGCTTTCATTTCTTTTACAATTTTATATATTTCCCACCATGGGAAACTCCAATGGTGTTCCATCCAGATATGATAGATAGAAATAATTTTCTCCACATGTTTCATGAATCTGGAATGGACCGAGCCATAATGATTCAAAATTATCATGGATACCATTTTGATCTCTTCACTTGTCCCAAGGTAGAACAAGATCTCTAACTTTGAACTCTCGAGCCTTTTCCTTCTTATAAAAAAATATCTTCACCTTCAACTAATGAGATTTGATTTTATCCACCACCTTGCATATATCTTCTTCAATATTTTTGAGGAACAAGATCCTTTTATCAATAACATCATGATATACCCGTTGTCTCACACTGGAGAAACTTGAGTACTGAAATATCCACTATAACTAGAATCTCTACCTTTATACCATAGAGAAATTGAAATGGAGAAATACAAATGGCCTTATTTGGTTTTATTTTGTCTACCTATAACACATCATATAACATTTTTCTCTATTCCCTTTAATTCTCATCAACTAACTTGCAAACTATAGTCACAATATTTTTATTGCTTGACTCCACTTGACCATTCCCTTACGAGTAATAGTTAGATGCATGCTACGGTGAGATTCCATATCCATAGAAGAACTCGTTAGATCCCTAGAAGAGAAATTTGTGGAGTTGTCCACCACGATCTTCTATGGTATACCAAAATGAACAATGATGTTCTCCTTGATGAAATTACAAAATGTTTTCAAGTATATATGATTGCTTTTCTCGGAATGGCCTCTATCCATTTCATGAAATAATATGTCTCCATGAGAACATAGGAGTGACTTGCACTCGAGTGAGGATTCAAGAATCCAATGAAATCTAGGCCCCACTATTGGAATGGTTCTTCAATCATCATTGTCTCGAGAGGGAGTGCAACGAGTTGTGGTCTCATAAAAACTTTTGACATGTCTCACACTTAGAAACCCACTCTTGGGTATCAATAAATAGGGTTGGTTAGTAATACCGACCACAAAAGATTTGATTAGTTGTGACCATTGGTGAGAAGTGTCTCAAAGATGCTTGATCATGGTAAGAATTCAGCAACGTCTCCTTTTGCTCTTTGTCAACACACTTTAGAAAGTATCCATTGAATGACCTCTTGTAGATTGCATGATTCTATATGAAAAAATTGGCTGCCTTCAACTTGATATTTCTTCACTATTTATAATCAAGGTGAGGAGGGCACTCACCCCTGTGTCAAGAAGTAAGAAATAACAATGTACCATTGATTTGTTGTGCTCATAAATAGTACTTGAGGTAATTCCTTGCTAACAAATTCACAACATACACATTATCATGTATAATTGTTATCCATTTTCACCTCCCATGTGCAAATGGACAACCGAGAATGCTTGCATCAAGCGATTGTCAATGTGTCCCATGGTCATTCAAGCATGCAACATATCTATGTGTTTTAAAGGTATCATCAATGTATCTAAGAGCATTGGAAGCCATCAGAGGATTTTTTTCCTCTTTTGGGTTTTCATGAAGTTCAATTTTTATTCAGTTGGAGAAATGAGCGTCGAGGCCCACTTGCAAGAAAAATAGGAAAAACTCCAATAATTTGTTCGAGGAACCTATAACACCCGTGTAGGATCCTTCAAGCACCGGAGAACCAAAAAAACTACAAACATTTTGGGGGAAATATTATAAAATTTGAATAAATGGCATTTGGGCTCTAGCTAACTCGTTGAGCTGGTTGGTGAGCCATCCACGGCTTAGCTAAGCCTCGCATCGACTTAGTTTTATGTCGCAATTTCATGGTGGCTGAACTATGATGAGATGTGCTAGATTGTGGATCTAGTTCAAGGTTGTAGGTGTCCCTAAGTGTCCATCAAGTCAAATAGAGAAGAAAATTATATCAATGTTGTAAGAGGTGATTCGGTGCTCTTTGTATTACAATGCACATCCTGGGTTGGCAAGCTTTAAGGAATAGCTCTTCACAATGGAGAAAAGGATTTCAATGAGATGGGGGCATTTCAATGGTGAACAAGCTCAGGTGACAAGGGGAGAAATTTTATCATCTCAGCCTTGATCCATCCTGAAACATGACCCGAGGATTTCATCAAAGCGAGCCAATCTAGCTCGAGACATCGCTAGAGAAGAATTTAGATGTGAAAGTTGAAGTCAACTTAGGCACAATCATTGTGGAATGGCTCGAGTGGTGGTATTAATGAGAAGGGGTGAACACTTAGTAGAAATGGGGTTAGCATTTTGGAGATCACGAAAAATGCATGATCAATGTGGTTGAGTTAGGTTTGAAACTCGAAACATGAAAATGTAGTGAGCTTATCAAAAAGGTTCGAGCAAGCAAAGTGATGTGGGGGACTTAGGAGAAACTCGTGAAATTTTAAAGATTATATCACCAAGCCAACTTGGTGAGCCGGAGATGAAGTCCCAAGCTAGGCCATTCCGGCGATGTGGGGATCTACAAAACCGAGGTCCGAGAGGAACTTGGACCGCGAGTTCCTCGCAGCCCAAGATGGATGCAAGTTAATGTAGAGAAGATTCAGATGGTCTTGCACACCTATGAGCTTAGGCCAAAACTAGGTTTTGGACATAGAGTGGCTGTTTCGAATGATGTAGGCCTCGCATGGGGCATGATGAACTCAAGTTGGTTGTGGTGAGTGAGATTAGACCTAGGGTGGTCAATGGGAATGTGGAAATTCAATGTGACAAGGAGGAAAGGAATGAGCTATGTCTCGAGTAGGTTCCCCACATAACATTAAATCTTGCATTGAATGGGGTGAGGTGACCTGAGATTGGGGTGGTTGGTATGATGCACGTAGCGTGGAGATCATGATAGAAATCTCCCGCCAAGTTAGAAAATGTAAGATAAAAAAATCAGGTGGAGGTGGTATGAAATCCGAGGAGCCCGATCCAAAGAAATGGATTAGGAGTTGAGTAAGTGGTGTCACCTTGGCAAGCCGGCTCATGAGTTGCCCCTTACCCAAAAAAATTAAAACACTTCATCCCCCATTTTAAAAATAGCAAAAGCGGTGGGTCTCACCAATTTAAAAAAATGCCCCCAAACATTAAAAGATGCAAAAAAACATTGGAAGGAAGGAATATTAAAATTATTTCTCCCATCCACTTTTTCAAATGCATAGTCTCATAAGAATGAAGGTAAGCTCGAGAGTGAACAAATAGCTACCTTCACTCAAATGCTCATAACTTTCATGTTTCTCAGCCAAATTGCGCAAAATTAGACTCGTTTGAATAGTGGTTCAAATATCTAATCTAAAAACTAGAAAAAATAGATATTTTATGGAGATTTGAAGGTGAAAATTGTAGAAAATGACCCCAGTTTGAAATATTAACTTCCATGTGGTTGAAAGGGCATTTAATGAGCATGGCGACCATTTTTCTTTTGTTACAAGTTACAAGACAACATGGGATGGATTTTGCAGGTTTCCCATCATGATTTGCACCCACTTTTGGTACTTTACAAGTAGGTGGAAGGGGAAATCCAAGTTTGACAACTTCTCTCTCCTCTCCCATTCTTTCTCTAAATTGAAGTGCCCTCTCATTTGAGAGGTAGGATTTCTCTGTAACAAAACTCTGTCAAATAGTTTTGGAACACCAATGTGTTATATGCCTTCATTTTGGACTTATTACATGATGATCCAAGCCTTTCTCTTGTAATGAAATGAACTGTGCATATTAATGAAGTAATAAACTCAAATTTGTGGATGTTTCCTTCCCTTGTTTGTGTGTGTTGCATTCTCTTGCCTCCTTGTTTTAGTATCAAGTGTTTTGTGTTTATTTTTATGCTTATTAGATGTTCTATTACTACTTTGTTTTTATGGAGATGGTGGTGTGAGTGTTGTTATTATATTGTGATGATTGTTCCATCCTCTTTGCTTTACATTATCCTCCATTTTAACACATTAGATATATTTACCACTCCCTTCTCTTAGTGAATCACCTCTTTTAGTGTAGATTTATTTCATTTTCATGTTCTTTCTCTTTTCGTGGTCCCTTGGAAATTGTAGGTTAGAGGTAGTTGATAAATTTCCTTTCACTAGGGATAGTTGTTGCATTAGTTTAGGAAGAGGAACAAACCTTCTTTAGATAGTTGCTTCAACAACAGGGTCCCACACCTTGAAGCAATTCCATGTTACAAAATCACATTGATTACCTTAACACACTCACATACTAAACAATCAGAGGGTGGTGTGATTTTATAATGAGAGTTATGGCACACCCATTGGGAACATAATTCTTTATTTTCATCACAACAAGATTGGTGTTCTCTTGTTGTAAATTCCAACCTCTAAGAGGCTTTGTGACAACACATCCGGTGAATTCAAGGGGTAGATTTCAGTGGTTTTAGTAGCCAAAGTTCCTAAAATTTATGATAAGCATTCAAACAAGGTTTGGAGCAAGAGAAGAAGGAATTTTTAAGTATTTACAACTATCTCCAAGTAGAGGAAGAAGAGTTCAAAAATCTCTATCTCCGCCAAACAGAAAATTTTCAACACCTCCACCGGTAGGTTATTTATTCAATTAACCTGATTTTTTCAGACCAATCGAATGGCTCATCAACCAACACAAAATTATTTTGTTAATTTTATCCGTAATAACCCACTTTCTCTCAATGTATAAAACCCAATTACAATGGAAGCATTGAAGAACATTCAATACTTCACTAGGAAAAACCACAAAACTCCAATTGATCACATTCAAGACATTGCAAATGTCTATGTTATACATGAAGTTATTGAAATGGATGTAGAAATGAAAATATTGGCTTCTTTTTTCATATGAAAAGATCTACAATGGTTCGAAGCTTAGGGGGTGGTCAATTCATAATTGGGACCAATGCACGACAACTCTTTGTGGCTATTTTGGGGAAAATTTTGACAACTTATCTCTCCTAGAGAAATTAACTACAATCAAGACAACACCAAACGAAAAAATGGATAATTTCAACTTTAGGTTCCAAAGAACGTGGGATATGATTACAGTTTCCATTAGAACAACAGTTGAAGGTGCTTTTCTCTATTTCCCTAAAATCTCTTAATTCTGATATAGTCTATGGGAGGAACACCATTACTTGCATCTTATTTCATAGCTATTAGAGTAGAGAATTATTTAATTCAATCTGGTAAACTTACACCTAGGCCACATATTCCTCTCTATCCGGAAAAGGAAAACCCAAGCTCTAGTCAAGCACCTACGTTAGCTCTCATTCCTATGCCAAAAAATTAGAACTACAATGAAGCTTCTACTTATTCTCCTAGCACCTCAAATGAACTCTAAGGGGTCATGAAACAATTGTAAAACTTAGGCAATGAGTTGGTGACAATTAAGAGGCACAAAACTCAAAATTTCAGATCATATCAGCCTCAAGCCCAACCCAATAGACCTCCATATCAGCCAAATAGACTACCTTCTCAAGATTCTAATCAAAACCAAGGACAACCTTGTTTCACAGAATGTTTCCATTCCTAGAATAGAGTTTCTTCTATCCTTTCATTCTCTTGAGAAACAGATAAGGGTTAGGGCTAGGAGGAATACCTGTTGAATGTTGAGAGGGTGTGTGCGTACCGTAGAGAGAGATCAGATTGATTGCGAAGAACTCCTTTTTGTCTAGGAAGGACTACCTGCAAGTAAGAATACAAGACCACCAGATTTTAGTTAGACAATAAATGAGGGAACTGCCTTGGGCCCAGGAAATATTAGACTTCCTTTCGAAGGTGGTCAGTTCCCCTTTTAATACGAATTAACACAAATGATAGCAAAGGGGCTATTGCAAAATTACACTTTAATTACCTTGTTAAAAAGCAATAGAAGAAAGGTTGGTTTTGGTTTGAGTCACAGTGACCGATGCGAGATAATCGTATAATCGATACCGATTCTTGGCCAGGTTGATAACCGATATCGGTAGGGCAAAGTGATTTATGGGCTTTTAATAAAGGTTGGCTATAAGGCAGCTATGGTGTTTATAAGGTTGGAAAATGATTAGGGATAGGCAATGGGGTGATGGATAAGACTCAAAGAGTGTGGGGGCTATTCTTGGGGAAATGTAAGGGTAGAGGAATGACAGTTAGATGCAGGGGCTACCGGGTAGTAGATCTATGAGTGAACTTGTAATTACTGTGATTCAGAGGTTCAAGAAATGTTATTTAAAAACGTACAAGACACTACTTACTAGTTCCTGATGAAGATACAGGTCTAAGGACTGTGATGACGAAGGCAGGGCTCAAGTGGGATGATCCAACAATCAAAAGTGAGCTATCTTCTCTCCCAATGCTTGGATGAGTGTCACTGGGCTCTGGTTACTCAGTTGAAGTCTTGGGATCGATGTCCTTCTCTCGCAAACTCTTCTCTTTTCTTCACTTGTCTCGCTCTACCAAGTGAATTTGGATCCTTCAAATGAATTCCCGATCTTTTTTTTTTTTTTGGTTGGGAGGTCATTTATAGGGAACCGATGGCGGTTACGTGAATCGATGGCGGTCGAGTAGAACCGATGTCGGTTAAGTCAAAGTGGGCTATTTTTAGTAAAATAGCCAACTTTCCCTCCTTTTCTCTCGAGGGATTAGTTGTGGGCTTGGTCAAGTCATTATTAGGTTGGTTTTAGTGCGGGTGAGGAGTAATTAGTCATGGGTGTGGATGTAGACCAAGTTATAGGTCTTAATTAGGTTAGTTTAGGGTTAGGGCTAGGTCATGATGAGGTGGCGAAATGAGGTGGCAGGTTTGGAGATGTGGATTTATTAATTATAAGGTAATTAATAAATAATTGTGCAAGGTTTAGGTGGTGAGGTTAGGTTGCGAAATGAGATGCGGGGCACAGGGTGTCATAAGACACAAATTTGGTGTCTACATTAGCCCCTTATTGTCGTGTAGCTTGTCTTGTAAAGCTGCACTGACAATTAATAAGAAGTGATTGCCCCAGTTAAGGGTATAGGTAATCCCCCTCAAATCTATCATAGATTGAGGCGACATGAAATCAGGGATAGGGTTGATAAAGGGTGAATGGTGTTGAGATGATGGTAAGATGGGGTAAGTGCAAGGAAGCGGACGCATGTTGAAATTGATGTCTGACTGTGGTACACGATTTGAAGAGCAAACAAGCAATACATAGGAAAAGGTCGATAGTTTATCCAAACAAGGTTGATATAATCCTGGTATCCAAGGCATAGGAAGTAGCTCCAGGGGATATAATGGGTAAGGTACAGGAACGTTTAGGCATGTTTGGCAGTACCAAATGGTTGGTTTGGTTGAGATAAACGTCACGGTCTCGGTCTAGGCAAAGTTGGTCGACTGATCAAGTCAAGTATCCTAATCATGCTAAAACATGAACAGGTGAGCCTAGATTGAACAAAAAGTTACATGATGGGTGGATAAAATTGTAATTTGTGGGTTTTGGGTGAGGTACTTAATTGGTGCGGCCTTGGGTCGGGCCGGATTGGGTGGTTGCGGCCTTGGGTCGAGGCCTGATTGGGTGGTTGCGGCCTTGGGTCGGGCCTAATGGTTGGTTGCGGCCTTGGGTCGGGCCAAATGGTTGGTTGCGGCCGTGGGTCGGGCCAAATGGTTGGTTGTGGCCGTGGGTTGGGCCAAATGGTTGGTTGCGGCCTTGGGTTGGGCCAAATGGTTGGTTGCGGCCTTGGGTCGGGCCTAATGGTTGGTTGCGGCCTTGGGTCGGGCCTAATGGTTGGTTACGGCCTTGGGTCGGGCCTGATTGGTTGGTTACGGCCTTAGGTCGAGCTAAATGCTTGGTTGCGGCCTTGGGTCGGGCCTCGAGTGGTTGGTTGCGGCCTTGGGTCAGGCCAAAATATTTATATTTACAACACATGATAGGTTCTGGTAGGGGATGGTCAAGCTAACCTTAGGAGACCCCATGTCTCCTAAGTGTTGCCTACATAGCCCATTGCACAAAGCAAGGAGGGGCCTCAGACCGATGTAGTTCTCCCTTAGGACCAAGGAGAGGTGAATTCAGGAAATTTGGTTGTGGTTAGGTAATTTGTTGGTTGATAAAAATATTGATATTGGTAGGGTAATGTTGTTGGTGTTGGTAAGGTATTGGCGATGTTGGTGTAGGTATAGGTGAAGTGAAAGTTTGCTTACCCAAGTAGTAGGGAACCGTGTCCTGATTAAGGTCAACACATAATCCTAGATTCAAGTAAAAAGAGGCAAAAGTGTCTCATAGTTGAGAAGAGCTAAACAAACCACATATTAACGTAGGATGAGCTTGAATCCCTAGGTACCTTGCATATGCGAGAAGTCGATAGGTGAAAAGAGTTGTATAATCACAATATATCGGATATACGTCACGTCCCTTGAGTTTTGTTGCTTTGACGAATGGTGAGGTGAGGTGGCTGGTAGAGCTGGGGCGCAGAGAATTTGTTATAAGGTGATTATGCTGACAAAAGAGAACCAAACCTAAATAGACAAGTCCATGACTCAAAAGTGCTTTTGAATACTGCTTTTATTTTTCTGGATATAGACTGATCGATGCGGGAAGTCTACATGGGATATGTATTTTGTTGTTCTTGAGGTCTTCACGAAGCTGATCAATGTGAGAAGCTTCTGATAAAGGCTGACTTTGTATAGTTGTCCTTCAAGGGAGCAGTCTATTTATAGTAGCAGATGCGGATTTTGTGTATAGCTGTCCTTCAGAGGATCAGTCTATTTATAATAGGAGATGTGGCTTTGCACATAGTTGTCCTTCGAGGGAGCAGTCTATGTATAACTTAGAGGTCTTAGATGTCCGTTTGGCATGAAACATATAGTTTTGTAGGAAGTTTGACTCAAGAATATCCCATAAGTGTATAATTGAGAACATGTTATTTTGATACTTTTAATTCATGGACTAGACTAAAAGGGGAAGGCATCTTTAAGAGGAGGTGATGACCAAACCACGTGAGCTTGATTTCATTTTGAGATGCATGAAACAAAGTGTATGAGGTGGTAAATGAGCTCAAGGGACGAGCGCAAGGTAGATAAGAAGTGATATAACACTAAATTCAACAGTAGAATGGCCGAAGATGCAAGGCATTAAGGGGTTTAGGCTCAGGTTTACCATTAAGCGAAGCTAAACGGTAAGTGCCTGATCCGTAAGTGTGAGTGATAATGTAAGGCCCAATCCAATTTGGAGAAAATTTTCCACATTTGCTCTTTTCTAGTTTGGTTACATGTTGATTCTCTTTGAGGACAAGATCACCACCCTTAAAGGTACGCTCATGAAGTCGCTTATCATAAGCATGCTTGATGTGCTTTTGATAGATTTGAAGGTGGTCAAGAGCTATAAGACGACGCTCGTCAAGAAGCTCCAATTGGGCTAACCGCTCTTGGCGGAAATCATCATTGGTGAGAATATCTTGAAGAGATATTCTTAGGGAGGGTATTTGTATTTCAAGAGGCAAGATGGCCTCGGTACCTATACCAAAGAAAATGGGGTGGCATTAGTGGAGGTACAAATGCTAGTCCGATAAGCCCAAAGGGCAAAGGGGATGTGATCAGGCCAATTTTTTCCAGAATCGTTAACGACTTTCATGAGAATTTTGGTTAGGGTTTTGTTAGAAGATTCAACTTGACCATTTGCTTGTGGATAGTAAGGTGATGAGAAGCTAAGTTTGATACCAAATTTGTCACAAAGGTCTTGTAATAACTTATTTTTGAAATATTTTCCATTATCTGTTATCAGGCGATGAGGAACACCAAAATGACAGATAATGTGATGGTTAATGAATTCTACGATTTTTTCTTTTTTGGTTGAAATGAGTGGAATGGCCTCCACCCATTTAGTGTAATATTCGGTTGCTGTGATTATCCAATGGTGACGTTGCGAAGAGGGCGGGTGAATCTCACCAATAAGGTCTAAACCCCATTGTGAGAAAGGCCAAAGATCTCGTGCGACCTGTAGCGGATGGCTAGGAGTATGTTGAAGGTTGGCATGTTGTTGACACATAACACAATGCTTAACATATTCGTAGCAATCGTTATTAAGAGTAGGCCAATAATAGCCTAGGCGAAGGATCCATTTGGCCACGGCAAGGCCACTAAAATGTCCACCACAAATGTCGTCATGGACTTGTTAGATGATATAGGTGACCTCCGCACCGGTTAGACATTGAAGGAGGATGCCATCAAAGCCACGTTTATAGAGGAGTCCCCCCATGACGACGTAACGAGAAACACTTTTAAGAAAAGAACGTTTGTTGTTACTCATAAGGTCAGATGGGAGAATAGAGGTTGTAAGGTAATTGTGAAATTGGTGATACCAAGTATCCTGCAAATCAGCGGAGACATTATTTATCATACCAACATCCGAGCTGAGTAAGATGGGGCAAAGAGTTGTTGGACCAAGACAAATATGTCAGAGTCAGTTGGTGAGGCAGGAATTTGCGAGGCTAAGCAAGCCATAGTATCCACAAATTTATTAGTTGAGCGGGGAATGGTTTGGATAGAATAATGAGTAAATAAGGTCAAAAGTGAATCCATGTAATGTTTGTACTTTTGAAGTTCCTCATTTTTACATTGGTAGATGCCCGTAACTTGATTGACAACCAGTTGAGAGTCACCGAAAATGTTAATAGATTTTACACCTAAGTGTAACGCAACCTGGAGACCCAAAACAAGGGCCTCGTATTCCACTGTATTATTAGTACAGGGGAAATCAAGCCGAAATGAAAGAGGCATAGGTTCAGCGTCAGAGGAATGAGAACAACACCGGCCCCTCCGCCGCGCTGGCATTTGGATCCATCGAAGAAGAGGGTCATTGGATACGACTCATCACTGAGTGAAAGAGTGGCAATGAGTTCGTCAGGGAAAGTAAAATTGGTAAATTGTTCCCCAGGTAAAGGGGCTTCCGCGAGTTGGTCTGCGATAGTTTGTCCTTTGATTGATTTCTGGTGTACAAACTCAAGGTCGAGGTCAGCGAGGAGCATAAGCCATCGGGTGATGCGTTGGTTTAGATGAGGTTTGGCATACATATAATGGATGGGGTCCACGTTGGTGATGACAAAATTTTTGTGATTCAGGAGGTAGTGTCAGAGTTTGGTGGCCACGAATGATAGGGCTAGGCACAACTTTTCTACATGTGTATACCTAGTCTCGTAATCCACCAGAGTACGACTTATGTAATAAATGGCTTGTTCTCGATGCTCGGAGTCATGATGTGTGAGCATGGCTCCTACAGCATGGTCGGTGGCGGAAAGGTAAAGGTAGAAAGGGCAATCGTCCTAAGGTGGGATAAGCACGGGTGGCTGTAAGAGATAGGCTTTAAGAGCCTCAAAGGCGTGGTGGCACTCTTTGATCCATTGAAAGATAATTTCCTTTTTAAGGAGATGATGGAAAGGTTGACATCGATCCGAGAGTTGTGAGATGAAACACCGGATAGATTAGAGTTTTCCCTGCAAACTACGCAATTGTTTGAGGTTAGTGGGTGGGGGAATTTCTAGGATAGCTTTGACTTTAGCTGGATCGACCTCGATGCCACGCAAAGAGACAATAAAACCAAGGAGTTTTCCGAAAGGACACCAAAAACACATTTCTCCGGTTGAAGACAAACACAATATTGTAACAAAGCATCAAAAATAATGGTTAAAACATCGAGATGTTCACTACGATGTTTAGATTTGCAAGAAGATCATTGACATAATCCTCAAGGATAGTGTGCATAATGTCATGAAAAATGTAAGTCATAGCTTTGCTAATAGGTTGCACCATCGTTCTTAAGGCCAAATGGCATGACCCGATAGCAGAAGGTTCCCCAAGGAGTTATGAAGGCGGTTTTATGTTGATCGGCCGGGGCTACCAAAATTTGATTGTATCCTAAGAAGCCATCCATGAGGGAAAGCATCTCATGGCTGCAGTGAGGTCAACAAGTTGATCAATACTTTGGAGGGGAAAGTCATCCTTTGGGCAAGCGAGGTTAAGGTCCCGAGAAATCCATACATATCCAAGTCCCCCCGTTGCTTTAGTAACAGGTACGATGTTAGAAATCCATTGAGGATAGTCAATAGGTAAGATGAAGGAAATAGAAAGGAGTCGTTGAAGCTCTTCTTTGACCAAGAGGGCAATGCGTGGATGCATTTTTCTCAGTTTTTGTTTAACTGGTTTGGAGTCGGGTTTTAGAGTAATGTTATGGACAGCAATGTCAGGATCGATTCCTGGCATGTCAGCGTAGGACCAAGTGAAAGCTTGGTTGCGGGCACGGAGGAAGGTAGTGAAGGTAGTTTGTTCTGATGCGTTAAGAGATTGTCCGATCTTCACAATGTGAGGATCATCCTCTGTGTGGATGTTGATTTCTATAGTCGACTCATTCAACATGGTTTGAGTTTCAGATGGTAAGGCGCGTTGAATATAAGAGTCATCCACACCAAGGTAAGTGAGGATGGAGTCGTCATCCTAGCACTGAACAACATTAATCAAGGCGATTCCTCTTCGATCATGTCTGGATACAAAATGGGAAGAGAAGATGGGTCTTCATTATCACATTGATAAGTGAGAGGACCCAAGAAGAGAGCATTTATGAAAAAAAAAAGTTAGGAGGGATGAATTCAGGGTCTATCGACTCTGTGGGTGACGATGGCAAAATGGGTGATGATGGTTCGGAAGGAGTGACTTTGTCATCTTCCTAGATACAACAGATATGTGGTGTCTTTGGTGTAGGTGGTTCAGAGAATCCAAGACCACGACGATCTTTGTGTTTGCATATAGTTACAGAATGATCGTATGTCGGCCTTGTTCATAAAGACCGAAACCGAAGCCCTCCCAAGCACTGCCAGGCCAAGAAGGTGAGGGCGAAGCGACGACTAGTTAGATATTGAAAATCAGATTGGAAGGGAACCACACCAAGGGGAGGTTGGGGGTGATAGAGGATGTATTGACACCCCCATATGTTAGGTTGGTATGGGAATTAGGTGGTCTCGTAGGAGATTACTTCCCCACACGACGGTCGTAGGTAGGATGCGCATGTGCTCGTCCATACTCTTGTGGGGTATGGAAAGTGCTAACGTTATATAGGCGATACTCCCCAGCGTAAGGCGTTGAAAAAAATCTACTAAGGGATCGAGGTGGGGATGTTGTCCGCAGATAAAGGAAGTGGTATTTGCGCAGTGGCGGTTTCATTGGTTGAAGGTGTAGGTGCGGTTGAGGTGGATGGTTGAGGTGTGGTCGAAATAGATGGTTGGGTTCGATGAATGGGTGTCTTGTGGTACAAGCACATCATTAGGGTGATATACCATATTGCAGGTTTTGAAGGGGGAGGGTCATCTTTACGATGTAGGACTTCCCCTCATACTCGAATTTTATGCATCTATGTAAGGTGGAGGGAACGCATCCCATAGCCCGGATCCAAGGGTGGCCTAACAACATGTTGTATTAGAATTCTCCCTCAAGGACATAGAAGAGTTCAGGTAAAGTACGTGGCCCTACACAAATGTTAAGGATCACAGTGCCTAAGGTAGAAGTAATAGCATCATTGAATGAACGCAACATGGTGGGGTTGGCACACATGCAGCTAGAAGGGATATTCATTTGTTGGAAGGCTTTGGAAGAGATGATGTTTAAGCTAGCACCCCATCGATCATAACATGACGTACTCGGATGTCTCGGATGTAAGCCGAGATGAAAAGAGCGGGGTCAGGATCTTCTGCACCAAAGTCGACAATTTCGTCTTCGGAGAAACTGACAGCAGTGGCTTGTTGTACAGGGATGGAAGTGGTAGTTTGTTTGGTGAGAGAAGTAACATGGTTGGGTGTTAAGATGGAGGTAACGGGAAAGGTTTCGTTAGGTAAGACCTCTATACCTTGAAGGATCTCAACAAGAGCTTGTCGATGAGATTCAGAGGTTTGAATGAGATCATACAATGTCATTTTTACAGGTGATTGGTGAAGCTGCTTGATCATGGTACGGTGGCCCACTCCATCAGAGACGGGGTAGGCAGGTCCACGAATAACCACTTTAGGTGGTGGTGTGATCGGGATGGCAGACGGAGAAAGAGAGGCCGCAGGTGTGCTTTCTTTAGTTTTCCCATTGTTTTTCTGCCCTCGAGTAGCAATACTAATCATGTTGATCTCGTGAACACGAGAGAAGGAATATGGTAGGGATAAGTCATTGTCTTTGAGAGGTGGGGTTGCAATAATGATATTTCTTGGTGAGGTAGGGAAAGGTGGTATAGGAGAGGGGATTGAAGCTAAAGGTTTCTCCCTTCGTAAGTTGTCTTTCTTAACCTTTCTATTCGAGAGAGGTGGCCCGATGAAGGATGGCTTTCAAAGTTTTACATCCCTCTACATCATGTCTGGTGTGTGGTGGTAAGCATAGATTTTAGACTCATCATAACCTATAGGTTGAGGTTTAGATGGATCATAGGGTCTAAGTGGGGGTAGGGAAATGGTCACATTCTCCACCAACATATCAAGGATTTTGGTGTAAGATCCTTTGAGCGGGTCAAAGTCAGAGGAAGATGAGGCTATTGATTTGGGTGGGTTTCGTAATGATTGGGTATAGTTGATTTGTATGGGTGGTGGTTTAGACAAGGGGTTTTTATAATTGGATTTAACTAAATTTAGCTTTTTTGGCATAGAAGTTATGGTTGAGAAGAGAACTTTGGGCGGTTAATTCCTTTATGGGTGAAGGAATCGCAAGATTATCATTTTGTCTTGATGGGGGTGAAGAGGGTTCGGATCCTGCGTTAGTAAAGAGGTTTGATTCAGAATTTCCTTGATAGAAGCTTTTGGTTGGGAGTTGAAAAGCGCATGGATTTCATGAACACTCTCCTCGGCTAAGATATCTTGGTTTATGTTACGCTTATAAGAGTGGTTTGGGAATGGTTTGTTGAATATTTTTAAATTTTGGTTAGCAGTGGGTGTTAGGATTATCGAGGGTTATATCCCCGCATCAACCATTTCTGCACTATGTTTTTAACATCTTACGGCGTGACTATGTCCCTTCACGCGGTGGAAGTTACGAAGTCATTTTCTTTGTACCAAGAAGGTATAGCATGGGTGGAATCAAAACCGAAGTGAGGTTTAACAGAGGTAAGGTGATAGCTCCGCTTTGAGAAATTTTTCCAATATCACACCATAAGTTTCTCCCAAGGAAGTGTAATTGATGGGCTCACTTTATACTTATAGGTGATTTTGGCGGGGTATTAGATGGTACTTGGGATTTGAGCATCACCGCGTGTACAACTCCTTTTGATTTTGAAGCAATCGATGCGTGAGAATTGGTGGTGTTGGGTTTGTTGGTGGAGTCTTGGGTTCAGAAATTAGGGTTTTTGTTGTGCAACCGCAATTTCTCATCCTCTAAGGCTCGAATCTCTAGTTTTCGAGCCATAGTAAAGGCCTCATCAAAGGTGCGGAAAGTTTGAATTTGGAGGGTAGGAGAAATGTGCTTAGCATAGGCCTGTGTAAAGAGTTTGATAAGTTAAGCCTAAGGCAAGGCATAAGTAATTTGGTTGATAAGGCGAGGCATCATCCAACGATATCTGCGATAGATTTGTCTTCAAATTGTCGGATGGCATAGAGGTTGGTGATAGATAATTTCTTGGCAATGTTAATGGAGAAATGATCCAAGAAAGATTGGGATAATTAGTTAAAAGAGAAGATTGAGTGCTGGGTTAAAGCACTGTACCACTCTAAGGTGGGTCTTGATAAGGACATGGGAAAGGTGTGGAGTAGTAAGGCATCGTCATGAGCAATCAGATAGCAGGCATGTCTAAATGATCACAAGTGTTGTTGAGGATCCTCCTTACTATTAAAACGAGTAAATTTTGGTAATTCCCATTGAGGAGGATATGAATGAAAGGGGACAAAAGGATGAATAGGCTCCTGAAAAACTTTCTCATATGTCAGGGGTGCGATGGCTTCTTGAAACGAAGCCTCCAGATTTTTCATCTTATCCATCATTTGTTTGATTAAATCGGTGGTTGGGTAAGATGATGGTGCGATTGTTGTAAACGGAGGTGGATTGGGCTAAAAGCCACTACTAGACAATGGTGGGGTTAAATGTTGATAAGGTATTGACGATGAATATGTTGAGGCAGCCAAATAGGGATGTCCTATATAAGATGTTGAAGCCACCGAATACATGTGTGGAAATGAAAAGGTGGGTGGAGCTTGAGAAGGAAAGCTTGTGTGGATAGGTGGTAGAGAGCAAGTTATGAAAGGAGCAGCTACGAGAGAGACGAGGTAGGAGCAATCGGTGGTAATGATATGTGGGGCCCCAAGTTAACCAAAGGAAAGCCAACATTCCGTATGAACCTGGCCGCACCGAGTTGGGAGACGGGGCTAAGGATGAAGAAGGCAAGTCGGAGTTATCGAGGTGGGGAAGGAGCTAAGTGAGAAGCTATACTAATAGGCATACTAATAAGGAGTTGACCATCGGGTGTGTACGGTCAAGGGTATGAGACAAATAGTCTCGTATAATGCTAGGATTAGCGTCCGTAAATTTCACAAATTCTTTATCTCCTACAGGATTTTGGGAACCTCACTTTGGTGTCCGTAGGATTCCCATAGGATGTGAAGGGGGTGATTCAGAAAAGGCACCTTGAAAGTAGGCATGTGACACCATGGCTGCAGCTTGTTTATGAGTGATAACAACCATGGACAAGAGTACACAGTAGGGATGCAATCTATCAGGAACAGAAGTAGCAACAAAATGTTGGAATTGGTAGGTTGCTGGTTTTGGGAACTGTGAAAGACAATAACCGATATCGGTCAGGTAACCGATGTCGGTCAGACTGTAGCCGGCGTCGGTAAGTTAACCAATGTCGGTAGAATAGGACCGGTGTAAGAAGCTATAAGAAGTTGCTGATTTGGGGTTAACGATGCTTAGTATACCTACCAAACTATTCTGAAGTGATTACTGAAACAGTGTATGACAGAGAAATAGAACTAAAAACAAGCAAGATGCACAGGCAAATCAAGAGACTAACCCTAGGATTAGTTTTAATTATTGTGGGATTAGGCCTTAGATGCAAGATGATGTCAATCCTAAACAAAAGACCTAAGGAGATGTCAATTTTGTTTTGGATTATAAGGTTACCTAAATCGGGCGGAGGAATACCGCGGAAAAAAAGGGGGGATGTTTGAGCTGTTGTGTTGATTATGATGTGATTCGGTATGTGTTGTGCAGTGAAAGTAAGATTAATTTCTTGTCAATACCGTGGATATCACCCCCACATGTACGACCTATTACTTAATCTATGTTCACTAGAATTGAAAACAACAAGCAAGAATGTGATGCACGTGTTTTAAACCCAAATCAAAGATGATATTCGATGAAGCAAAGAAGATGACTTTCACTAATGCAAAGATGTGAAAGCAAGACAAATTCTTTTACCAAAATAACAAAATATCTTGTGAATATTTTAGAAGAAACAAACAACAAGTATGCTCCCTATATGAAAGCAAGCAAGAAAGAAAGAAACCCAAAAAAGGGTCCCACCGGGCGTGCCAAAATGTTTCACACAGAATGTTTCCGTTCTTAGAATAGAGTTGCTTCTATCCTTTCATTCTCTTGAGAAATAGATAAGGGTTAGGGCTAGGAGGAATACCTGTTGAATGTTGAGAGGGTGTGCGCATACCGTAGAGAGAGATCAGATCGATTGTGAAGAACTCCTTTTTGTCTAGGAAGGACTACCTGCAAGTAAGAATACAAGACCACCAGATTTTAGTTAGACAATAAATGAGGGAACTGCCTTGGGCCCAGGAAATATTAGACTTCCTTTCGAAGGTGGTCAGTTCCCCCTTTTAATACGAATTAACACAAATGATAGCAAAGGGGCTATTGCAAAATTACACTTTAATTACCTTGTTAAAAAGCAATAGAAGAAAGGCTGGTTTTAGTTTGAGTCACAGTGACCGATGCCGGACATTGTATAACCGATATCGGTTTCTGATAACCGATATCGGTAGGGGCAGTGATTTAGGGGCTTTTAATAAAGGTTGGCTATAAGGCGGCTATGGTGTTTATAAGGCTGGCAAATGATTAGGGATAGGCAATGGGGTGATGGATAAGACTCAGAGAGTGTGGGGGCTATTCTTGGGGAAATGTAAGGGTAGAGGAATGACAGTTAGATGCAGGGGCTACCGGGTAGTAGATCTATGAGTGAACTTGTAATTACTGTGATTCAGAAGTTCAAGAAATGTTATTTAAAAATGTACAAGACACTACTTACTAGTTCCTGATGAAGATACAGGTCCAAGGACTGTGATGATGAAGGTAGGGCTTAGGTGGGATGATCCAACAATCAAAAGTGAGCTATCTTCTCTCCCAATGCTTGGATGAGTGTCACTGGGCTCTGGTTACTCAGTTGCAGTCTTGGGCTCAATGTCCTTCTCTGCAAACTCTTCTCTTTTCTTCACTTGTCTCTGCTCTGCCAAGTGAATTTCGGATCCTTCAAATGAATTCCCGATCCTTTGTTTTTGGTTGGGGGAGGTCATTTATAGGGAACCGATGGCGGTTATGTAACCGATGGTGGTCGAGTAGGAACTAATGTCGGTTAAGTCAAAGTGGGCTATTTTTAGTAAAATAGCCAACTTTCCCTCCTTTTCTCCCAAGGGATTAGTTGTGGGCTTGGTCAAGTCATTATTAGGTTGGTTTTGGTGCGGGTGAGGAGTAATTAGTCATGGGTGTGGATGTAGACCAAGTTATAGGTCTTAATTAGGTTAGTTTAGGGTTAGGGATAGGTCATGATGAGGTGGAAAAATGAGGTGGCAGGTTTGGAGATGCGGATTTATTAATTATAAGGTAATTAATAAATAATTGTGCAAGGTTTAGGTGGTGAGGTTAGGTTACGAAATGAGATGCGGGGCACAGGGTGTCGTAAGACACAAATTTGGTTTCTACAAACCTCTTGCTAATAGAAAAATTCTTCCTTATAATCCTAATGTTACTTCACCATCCAAGGCCTTGGTTCCAAATCAAAACAACATGGCACAAGAGTATGAATGGTTCTTCCCATATAATCAATCTCACAATCAGGAAACATGTTTCAATGGTGCTTTGAATCAAGATTTAATGCTGACAATAGTTGGTGTGTCTCAAGAAAAAAATCAAGAATAAAATCAGTAACAAACAACTACTCAAGAAGCACCTCCAAGTGAAACTACCCTTGTGAACTGGAAAGTTGAGGATTTTTGTGGAATGAATCAAGCTCCTTCTCAAGGTGTAGCACCCAAAACAAGGTCTAAAAAGAGGAATTTAGAGGAGGGAAAGTCATCCAATCCAAGTTCTCCTCAACTTTTTATCACTCTACGAGGAGTTAACAATCCAAGTACAACTCCAAATCTGCAGAATCAGCCCAAACCACCTTCTAAACCATCTCATGTACCAATTGTAGTAGCTCATGTGCAAGATGAATTTTTGCAAATAAAATGGCAAAAAAAATATAGCTCCTCTCCATTTAATATCGAAGATAAAATGAAGAGAACAAATGTAAACATTTCAATGTGGATTTGTTAGCGATCCGGGCCAAAAAGACCTATTGGAAGGAGCTATGGAGAATTGGTCTGTATCGAATGAACCAACCAAGGATAAAGAAAAGGTACTCACCAATGAAGATAAACACATATTTCAAGGAGGTCAACATGGTAAAAACATGAAACCTCCTCCATTCTATATATGTTTAATCATTAGAAGCAATATTGTACACAATTACATGATTTATTCGGGAGCAAGTAGCTTAGTGATGCCCAAGAAAATAGCTAATCGAGATGAGCCTTAACTATGATCCTATGTCAAAAGGGGTAGTGCAACTTGATGGGAAAACAATGAGAACACTTGGAGAAATCAAAGGAGTGATCCTTTCACTCCATGCATTCCCCAATGTCATAGTTGTGCAAGATGCATTTGTAATTGAATTTCCACCACTCTTTTCTTTGTGCATGTCAAGGGACTTCACCACTAATATTATATGCTAATTTTCCACTGATTGGTCACATATTCTCTTTAGAACAAGGTATGGAACTAAGGATACAATCAGATCTAAATGTATTGAATTTTTTTATATTGAGTCATATGTACCAAGCCCAATCAATGCAAATTTCTCATCTTTTGATCAAGAAGACTTCCCAAGCACTCCAGAGACAAATACCAAGGTTGGAGGCATTCCAAACTTGAATCTTGATGAATGGGAAAAAAAAAGGAATGGTTTTGATCCATACAAAGAGATGGAAGAAGTTGAGTTGGGAATCTATTGCTTACACGAAGAAAACCCACCTCTTCCTAACATCACCAAACCAGATGATAAAGATGATAATGAAGTTTGACATCTATTCTTTGATGGCTCAAGGATTAGAAAAAGTTTCGGAGGAGGAGCCATGCTTGTGTAAAATCAAGGTATAAAGTACTATTCAACTTTTCACTTTCAATTCATTTGTTTTAACAACACGGCTTAATACGAAACATTGATTCATGGATTGCATCGAGAAAGGAAAAAGAATATTAAGAACTTGTAAGTATTTGCATATAGTGAGCTAGTTATAAATCAAGTTAGGGGATCAAAGCTACTAATAATGATCTTCTAAGGATATATAAGAACCGAGTATGGGATCTCATTTAATACTTTGAGGAATTTAACATCAATTTCATCAAAAGGAAGAAAAATGAGGTTGCAGACAAGCTTACAGAAATTGGGTAGCATTTGACATTGTTGAAAGTATCAAGAAAGATAGAACTCAGCTCACATAAAATTGGTTTTAAGACCACTTATCCCAGAAAATAACATGAGTTGGAAAGTGTTTGAAAATGATCAATGGTCATCAATTTTTGCAAGAAGAGGATGAATCTCTCGCTAAAAGCTAGGAAAATTTGGAACAACAATATGGTGATGAAGTGGTTCAGCTAAGAACAAACTCCCAAAAGGATTGGTGACATTGAAATCAATCTTCAACCCCAATGACCAATTCTGGGAAGATAAATCAAATATTCAAGTCAAGGGTGAAGATTCGAGAATAAATTGCAATTGGAAAAGACAAAGTTCTCTAGATTGGTAAGGTGAGTACAAAGCAAGAGAAATATGAATTCATCTAACTTTTTCAGAAATTTATGGATATCTTTTCCAAGAAATGTAAGGATTTAGTATGATTCTATCCAAGATTGGCACAACATACCATCAAGTTGGATCCGGAATCCAAGCCCATTAGACAAAAGTAAAGGTTTGTGAATCCTCACATTGAACCTCTCATGAGAAAAGAATTGAATAAAATCATAGAGGAAAACATCATTTTTCCAATCAAGCACTCAATGGGTTGTAAACTTTGTTCCGATCACAAAGAGAAACAAGGAAATCAGATTGTGTGTGGATTTCAGGATCTAAATAGAGCTTCTCTCAAAGATCATTATCCACTTCCTTCCATGGAAAAAATATTGTAGGTAATATCTAGATCAAAAATATTTTCATTACTAGACGAGTACTTAGGTTATAATTAGATAATGGTGAAACAAGATGATCAATTCAAAACAACCTTCACAACCAAATGGGGTACACATGCTTATAGGAAGATGCCTTTCAGAATTTAAAATACCAGAGATACTTTCTAGAGAGCAATGAATATGGATTTCAAAGGACTAATCAATAAGATGGTGCTTTTTTATTTAGACGACATCATTGTGTTTCCCAAAAGTGTAATAGATCACCTCTATCACCTCTTTTAATTTTTCCAGAGATGCAAAAAAATTGGAGTATCTTTGAATCCTAGAAAATGTATATTCTTGGCTCATGACGGTAAGCTTATAGGCCACATTGATTTGAAGGAAGGGTTAACGATTGATCCTGAAAGAGTTGAAGTTATTCGAGCACTCCCTTTTCCTAGTCATAAGAAGGCTCTTTATATATTTTTAGGAAGGATCAATTTTGTCTCATGGGTTTGTTCCTAATTTTTCCACTCTTGTTAAACCATTGACAATGATGTTGAAGAAAAGTATGGCATTTAGATGGACAACAGAGGGAAAGGAGAGTTTTGAGGCCATCAAACATGTAATATCTCAAGCTCCAACTCTCATTAATCCAAATTTCTCCAAGGATTTCATCATCTATGCCTTTGGTGGTTCAGATACAATCTCCACTATCTAAGTACAATTGAATACGGAGGGATTGGAGAATCCCATATATTTCTTAAGCCATATCTTGGAAGACTATGAAGAAATGTACTGTTTATTGAAAATCATGTTCTCACTATTATTAGGAGCTTGAAGAAATTCAGACACTTGGTTTTAAACAACAAGATTCAATTGTTAGTGTCTCATGTTAGGGTCAAGGATTTTTTCCTAAAAAAGGATTCAAACAAGAAAAGGTTAGGTTGGATCACTCATGTGATGGAATATTACATAGAAATCAAATTAAGGAAGCTAGTCCATGGCAAAGGTTTGTGTGAACATCTAGCTTCCAAACAACATGCTAAGATAAATAATGAAGGAGAATCTATCCTAGTGCAACAAAATGATTAGGAACATCCAGTTAATGATATTCCTACCCCTTTTGGACTCAAGGTATGATACATTATCTTCAATCATGCCTATGCCCTCCAAATTTTAGCAAATCAAAAAGAAGATACTTCAGACTTCAATATATTTCATATGTTCTTATTGAAAGAATTTTGTTCAAGAAAGACATGAACGGAATCCTCATGAGGTGTTTTCCAATAAATTAAATTGATAAAATGCTGCATGAGTTCCATGATGAAGAAGCAGGAGGTTATTTTTCTCCATGATTAATAGCTCTCAAGATAACGAAATTTGGTTATTATTGGCCCAAATTGTTCAGTGACTGCTATAAAAGGATCAAGAAGTGCAAGAAGTGTTCATTCTTCATAGGCAAGGAAAATATAGCAGTAGTACCACTCCACACAATTTTAGTAGATCAATATTTCATGTAGTGGGGATTAGATTTCATTAGGGTCATTAATTTGAACTCGATCCAAGGCCACAAGTGGATTATCACAACAAAGGATTATTTGACCAAGTGGACCGAAGCATTCACACTCAAAGAGGTAAATGAGTCTAGCATCTTGGACTTTTATGAGGGGATAGTAACCAAATTTGGTGTCCCTACCATAATTATATCAGATAATTCTTTGGCATTTATTGGCACAAAAATTATTGAGTGGGCTATTAGAAATGGAATATATCTCAGCACTTCATCTAATTATTACCCCCAGGGTAATGGGAAAGTAGATTCCATGAACAAGAACTTGCTAAGAATCATAAGGACTCTTGATGAAAACCAGAGGACCTGGCACACAAATCTCAAATCAGCCTTATGGGTTGATAGAATAACACCAAAGAGGTCTATAGGAAGTTCTCCATACAAGATAGTCTACGAAATGGAGGCAAGACTACCTATATCACTTAAATTTCCAATGTTGGAGCTTCAAGTAGTTGGAATTATTAGAGTTTGAACCCATAGAATTAAAAGAGATAAGAGAGCATGCAAAGAAAACCATGGAGAAAGATAAAGAATTAATCGAGAGGAGCTTTGATAATAAATATAAGGCCATAACCTTATAGGAAGAGGATTTAGTGTTGAAGTGGGATGCGAGATAAGAAAAACTAGGAAAGCATTCCAAATTTTACGTGATGTGGAGTGGTCCCAACATGATCACGAAATGCAAGAGTAGTAATGCTTTCCGATGGACAATTTGGATGGTGAAGTGATGGGTCGTCATATTCTTCCAATCATTTAACTAACATAATCTTTGTCAGTGTCATTCTAAACCAAGGATGTGTCATAGGCAATATGTAATGGAGTCTAGGAGAACCAGTTATATGTTGGGTCTATTGGGGGGTTGCTTAGTTTTAGTGACTATTCTACGGAAATACAGTTAAAATCTACGGAAATTAAATGCAAGTCTACGGAATTCAACTATTTGCAATGAAAGGAATTTTAGTAACTAATCTTCTATTGTAAAATAAAATATGCACACACTTATTCATAACCAATTAAATCACAATTGAATAAATGGAACTTTTAGCAGAAAGTAAGACTATTCGTTAACTAGATTTTCATAGCAAAGCATCCATTCTAAGTGAAAGCAAGTAATGGAGAAAGAAAATATAGTTAATCGAAGCATGCATGTAAGACTTATCAAATGACAATTACAAGTAAATCTAATCGAAGAAAGCGTATGTATGAACTCAAAGTAACCTCGTATCTCCTCGTTGAGTGGGCCCTTCGATCTTCCTTGCGATAGAGGGACTAACAAATTCTGATTCTCAAAATTCCGTGGCTTTCATTAACTTAGAAATAAGTTCATAACACATAAAGATATCTAGAACCTGTCTGCAGATAATCTCCTTCAATAATCAAAAAGTGGTATCAAGTTCAAGACGAAGTCTTCATATAGATAATGTTGGCTACAAGATCCACCATATTAGGTGGCATTAAACAATTCCATCAAATATCAATTAAAACACATAGATTCCTATGGGCTATAAGAATAAATCCCAAGCTAATAGGTCAATGCGATGGAAACAAAATTCAGCCGCATGCTTCAAACTCGAGCTTCTTATCCACCAAAGAACTTCCATCATTCCCGCGCACATCATCACGTTTGATATCACAAAGACAAAGTTAGTAGGAGGTTCATATGATAATCGGTTTTCATAAACAATAGCAAGGAAAATGCATCAAACCTACTAAGATATAACTACACAAAACATCCCCATATACTAATAAGTCATATCACAAAGATTATTTATGGTCTAAAGAAATGATATTAATGAGCCAAAAATGCATTCATCATGAAGAAATATAGATTCTAGTCAATGGAATCTATCTTAAGCACCATTACTAAGTAAAATATCACCCTTGTACATATTAGTTAAGGATTTTAATTTCTCCAAGTTATTGTGCACATTGTCTTGTTTTTAGAATAGGTTTCAATTTCCCTAAGTTCCTTGGGAACATGTTCCATTACTTACATTTTTATCTTTACATAGTTCATCATGTTTCTAATAGAGAATATTGCAACAAGAAACCCAGATTTGTAGGCAATAATTGTTATCCTTACGAAAATTTAAATGCAGAGTAACTAAAAATCAGATGAAGAGGAAGATTTCAATTTTTTCTTTCTTTTTTTCTTCTTCATATCAGCAGTTTATTTTCTTATGCCCCTCCCAAAATATGAAAATCAAACAAGGGGAAACTTATGGTATGGTGACAAGTGGTAGTCGTATGATGCCTTAAATGTTCAAATTTTTCCAAGTTCCGGCCCTTCAACAATGTTCCGAGAATCCTATTCGAGAAGAAAAAAATTTAGATTTTAATAGGGTTCCATGATGTCCAAAACCAAAAAGTGTTCTACTCAAAACTCGTGATGGGATATATATGCCAAGAAATCATTGGTTTCAATGTGTTTCATACTTGATAAAATCGGGATTCAGGATAGGTTTGGAAGACAATCATGCACTTCAAATAGAATGATTTGTGGGAAATGAAATGAGAAAAGGAATTTTAAAGATCAAAACAATTTTCCACTCTCACAAAACAAACTTCAAGGTTTTCTTACAAAAATTTAGAGAGTGCGAGAAATGAAATTCAATTTCAGTCCCAAGCAATTTTGTAAGTGGATCAAAGGTATGAGTTTTTAGTTTAAATCAGCTTAGGATGATCGGGAAATATTCTATGCCTAATGGATAAGTATACATGTCCCTGGTTAGCCCATCTAGCAGGTAGATGTCCCCTGCGAGTCACCAAAATTGTTATCCATTTTTAAATCCCAAGTGAAAATGGACAATTGAGCACGCTTTAATTGAAGTAGTTGTCAATGGGCCTCATGGTCATTTTGAAGCATGTAATAGATCTATTTGTTTTTAAGGCATCATCAACATCTCTAGGAGAATTTGAAGCCATCAGAGGAATTTTTCCTCTTCTAGGTTTTCATGAAGTTCAAGTTTTATTTAGGTTGGAGAAACAAGCATCGAGACCCACTCATAAAGAAAATGGAAAAAAATCCAATAATTTGTCAGGAGAACATAAAACACTTGCACAGGTCCTTTGAGAACTTGAGGACCCAAAAAATACAAATATTTTGGGGGCAATATGATAAAATATGAAATGGCATTTGGGCTTTAAGCCAGCTTGGTAAGATGAGATTGCATCGAGCTGGTTTTGTGTCATAGTTTCATGGTGCCGATTTGTGATGAGAAATGGTAGATTAAGGAGCTAGTTTAAGGTTGCAAGTGTCCCTAATTTTCCATCAAGTTAGATAGAGAAGAATGATGTGTTAAAGTTGCGAGAGGTGATTCAACGCTCTATGTATTACAATACACAAAAGGTTCGGTAAGCTCGCACGATGGAGAAAATGGGTTCAACGAATTGGGGGACATTTCAATGGTGAATGAGATCTATGTGAAAAGGGGAGTGATTTTATCATCTCATCCTTGATCAAACCCAAAGCATGGCACGAGGGTTCATCATAGTGAGCTTATCCAGCTCAGAGACATGGCCGGAGGATAATTTGGATGTGAAGGTTGAAGTCAACTCGAGCACGATCATAGTGGGAAAAAGCGGTGGTGGGCTCGGTTAGAAGGGAAAAACACTTAGCAGAAAATGGGTTTGCATTTTGGAGATCACAACATAGGCATGATCAATGTGGGTGAGTTAGGTTTAAAACTTAGAAACATGAAAATGGAGAGAGCTCATCGCAGAAGGTTTCAGTCATGTGAAGCAATGCGGGGTGTTAGGTGAAAATGGTGAAATTTTTAAGGTTGGATCGAGCTAGCTCGATGATGAGATGAAGTCCCGAGCCAAGCCATTATGTTCGATGCAAGGATCCACAGAACCGAGGGCCCAGAGGAACTCAGGACGTGAGTTTCTCATGGGCCCGATATGGCCACAAGTCAATGTAGTTGAGTTGAAAGGCCTTTCATGCCCGCGATATCAAGATGAAACTTGGTTGTGGATCAGTGGGCCTTTAGAATGATTCGGGCCGCGCATGGGGCATAATGAACTTGAGTTGGCCATGGAAAATGAGATCAAACCTAGGGTAGTCAATGGGAATGTGGGTGATTAATGTGTTGGGGGACTGCGATGCATGGGGACCCGTGATGCATGGACATAACGCCGAGCTGGAAAAAGAACTCTCCTCGCCGAGTTAGAAAACACAAAGTGGAAACAAAGCAATTGGAGGTGGTATGAAATGTTAGGATCCCGATGTAAATAAATGGTTCGATAGGTGAGCAAGGGTTACTATCTCGGCAAGCTAGTTAGTGAGGGCCCCTACCTAAACATTAAAATAATTCACCCCCTCCCATTTAAAAAATATCAAAAATTGTAGGTCCCACCAATTTTTTAAAAAAATGTCCCCAAAGATTAAAATATGTAAAGAAAATCGAAGGGGGAAATATTAAAATTATTTCTCCTAGCCATTTTTTTAAATACACAGTTTTATAAGAAGGATGGTAAGCCCAAAAGTGAACAAATATTTTCTTGCACTCAACTACTCATAATGTTTGTGTTTCTCAGCCAAATCACACAAAATTGGACTCGTTGGAATTGTGGCTCCAAGATATACACTTAGCTATCAATAAATTGAATATTTAATGGAGATTTGATAGTGAAAATGACATAAAATGATCCCATTTTGAATTATTGACTTCTAGGTGGTTGAAAGGGCATTTAATGAGCATGGGCAACCATTTTTCTTTTCTACAAGTTACAAGACAACATGGGATGGATTTTATAGGTTTCTTATCATCATTTGCACTCAATTTTGTTACTTTACAAGCAGGTGGAAGGGTAAATCTATGTTTGAAAACTTCTCTCTCCTCTCCCACTTTTTCTATAAATTGAAGTGCCCTCTCATTTGAGAGGGGGATTTCTCTTGTAACAAAACTCTATCAAAATAGTTTTGAAACACCAATGTGCTACAGGACTTCATTTTGGACTTCTTTCATGATGATCCAGGCCTTTCTCTTGTAATGAAATGAACTATGCATATTAATGAAGAAATAGACTCATATTTGTGGATGTTTCCTTCCCTTGTTTGTGTGTGTTGCATTCTCTTGCCTCTCTTTTTCAGCTGTAAGTGTTTTGTGTCTATTTTTATGCTTCTTGCAGGGTCTATTACTATTTTGTTTCTATGGAGATAGTGGTGTGATTGTTTTTTTGAAACTATGGTGATTATTCCACCCTCTCTGCTTTACATTCTTCTTCATTTTCACACATTGGAGATATTTCCCACACCCTTCTCTTAGTGCATCACCTCTTTTAGTGTAGATTTATTTCATTTTCATGCTCTTTCTCTTTCCCCGTTTCCTTGGAAACTATAGGTTAAATATATTTCATAGATTTACCTTCAATAGGGTTAGTTATTGCATTAGTTTAGAGAGGAACCATCCTTCTCTGGAGATTTTCTTCAACTACAGGGCCCCACACCTTGAAGTAATTCCATGTTACACAATCACACCGCTTAGCTTAACAAAATCACATGGTGAGAAATCGAGGTTGTTGTGATTTGGTATTAACTATAATTCTTGAACACGAAGGCATCATCCCCTATAAGTAGTCTACATAATCCATTTCCCCTTAAAAGATTAGAAGGCTTGATCTCCAAATCATACTCCTAGATTCTTATTACCCACTTGAGTCTTTTTGATCTTGAGTCTTGCTTTGAGTGAGAATGGATTTGATAGCTGATCCTGGTACCATCACTATGGTGTGTGAGTTGAGGGTGTTGATCCAAAATTTATTCACCACCTTAACTCTTTCATAAGCATGCTTCTCTAACTGGATATATTTCATTTCATGATTCTTCAAAGGTGAGCTCATGAAGGAAATAGGGGCTTCTAGACCTTCTTCATTCTTTTGCACCAAGATGGCCGATATCATGTTTTGAAGCATAGAAATATAAGATGAAATATTTATCAAATTCTGGTCACACCAAAGTGGGGCATTTTCTATTGCTTCTTTTATTGCCTCAAATGCCATCTTTCCTTCTTTGTTCCATTTGAAATTAGCTTGTGGCTTTATCATGATGGTTATGTGCTTGGTCAATTCGGTGAAGTATGGGACAAAGCACTGGAGGAAATTGACCTTACCAAATAAGAAATGTACTCCATTTCTTCTAGTGGGCAATGAGAGATCTTAAATTTCATGTATTCTTTATAGATCAATCTTAGCCCCTTCCTTATTCACTATGTGCCCCAGTATTTTACCTTCAAAGTGATCCTAAAGATACACTTTCTAGGATTCAAAGATATGTCATGCTTTCTACACCTTATGATTACTTTCTCTAGATAGTGGATATGGTCTCCCCTCTTCTCTCGAGAAGGCTGTGAGATCATACAAATAGATCACGATGTAATGCTTTAAATATTTAAACACAAGATCCATCACCCTTTGGGAAAAAATTCCCACATTAATCAAACCCAAAGGCATTATATTATATGAAAACATGCCCTAAGGTGTCTATCCTCCTCTCGATACTTTAATTTTATTGTACCCCAATAAGCCATCAAGTAATAAGAACATTTCAGTTCTTATGACCACTTACAAGATATGATCCATGATAGGGATCGAGATAGTTTTCCTTCAGGGAGGCTTGGTTTAGGTTGCAAAATTCTACACAGATCCTTATTTTCCCATTCTTCTTTCACATCGAATGATGTTTACTATCCATGTGGAATGGTGGACAAGGAAAATGATCCTCACGTTGAGAATCTTCAATACCTTCTCTTTGATGGTGTCTATTATCTTTGGGTTGTATGGCATTTTATTCTATCTAAAGGGCTTGAATTTTAGCTTGAGGAGGGACAAAGTGATTGGTTGGAAATATTTCAACTCATCGCAGGAATAAGCTAAAACATATGATTATTTATTCAATAGTAAGATGAATCTTCTTTTCTCTTCAAGAGAGAAAATTTTTCCAATGTTCACCATTTTGGCTGCTCCAGTGCCAATATTCTCTTTCTCAAACTTAGCGGTGCATCTTGAGAATTCCTTTTCTCTATCCTTCATGAATCGATCATTTTTTTCAAACAAGTCTTCAAGAAATACTAGGCCTTTAGGAATTTTGTTCCCTTTTAACTTAATTATTCCCTCCTCATCAAATCCTTGAATTCCTTCCTTATATTCTTATACTACTAATTCATTGCATGGATTATCACTTCCTTCAAATAAAATATTATTGAAATTATATTTTTTTCAAGTAAGGTGAGGATTTGATTGTCATCATTAAAGACCCGGTGGTTCACATTATGCAGTATGCT
The DNA here is from genome assembly GCA_018340775.1 of Taxus wallichiana var. yunnanensis. Classification (NCBI taxonomy): domain Eukaryota; kingdom Viridiplantae; phylum Streptophyta; class Pinopsida; order Cupressales; family Taxaceae; genus Taxus; species Taxus wallichiana. The sequence continues at coordinate 256,985,909 of CM031234.1, forward strand.
CATATTGAAAACCATTTCCACTGTCACCTTATCTTTGTCAAAAGATGAGTGTGGAGTCACTAAGGAAGCTGAAACTATGAGAGATTCATCTCTTTCATTCTATTCTTGAGGAATGGATTGGATGGAGAAAGCATTAAAGGATTCATGCAGTCCCATAATCTATTTCTATAGCATCGAAGCCTTGGGTTCTTAACTTGATACTAGTATCTTACTTATTTGTTAATAACTTCCACATCTCCGAGAATCTTCAACTTCATGATGCCCATAAACTCAGCAACATCCATACCAAGGAGGAGAGCCTCATATTCTATAGTGTTATTAGTATTTTCAAATTACAGTTTATATGAAAATGGAAAGAATTCACTTGAAGAAGAATTAAAGATAATGTTGGCTCCAAAACCTGCATTTGAGTGATTTCCATCAAACTCCATGGTCCATATTTGATCTTCTTTATCTTTGGTGAGAAAAGGAAGATTTTCATCCCTCTTAGATGTGAGGAAATAATTCCCCATCCTGCTATCTTGAAATAAGATATTCACCTTTAGGTCATCCAAATTTTGGACCGTATACTTCATCTTACGTACAAGAAATAGATTTTACATCTCTCCCTTCATTGGAATGGTCACGGAGGACCAGTATATCTAAATTTCACCACCTAGACCTCTATAAAAACTCCCGCTAAAAAAAAACACTAAAATATACTAGGATTTCCACCACTAGAATTTTGAGTAATACCTTCTTCTTTGGAAAGTAAACCAAGGCCACATGTGATTCTTTGATTCTACCCACCAAATACACTTCTTTGGAATCCATATAATAGAATAAGCTATTCGCATGAGTCAAGGTAAGTACTAAGGAATTTTCTACCTTGATTGGCATGAAATTTTCAGAGGCCCCAGAATCTATAATACAATTTTTGTTAGCTACGAAAAATGACTAATTGTTGGGATAAGAAGAGACATGCGTGTGCATGTTGTGAGGTAGTGCACATGAGAATTAATAGGATAAGCATACGAGATAGACAAAAGAAGACAAAAAGTTTAGACGTAGCTAATTTTTTAGCGACAAGCTAAAATTAGACTTGGATTATGTAGCATGTAAGGAGACTTTGACACTAAGAAGAGTCAGTTTGGGGATAAAATCCTATGAACAAGTTCAACTAATAATAGGATTGAAGTTTGAAGTATAAGATTAGAATAATCTATTGTTAGCGAGATTGTAGAAGCATGCACATTGTCTATTTTTAGCATTCTATCTACTTTGAGGACACATAGGAAGTGAAGGGAAAGTCCCCACCCCTATATGTGTGTGTGTGTGTGTGTGTGTGTGTGTGTGTGTGTGTGTGTGTGTGTGTGTGTGTGTGTGTGAGTGAGTTATAATGCATTGTTGAGGATATCGTATGGTCTATATTGCTATACTACTATGATGTTCTAGCGCACATAACTCTGTTGAGATTGGTATGATATATTATGTATTTAGTTTTGTTACGTAATCCTTTTATTTATTTAATGGATAATTGTGGTTGGACTCTAGTAATTGATGTAACTAAGTATGGTGAACACAATACATTCGATCTTTGTAATGGTTTGATCTTTTATGTTTCCTTATGATATATGTAATGATATGTGATTGAATGAATACTTTGTATTGGTAATCATGAATATGCATGCTAACATCTTGATAAGATAGCATAAAGGAGGGACTGTACAATTCACATGCTTTAAGTGAGTATTTAAATCTATTTCAATGAAGTGTCGGCGCACCTCGACATTGGGTATAGAAAAAAAGACTACATTTTGGTTCCATTGCTAGGACATATTTTCAAGTAATTTTTCAGGATGTTGTTATTAAATGGTGTATCGGTTGACTCGGAGAGTATTGAACGTTGGATAAACGATGGAAGATATAATTTTACATAGAAATAAAATACTAGATCTGACTTCAATGCACGTTAGTGGGTGGAAAAAAACCTTTATGATGCACTCTATGAGACTTTATTTAGATTATTTTTAGTAGAATTTTATGAGTAGATGACAACATATGCAGTAGGGAAGTGTTGGATCTATAGGATAAGACCTTGGACACAAAAGTATTATCAAAATATTTGTTCATAGAATTTTTTTCTTTCCAAATTTAACTTAATGAAGTGAAATAAAAAAACAAAACTAACCTCAGAAGATGGTGGGGTTTACCAATACCGTGAAGATGAATGTTGATGTTTGTTTAAATCTTACGAGTCTGAATGAGTGTGCAATTCCACTTATCCTTGAAAAGTAACCTACGATCAAAGAAACTACACATAAATTATTACACAAATGGATAAATGAGTTCTTAGAAAATGCCAATTATAGGAATCCAAAGGGACTTCCTTAGAGGATTTCATCTCATTTTTTAACAGTTAAGTGAATTGACAAAGATAGTGATATGATGGATAACAATAGATAAATGATAAATTGATGCTAAAATATAGAATTTGAGGTTAAAGTGATGGTCATGTATGGATTTGAAGGTGGTCCAACTAAGTGTAGATGTGATCTAAATGGACTCAAAGTAGTCGTACAAAATCCTTAGTCTCTTGTTGGATTTCATGTAGGAATTCAAACTGAGGTATTCAATGTTTTGTTCATCAATGGAAAATCAGATTGCGTAAAGTGTAAGATCATGTAGGATGTTGTATTATTCCTATAAAAATGGGTGTTGGACTATGGGGAGATCATAAATTCTTGTAATCAGATGTGAATGGCCAGGAACTGCCATCTAACTGAGATCCATACTTGGAAACAAGATGTTAAATGTAAAGGATTTAATAAAAACTTAGAGATTGCTAATAAATTGATAAAATTATAATTTTAATAGGAATCTCCAGTGATTTAGGTCAATATGTCAATTAGGGTGAATCATTGGCGATTTCGTGAATTTTGACTTTTTTAATAACAATGATAGTTTAAGAATTACAATGATGATTTTTCGATTGCTTAAAAGGTTTGTGATTATTTAAAAATGACCGAGAGAGATATATAAATACCTTTGAATGTATTTCGAGCTAAAAGATGCCTCAAATTTTTAATGAGAAGGATTTGACTTCATAAATTGTATCGTCATGTTCTTTAGAAGTTGAGTGTTGGAATGACCACAAATGTGGTTTGAAAATGATTGATGTTGATGCTTGATTATGCTTGAATATGTCTTGGATGTTATAATGTTGGAAAAATGGAGTGTAGGATCAAAAAGAAGGCCCACAATTCGATATTGAAGATCCCTAAGAAAGAGCACAAAGGTGTTATTTATAATCACTGGTGATTCGATTGAATTGCCAATAATCCACATTTTTGGGGACTCAACGGGTAGAAAAGTGGTTGAAACCACTTCTAATTAGGGGTTTTTGTTTTGGGATTCGGGTAAATGACTAAGGGAAGGTTAGGGATGAGGTGTAGAGGTTAGGAAGGTTATGAAATGGTTAAGAAATAATTGATTTGGTTTTTCCTTTATTTAATTTAGTCTTTACATGGTTTGGGTTGTTTTAAGAGTAAAATAAGATTTTATAGCTTTAAAATGATTTAATGAGATGTGAGTGAATATTTATATAGAGTAAATATTGTGGGGATTTTAGACTTACGATAAGAGATGTATGGTTTTAAATGTGTTAAATGATTTTTTTATTTTAATATAATTTGTAAACATGATGTGTATGGTGAAGGAAATTAGTGGTGAAAATTTTGAGTGTCCACATTTGCCCCTTTTTTTGAGTAGTTTTGTTTAGGAAAAGTGCTAGACAAAAATGATTTTTGATAGATTTATTTGTATGGGTGATCCCCCTCAAAATGGGGTTACAATAGTGTTATGTAAGGAACACTAGTTTGAAAGGGTTGATTTGGATAATTTTGACATGTGTTTTTAAAAATATTACCCCAAGATGGGGTATCAAAACGATAGGTACTACTATGGAATCAAGTGATAGGGGAACCAAAGGGTTCATTGACTATAGACATATAATTCATAAGGGTAGTATGTGAGGATAGGGAAGTTAAGTTATGGGGGGCCAAGTGGCTTGTCCTATATAAGTATAACGTATCCCGTGGTAAAGTGGATTTTTAATTTTAATTTTTGAGGTTTTGTGGTATTTGGAAGCATGCAATTGGATGGAAAATGTGATAAAATGGTTGTGATGTTAAAAAATGATAATGGGGATAAAAATTAGGTGAAATTTCTAGTGATTCATAATGATCACTGTGATTTAGATGAATCACTAGATGATTAAATGAATTATCGGTGATTTTTGCAAAATTTTGGGGGAGGCTATAAAATCCTTAGGTAAATGATGAATAGTTCATTGTTGTTATTGGTGTTTACAAATTGGAGAGCTCTGGGGAGTGAAAAAGGTGATTTGGAGAAATGGTGTCATCAAACAAGCATAGGAAACCCACACATGTAAAGGTAAGTGCCTTAATTTAGTAATTTTGTTGAATTTTTATCTTTTTAGATATATTTTTCATTTTCAAGGGTATGGAGGGTTTGTTTTTTAATTCATCGAAACCATCTTTGGAAATTTAGGCGATTATCAACGATTCAAATAATTATTGGTTATTTTTGTTTTTTTTTTGTGTGTGGATTTATTTTCTATCGTTCGATGTTTTTGATAAAGTTTTTGATAAATTTGGATTATAACATGTGTTTGTGTATATTTATGATTATAGGTGGATGCGAAATTGACCATACGTGATAGAATTCTAATAATCCTAGAGGAGGTACATGATCATATGATTGGAGCCATATAGAGGTAGTTATTTGTAGGGATGTGTGATTATAGATGCATCCATAGATGTAGAGGATTATTTTTGGCATTGATGGAGAGGTGGGATCCAACCACCTACACATTTTGGTTACCGACAGTGAGGTTACGATCACTGTGGAGGATGTTCATAGGATTACGAGACTACCAATTCGGGGGGAGGGAATTTATTGTATTGATGAGATAGAGAGGGAGGATGTGATGAGGAGGTTGTATAGAGATGATTTAGATGATGTGAAGTATACATTAAGGGGTTTTTATTATCAGTCTCTATATTATGTGGGGAGAGAGGGTTGTTCACATGGATGACTATGTTGATGATGGGTATTTCATGTTTTTCTTTTCCTAATTTTGGAGGGGGTATATTTCCATGGATAATGATGGGAGTAGTTTTGTAGAGATGATGGAGCATTGAACTATTTTTGTTTGGGCCCCTACATTATTATTAAGAGATACATATAGTGAGATTTGGGCTTTAAAATTCACAAGAGGTATGGGATAGATGTTACATTTTTATTATAGTGTTGGGCATTTGAGCACATTACCATATCATCTGTAGGGTTTACCATGGGGAGGTGTGGATATGTTATAATTATCTACAAGGTTTATGAGATGACAAGGTGATGTGGGTCGATCGAGAGGGAAACAAAAGGTGGCTCATTATAGATATCTTCTTACAGGGTTATAGATAGGAGATGTGTTGTGGAGACCTTATCTTGATTTTCCAGAGTGGTTAGAGTCGAGTGTGAGCTTGATGGGTTACAACAAGAGTTGGGTGTAGGGGAGATGAGGGGGAGAGTGGGAGCTTGTCATATTTAGTCATGTTAGATGAAAATTTGGTTTGATCCAAGATGTTCCTGAGGCTCCAGTATTATATAGATGAGATGAGGGAGATGTGGATACTCCCAAGGAATTTATGGGACATGGAACTCTATTATATTGATGAGTAGGGAGCCATGGGTCTAGATGAGCATGGTGATTTAGTGCCGATTGATGATGCTAGAGTGACCACTAGTTATAGGTGGTGGTGGGTTGGTTCTTATGTCGAGTTTAAGAGAGATTGATTTATTCAAAGAGGGGGGAGGGTACATTCTTGAGTAGAGGGAGAATGGGAGATTTTGATGTTAGTGATGATGAAGAGGGTGATGGAGATAAGGAGGACATTAAGGCCAGTTGATGGTAAGGCCACCGTGGAGGATAGAGAGAGGCCATGTTGGAGGGGAGGGATGATTTTATTGAGGGTGAGGGATGATTTGATTTGAGTAAGGATGGTTTTATTATTTATAGGGATGGGCTTAGAGTGTAGTTTTCATACATCACGACTGATCACGATCAATATAAGTAGTGAGAGACCCTGAGAAGGGATCTCGGTATTACAGGGACTTCAGTATCAGGTGAGGATTTGGCGGCCCAATCCTAGGCTAGTGATGGTTAGATGGGTGCATAGGGCATGATTAGCTATGCCCACTATCAGTCTTTATGAGTGGAGTTGGCATATTATGAGGATATGGTGATACATAACCTACCCAATGTAGTTTTGTATATGATCATATGGCATATGAGGGAAAATCCTAGTGCTAGTGTGGAGTCAGCCACCTCGAGGACTAAATGGAGGAGATGGAGGTGATGGTGGTGTGTAGGGAGGTGATGGGAGTGTTTTTGTGCTATAAAGTATCTTAGGGGTGTCTAGTTTATTAGATAGATATGACTTGTATTTGTATTTTGATTTTTTTACGGCTCGTATACGAAGCCTTGATGTATATATTTTGATGTGTGGAGTGAGGGGACTCCTTGATGATGTATTTGAGACTTTGATCATGATTATTGTGTGTGTGTGTTATATTTTTCCTATTGATTCATGTGTTGATTATGATGTATGTTTTAATATTTTTATTTGATGTTTATGGGATTAAAATGTTTATATGTTTTGAGAGGTTTATATGATTTGAAATGATGATAAAGATTTTGTGACTAAAAATGTGATATGGAATTTTATCAAAATATTCTAACTTTTAAGATAGGAGTAAAAATGGAATGATTGCATTGATATTGGATTTGATACATACGTGATGGGTATAAGATGTGAAAGCACTTGTACTTTTTCCTTTAAAATATTAACATGATATTATCAGTAGGTAGTTACATGTAGGATCTTGGTTATGGAGATGAAGTGATAAGATGTACCTTCCTAGACATGAAAGGAGTTTGAAATATGTAGATCAATGTGGGGAAGAAGGGTTCTCTTGTTCAACAGTTTCTTAGAGAAATGCCCAACTATACATATTTTATTTATTTTTGACGCAAACTGATCGATGTGGGAAGTTTTATTTTGATGGGAAAGCTGATTAATGTGGGAATCTTTCCTAGGATGCTTTGATATTTGAATTTTTAAGGTTGATCGATGTAGGAATCATTTTTACATGGGTATCCATCCTTGAGGGAGTGGTCTACAATTTTTGATTTTTATATTTTTCCTAAATTTTGTCCTTCGAGGGATTCAATCTATGATTTTGACTTGGTAGCTTTACTTTAAGGGATCAATATAATTTTGATTTTTGATAATATGATTTTGATATTTGAATAGTTTGTCCTTCAATCTATTATTTTTTATTTTTGATAAGAATCATCCATAGACATTTTTGATTTTATAATTTGAGGGAAAAACCTAATAGAATGTTTTGAGGAGGGAAGAGAGATGTGTACATGACTACACATATGTTCCCCATGACATGTCTTCGGTTGGTACATAAGGTAGATGATGTAATTATCAAGGGTTCCTACTAAGGAGGAACTTATCCAATTGAAATATGTGATGAACAGAGTCATGGTGCTCATATTTAAGGATATTGAGGATAGTGACAAAAGACCACATACTTTCAAATCATTATGATGAGAAGATGACTGGTTGATGGTGGAATAAAATTTGATGTAACTACTATCATGACATTCAAAAGTTAACAGTATAAATGGTACAAGTGCAAGGAATTCAAAGGTTCCTTTTCATGTGTACCATCAAGGGAGGCTAGGTGATACGCTCCTAACCCATACTTTGTGAGTAATAACATATGGACCAATCTAGTTAGGGGAAATCTTTCTACGTTTAATCCTTTCTAAAGTAGTGACATTTTGATTTTATTTGAGAACGAGATCACCTATTTTAAGTCATTTATTTTAAATGTTTATTGTAAGCATGTTTGATGCATTCTTGATAGAATTGATGATGTTCAAGGGTTATTAAATGTTTTTCATCTAATAATTCTAACTGTGTTAAATGATCTTTTCGATATTATTCATCAAGGATAAATTATTTGAAGAGATACGTAAGAGTGATGGGATTTGGAATTCAAGGGGGAGGACTACCTTAGAGCCATAGCCATAGTGAGAAGGGTGTAACACCTATAGGAGTACGAATGCTAGTCCGATAAGCCCAAAGAGAAACAAGATCTAGAGATGCCAATTCCTACCTGATTCATCTATTATTTTCATAAGGATTTTATTAAGTGTTTTGTTATAGAATTCAGCTTGACCATTTTCTTGGGGATAGTAGGGTGATGAAAAGCTAAGTTTGATGTTGAAGGTGTCACAAATTTTTAACATCCTTTTTTTAAAGGATTTTCCATTGTCTATGTGACAAGCTTGTGAGGAACACCAAAGTGACATATGATGTATTGATAGATGAAATTGATAATTTGATTTTCTTTAGTTAAAGTTAAGGAATGGATTTGACCCATTTTGTAAAGTATTCAGTGGTTGTGATGATGGAATGATGTTGTTGAGATGAGTGAGGATTGATAGTGCCAATGAGGTCTAGCCCCATTGTGAGAAAGGCCATAAGTCATGAGAGGGTTGTAAAGCTTGACTAGGGACATGAATGAGATCTGAATGTTGTTGACATTTGACACACTTCTTAGTGTATGCACAAAAATATTGATTGATGGTAGGAAAGTAATATCCTAGTCATGTAAGACATGTTTAGCGATGACATTACCATTGAAATTTCCACCACATATACTATCATGGACCTCTTGGATTGCTTTGATTGATTCATGAGACTTAAGACATCTTAATAGAAGGCCATAAAAACATGTTTATACAAGATACCACCTATAATGACATAGTGAATGCACGTTGAAGAAATGATCTTTTAGCATTTTGGGATAAATTAGATGGTATTTTAGATTCTAAAAGGTAGTTGAATATTTGAGAATACCATAGATTAGTTGGATGATTTTTGATAGTGTTGATAGAAGGATTTCATTTTTATGAGATGGTTCATCTAATCTATGAATGAAACAAAGAGTTTAGAATTTTCACTTGATTCTTCGGTTGATAGAGGAATAAGGGATCCTAAAGAATCCATGGTGTCTGCAAACTTATTAGAGGATTGTGGAACTATTTGAATGGTATAATGATCAAATGCTTTGAGGATAAATTCAACATTGGCTTTATATTTTTGCAAGATTTCATTTTTACATTGATATTCTCCTTTAATTTGATTAATGATGAGTTGTGAGTCTCATAGATTTCTAATATTTGAATGCCTAACATGATAGTGGTTTGAAGACCCATTATTAAGTCTTTGTATTCTACCATATTATTAGTGCATTTGAAGTTAAGTTTAAATGATAAAGGAATAAGAGTCCCCAGGGAGGTATGATGAAAATACCAGCCCCCTCCCTTTTGGCATTTAGATCCATCAAAGAAGAGGGTCATTTTTATAGGAGTGAATTCTTGTTCATTGATAGTGTTGATAGATTCATCGGGAAATTGTTCATGAGAAATTTGAGTGTCAGGAAGGGGTGCTTCAACAAGTTAATCAACAATGGTTTGGCCCTTAATGGAATTTTGTGATAGGAATTTAAGATCAAACTTGGTCATAAGCATAAGCCATCAAGTTATGTAATCGCTATGATATGGATTAGAATGCATGGTTTTGAGTGGGTTAAATATAGTGATGATGTACATTTTATGATTGAGGAGATAGTGGCATAGTTTAGAGGTTACGAAGTATAAAGCACAACATAATTTTTCAGTGGAGATAGTGGCGTAGTTTAGAGGTTACAAAGTATAAAGCACAACATAATTTTTTAGCTTCTATATAATGAGTTTCATATTCATGGAGGGTACAAATTATATAATAGATGACTTATTCACAAGTTTTTCATCACGATGAGCAGAGCATGGCCCCTAAGGCATGATTTGTAGTAGATATGTAAAGATAAAATGGCTCCCCCTCACGAGGAGGTGTGAGTATAGGGTGGTGATAGGAGGTATGTTTGAGCTCATGAAATTTTTTTGACAATTAAGATCCCATTTAAAGTCAATGTCCTTATGAAGAAGATGATGAAATGAAGGACACGGTGGATAATTGAGATATGAAAATGTGAATAGACTACGCATTTTACCTTAAAGGCTATGTAGTTGTTTGAGATTCGATGGAGGAGGAATTTCAATAATTGCTTTAATTTTAGTTAGGTCTACTTCAATGCCTTGGATAGATACGATGAACCATAAAATATTTTTGGTGAGAACATCAAATACACACTTAGTGGGGTTTAGATGAAGGAAATATTGAATAAAATGAGTGAAAATTGAATCAAGGACATCGAGATGGTCCTACGTTTTTTAGATTTCCTAGAGATATCATTTACGTAGTATTATATAGTTTTTGGATAAGATCATGGAAGATATATGTTATGGTGCGTTGATAAGTGGCCCCAACATTTTTAAGTCCAAAAGGGCATGAAATGGTAGAAGGTACCCCAAGGGGTAATGAAGATGTTTTGTGTTGATCATCAGTGGTGATGAGGATTTGATTATAACCAGAGAATCCATCCATAAGGGAGAGAATTTTTTGGTCAGTTGTTAGGTTAACAAGTTGATCAATGTTTGGAAGAGGAAATTCATCTTTTGGATAGGAGAGATTGAGATCTTAGAAGTCAATTCAAATGCATAACTTTCCTGAGGATTTGGTTATGGGTACAATGTTAGAGACCCATTGTGGATAATCAATGGGTATAATAAAAATTTTAGAAAGGAAGAACAAGTAACTCTTCTTTGATGAGAAGAGATATGTGTGGGTAATTCTTAGATTTTTTGTTTGAATTTTTGGCATTGGGATAGGTGATGATGTTGTATATGATCGATGTTGGGGTTGATAATTGACATATCACTATATAAAAAGGAAAAGGCTTGATTATATTTAGATAAGAAGGTAGTGAAATAATTTAATTCTTGTGGATCTAAGGATTGACTAGATTTAACTATGCGGGGTTATTGAGGGGATCCTAAAATTAACATCGATTGGATTCATTAAGGAGAGTTGATGTTAAGGTGGTATGGTTTTCTAAATAAAATGGTCCTCTTCTCCCATGTGGAGAGAATATCTTGATCATCATGACATTGGAGGAGGTTATCAATGATGGTGAATCTTCTTCAATCATTTCTGTCTAGATGAGAGGAAGTGTTTTAGTGACATGATTAGATTGATAAGTCAAAGGTCCTAAGGAAATAATATTGACTAAAAAATTTAGGTGGGATGGATATTGTGTCATCAGTGTCCATGGGATCATCTTGTTCTGTTGAGGATGAAGGACCTAATTCTATGATACGTAAAGATGTGGTATGTGTAGATGATTCAATAGTGGGTCTTTCATATCCTAATCCATACTTTTTGTGGTTTGAGGGAACTTTGGAAAATTAAATCATGTATTCCTATGTTTGTAGCATCTAAATCCAAAACCCTTCCATGCATAGTGATGGAGATACATTTGAACAAAGGTTGGATTATATAAATAGTCGAAATTTAGATTTGAAAGGCATGACATGGTGTTGATGAATGTATTGTGAGGAAGGATGATCAATCCCTCCATAGATGATATTCATTTTTAGATATGGGACATAAGAGATAATATCTTTGACATCAAGTTCATACAAGGGTTTTTTGTCTGGTCTTCCATACATTTTAGGTGTAGGAAGTGAGTTAAGCATGAGAAGATGGTACTCCCCTAAAAATATGTTCCATAACATCACTAAGGGAGGAGTCATAGGTAGTTTGGATGATGGAATGGACATGCTGGTAGATGCTTCATCAAAGGATTATGATTTTGGTTTTGTAATAAGGACATCATTTTTGATATGTCATATTACATTTGGTGAAGGGATTAGGATCTGTAGGGAATGTAAATGTCTTACCCTCGTGTTCATATTTAATACACTTGGTGAAGTGTCAAGGGACACAATGCATGGTACGTATCAAGGTCGTCTAACAACATGTTATATTAGAATTCTCCTCTATAATATATAAGAGTTTTGGAAGAGTTTTGACAGCCAACTTTAAGAGGTAGAATGATAGTACCTAACGTGGGCATGATTGTATCATTGAAAGCTCGAAGAAGAACTAGTGTTTGGTGATGATGATGTTTGGTAGTCTAATTTGGTTGAAGGTGATGGATGATATGATATTGATTAATGTGCCCCCATCAATCATGACCCTTTTGATAAGGACATCATTGATTTGGGTGGATGAAAAGAGGTAAGTCATGATCCTCAAGCCAAAGTGATGGTATTTCAACAAAGTCAAAGGAGATGGCTAAAGATGTTTTGAGAGCACCTAAAAATTCTGTGAAAGAGTGAGGATCATCTATAGGAATTGAGATGGACTGAAGGGTTTTGATCATGGCTTGTTTATGTGAAGGTGATGTCTGAACCAACTCATAAAGTGACATTTTGACAGGATCTTGGTGTAATTTTTAATAACTACTTTTGTACTGCTATGGAAGATGGTGGAGCGACAAGGATGGAGACTTTAGTCTTGGATTGTGATGTTTGATTAGGTGTCTCAGGAGCAAGAGAAATGGAAACTTAGATTTATCTTTGGATGAGGAAGAGGTGAGTTTGGAGGTGGCGGGATGGCAAAAATGTTTTAGGGTTTATTCTATTCTAAAGGATTAGACTCATGGATATGAGCTCGAGTAGTGATGTGGAAATGTGTGATTTGATGGGGAAGAAGCTTACTCAAGGATTCTTCAATAGTGGGAGATGATGAAATTGTAGGTGTTGGGTGAGATTTATTTGATTTGCGTAACTCTGAGGGAAGAAGGCCTTTACTTTCAAGTTTTTGAATGGTTACATGAAAGGATTTACAGTCTTCTACAGAGTGTCCTAGTGTCTGATGGTAGTCACAAAGGCTTCAAAATTATACCATGAAGGTTTTCAGCCTTGAGTGTTGGATGGTTTAGGAAGAGGCAACACTATGAGTGATTATTGAAGAATTTTTCTAGAATTTACTACATAGTGTCCTTTTGATGTGGATGTTGAGGGAAATAATGTATCTTTTGGTTTGGTGATCATGGGAGATGTTACTTTTGGTGTGGGTTCTTTAGTTGTTATTGATGAGTAGTTTTAAATTGTGTGATGGTGATAGGTGACTTGGATGAAGGATGTGGCCCTAGGATAGAGGGCTGATGTTTTTCTCTTTGTGTAGGGGTAGTTGAATGGTTTATGATTGTGAATTTTTTATATGGGGTGAAATAAGTTTTTGGAAGTTACGGGGGTGATACTGGGCCACAAATTCATCGTATGAACTCTTTTGCAATTGAATAATGGGTTATTTCTGAGATGTCTGTGAAGGGTTTATAGATGAGGTAGATATGGATGAAATTTTTGTTTCTCGTGGGTGTTTCTAGTTTTTTGTCATGTGTTGTTCAGGGGTATTACTAGAGGAAGGTGTGGATGTAGATTTAATGACATGTGATGTTTTATTGATGGTATTTATGGTATGATGGGCTTGAACATTGTTAGTTTTGGTTGACTACTCGATGGGGAATGATTCGAAAATGGTTGTTTGAAGACATCAAGATGTTCTAATTCTAAGGTGTATTAGGGTTGTCTAAATTTATCTCACCTTTATCAATCAGATCCTGAAGGACATTGCAAAATGAATGAAACCTTTTGATGTCATGGACCTTTGACCTATATGTACTTTACAATAGTCATTATCCATGTACCAAGAGGGTTTTAAAATAGAGGTGTCGATAGGATGAGATGGGTGGGAGAGAAATCATGTTAGTGGCGAGGATTTTATCAAAGACCATATGATAAGTTCTCCAATGGGGGTATAGTTTTTTGAGGATGGGAGTGTTTAGTGGTCGATCATTCTTTAGGAGAAGATTTAACAACTATGGCATTGGCTGAGGATTTAGGTTTATCTTGACTAGAGGATGGTTTGGATGGGAATTCAAATTTTGGTTTCTTCGTCTAAGTTTGACTCTACCTTCTTCAAAGAGTGAAGTTCAAGTTTATGAGCCATGGTAAAGGATTCATCAAATGTCTAAAAGGATTGGATTTGGAGTGTAGAAGAGATGTGTTTGGTGCATGAATGGGAAAATAATTTGATTAACTCTGTTTGTGGGAGAGAGAATGATAGTTGATTAATGATACCCCTCTCAGGGTGAAAAAATTATGATAGACTCATCTTCAAATTGTTTAATTACATAAAGGTCAGTAATAGTGATTTTACGGGTGATGTTGATTGAAAAGTGTTTGAGAAAGATTTGGGTGAGTTGTGTGAATGAAAAGAGGGAATATTGTGGAATGTTATTATACCAATCTAAAGCAGGACCTACCAAAGACATGGGGAATGTTCTTAACATGAGATCTTGTCGTGAGATATAAGGTAACAAGCATGAAAAAAATCTTAGATGTGTTGTTGAGGATCCTCCTTACTTGTATAATTTGATAAATTTTTTCCTAATGAGGAGGGTAAGATTTGTAGGGTACATATGGATGAATAGGATCATTACATATTTGTTCATATGATAGTGTGTTTTTAGGACCCATGGAAGTGGCTTCAAGACTAGATATCTTGTTCATTAAATCCTAAAGGGGGTCATTTTGTGGTTGTTATTTTGTACTAGATGAGGATGAACCAAGTTGATTCAAATTAAAATTGACTAGGTTGTTGATATGGTTGGTATTGTTGTGGGATAATTTGTTGAAAAGGAATATTTTGCTGAGGAATATTTGTAAGAATGTTATAAGTGGGTTGTGAGGCTAATGGTTGTGATGGATGGATGTATTTAAAAGAGGTTGTGATTGTTGTGGAATATGTTGAAAAGGAATAGACATGTGGATAAGAGGTTTGAATATTGAGGTGGTTTTTGAAAGGGGATGGAAGTGAAAACAAGGGGTTGTGATTATTATGGGATGTTCTAAAGAGGAATAGAGGTATGGATAAGGGGTTGTGATGGTTGTGGTATATTGAGAGGAAGCAAGTGATTGGGATGGTTGAGGTATGTGTTATGAAATAAGTGAGGTTGAATATTGTTGTGAAACTAGATGGGTATTGCAAAACAATGCTAGTGTTGATTAAGGGTGTAGATACAGGGATAGACATGGTAATGTTTTGTAGAGGTGGTGTAGTTTGTTGAGAGGGTGGTGGTTGAGACACACTAATAGAAATAACAAAAACTCATATGAGGTGTTTGGATGGTAGAGGATGTTGGAGGGGTTTGTGTGGATGGAGAAACATTTGTGTTGTTTTGAGGTGGTGTGGAACTAGTTGAAGGGTCGAGTGAAGATATTGGTTGTTGAGTGGTCATGTCTTGCAAAGAAATCATATTAATGTCAAAAGTAATGATGGGAACTGAAGACATGGCATGTTGGATGTTTCTGGTTAACTACTAGTAGGATAATAATATATTTTTGGATGATAGGTTCATGGTTTGGATCAATGAGATGGAAAACCACATGAAGGATCAGGTATATAAGGAAGTGGTTTAGGTAATGATGATTGAAGGTGAACACCCTAGAAGAAAGATATGCATTAAGATCCACAGGTTTGAGTCTAAGATCTCTGAAAAGAAATGATCCCCACTATCAAAGAAGTGGGGACTAAAAGGATCAAGTGTCTCAGATGAAGTGGATTGATTGTTGGGTGAATGTGGTTGTTCTTGATTCTATGGTCAAGGTGTTGATAAGAATGTTTGGTGTTGATCAATGATTCATTGAGCATCTCTATATACGGCTTGAGCATGTTGTAAGGTTTGATGGGCATGTTGTAGATTGTTGAAATGGACTAGACATGTTTTTGAAGTCTGGATGCAATGGGATTTTTGTCTTGTAAGAACCATAATAACAAACAAACAATCACCTAATAAATAGAAAATAAATCTAGATGGGTTAATTAAAAGCAGGAATAAAATCACACAAATGAATTTTTTATTATCTTGATTAATTTTAAGAAAAGTGAAATGTGTAAAATGGATGATAAGGTCCTAGGAAATGACATCTATGGATGGTTTAAAATGTTTAAGGTTGGAGTCCTTAATATACCCAAAGGTATGTGAGGCCCAAATCTATGTTGGTGTTAATATGGGGCCTAGTATTGGGGCCTACCCCTCACTTCATAGTCCCTCAAAATGATAAGGGAGTCGGGTTCTTAGCCAATATATTGAAAATCGATTGTTTATACTTAGCCAGAACACCGAGTCAGTTTCCATATTGGGTGATGAAATACCAATAGTTATCACCTAGGTAGAAATGTTCAATGTATTTTATGTTTGATGTGATTTATTTGTGTGTGAGGAAGATTAGTGAATGTAATAAATTAACCTTTAATTAATATATGTGTTCAAGCTAGGATGCAAGGTTCTTTTAAGCCCAAAATAATGATTGATTTTGATGAGGAGAAATAACAAAATGGAATTATCAAAATGAAAAGAAAAGAAGAAGACTCACTGTAAAACACTTCCTTTTAAATTTTTAAATATTTTGATTTTTTTTAGCAATGCAATAATGTAGCAAGCAAAATCCTCCAAAGAAGAAACCTACAAAAGGTGTTAGCAGAAGAAAAAAAACAACAAAATAAAATGATGTTAGAGGTTGAATGACTGAGTAATCAAAAGTAGTCACAGAGATATCATCGGTGATTGATAGGAATCGCTAGCGATTGAAAATTCACCTAAATAGTTAGTGATTTAACCTAAATCGCTGGAAATTTGATCATTGATGATTACATAGTAGAAGGCCTAAAAATGTATAAAAAATTAAACTAAATGAAAGAAAAATGGACTAAAGTCCCATCGGGTGTGCTAAAATGTTTAGAGAAGTTTTTGCTTTCTAACTTTAAATTAATGAAGTGAAATAAAAAAACAAAACCAACCTCAGAAGATGGCGGGGTTTATCGATACTCATGAAGATGAATGTTGATGTTGATGTTGATGTTTTTTTGAATTTTCTGAGTTTGAATGAGTGTGAAAGTCTGCATATCCTAAAAATAAACATGTGATCAAAGACACTAAACAAAAATTATTAGACAAATGGATAAATGAGTTGCTTGAAAAGGATGATTCCAAGAATCCAAAAGGACTTCCTTGGAGGATTTCATCTCATTTTGTAACAATTAAGTGAATTAAAAAAGATAGCAGATAATGATGGATAATAATAGATAAATGATAAATGGATGCTAAACTCTAGAATTAAAGGTTAAAGGGAAGGTCTGTATGGCTTTGAAGGTGGCCCAAGAAAGTGTAGATGTGATCTGAATGGACTCAAAGTAGTGTACCATAAGTCCTCTCGGTCTCTTGTTGGATTTTGTGTAGGAATTCAAACTAATCTTCAATGTCTTGTTCATCAATGGAAAATTAGATTGTGAAAAGTGTAAGCTTGTGTAGGATGTTGTATTTTCCTAGAAAAAGGGGTGTTAGACTATGGGGAGATCATAAATGCTAGTAATCGGATGTGAACAACCAAGAACTACCATCTAATAGAGAGCCATACTTGGAAACAACATGTTAAATGTAGAAGATTTGATAAAAAATGATAGAAAGATAATAAATTGATAAAAAGATAATTTTGATAGGAATCACTAGTGATTTAGGTCAATCGTTGGTGATTAGGGTGAATCATTAGTGATTGCTATGAATATTGATAGTTTTGATAAAAACGATAATTGAAGACTTACAATGATGTTTTTGATTGCTTAAAAGTTTTATTATTATTTGAAAATGATAGAGAGATATATAAATACCTTTGAATGGATGTGGAGCTAAAATATGCCTCAAATTTTCAATGGGAAGGATCTGAGTTGATAAATTATCTCATCATGTTCTTCAGAAGCTGAGTGATGGAATGACCACAAATGTGCTTTGAAAATGATTGATGTTGATACCTGATTATGCTTAAAGATGTAGTGGATGTTGTAATGTTGAAAAATGGAGTGTAGATAAAAATAAGGCCCAAGATTCCAAGATTGAAGATCCTTGAGAGATAACACAAAGGTGCTATTTATAATTCTTTGGATTTGGTTGAATCTTTGATCGGTGATAAACGCATTTTTTTAGGAATCAACTAGAAAGTGTTTTGAAACCACTTCTAATTAGGGTTTTTGTTTTGGGATAATGGTAAATGACTAAGGGAAGGTTGGGGATGATGTGTAGAGTTTAGGAAGATTATGAAATGGTTAAGAAATTATTGATTTGGTTTTGTCTTTATTAAATTTAGTCTTCAAATGGTTTAGGTTGTTTTAAAGAAGAGTAAAAAGATATTTTACAAGCTTGTAAAATGATTTAATGAGATGTGAGTGAATATTTACATGGAATAAATATTATGTGGGATTTTAGAATTAGGATAAGAGATGTATGGTTTTAAATGTGTTAAATGATTTGTTTTGATTTAATATAACTTGTGAAGATGATGCGTGTGGTGAAGGAACTTAGCGGTGTAAATTTTGACTATCTACACTCTTATTGATGTTCAGACTGTTGGTGGGATGGAGTATTATATAGTTATATTTTAGAGTTCTCTATTTCTACATATCTATTTCCCAAAGAAGCTGAATTCCATTTCTTACACAAACCAAGAGGATATTACCTATGCACTATACCTTTATTAATCAATATATTGATGATAGAGATGGATTTAGAGTGCCTCCCTATGAATAGAGAAACTCCCACCACGTGTAGGGGTAGGAGAAAGTGTGGTGAAGATGGCATACCTAGTGGAAGTAATGCAAAGAGAGGAAAGAAAACTCATATATAATGAAGTGTGAGAGAGGGAAATTGTGAAACAAAGGGAGATTGAGGAGTCCTTGGAGTTGAGGAGAGAGATGGATCATGAAGGATTTGAAGCTCTCGTGGAAGACGAGGAGCTAGAGCATATGGCTCTCCCAACATTGGGTAAGTGAAACATAGAATCCCCTTCAACTTTAGATGATATCACATCGAGGAGAGTGTGGGGACCGCAAGTGCACATCTTATCCCACCTAGCCACATAACCCTTGCACTTGATGTTTCAAATCTAGAATTAATCATTAAGAAGCATGCTAGTGCAAGTAAGAAAAACCCAGACAAGTAGATATCATATGGTGTTGGTAGTGTTGATACCAAGTGTCAGCCCATTCTTAGAGGTGTATATTACATCCATGGAAATCAAATGGAGAACCTTTCTACTAATTCAATTCATGAGATGTGTAGTGGAATCTAGTCTCGTAGATGTGAATTAGAAGGACATACTAAAGATAATTTCCCACACATATTGGTGCACACATTATTATTAGATTGTGAAGTTTGTCCAATAAATTATGATGTATGATATTTCCTATTTTTCAAAGTGTGCTCATGAAGAAGGTGTTCATGTATTGTAAGATTTACAAGTACCACTCTCATGACATTGTTGATCGTAAGTTTATTAATCACATTTACTAGGGCATTGAGATAAGAGTGCGCCAACTAGTGTGGCTAGTGGATCTAATAAACAAAAGGAAATAACCATAAAGTGTGTGAAAATGGAAATAATAGGAATGGTGGCTTCATAGGTGGATAGAAAGGTCAAGGTTGTGGAAGTGGTAGAGGCATATTTCTGTTAGGAACTTGTTATAATTTCAGATCTCCCGATCATTATCAGTGTGAGTTCCCTTAGAACATTACTTTCTCATGGTGCGGGAAGCCACATAAGTTAGAAGAATGCCCATATTTATATGAGCACATGAGTAATAATAATAAATAGGTAATATGTGCAGCAATGATTAAGGTACAATGAGCTATTTCTCATCGGTGGATGTTGAAGAAGACCCCTGATCCTGAATTATAAACTATAAAGGTCACCACACGTGCTAAGACTATGCATGCACGCGAGCCTCTCGAAGACTAAGTAACTAATTTCAAGGGAATAAGTGATACATGCTAAGATTCCAAATGCTATGTACCATAAGGAAGTTTATTAGGATACCATAGAATTTTTAGGGTATTGTAGGGAGAGATACAATATTTAAAGGAACATGTTTGCAGCATGGATCCTGCAAGGAAAGTTGAACTCGCAGAAGGATGTTGATTACTTGAAATAGGTGTGTAGGATATTACACCAGAGAACATCATTCCTCTATTAGGGAATGCATAAGAGCAAAGGTACCACTCCTTGGATTTGAACATGAAAGACATATACTTCATGAAAATATACCACCTCATAATCATGAATTTGATAAAGATATCACACTTGATGCAAAAGAATTGATGGGTGGATATTATGCAACATTCTTATTGATAATTTGGTGGGGAAGTAAATGTATTAACTATGGATACTTCAAATCAGATGGGTAGACCAACCTTGCAGCCATCAACAAATGTTTTTACATGGAAAAATATACTAAGGCCATTCCGATTGGGTTACTGAAAGATGCAACTATTACAATTTAAGGAGTCAAGTTTACTAGGGATTTTTAGGTATTGGAGATAGCTGAAGAAGACAACTTTCCAGCATTACTTGGATGGCCCTAGTATTATGCGAATAAGGTAGATTTATGCTTTAATAAAAGGTAAATCAGTTTTGATAATTATGAGGTGTGTGTGATTATACCCTTGTTTAATAAGAAGGAAGATCCCTATGTTGAGCCTTTAAGTTAAGAAGATATTAATAGAATATATGTTCAATTAGTGTGTGATAAAGAGAATTTGGAACCATCCAAGGAGGGAGTACTTCATTGGGAAGACAAGAAGTTTGTAAGTGACAATACAAGTGTTTCTTGTGATAAATGAGCTCATAAAACATATGAAATTGTTGGGAACAAAGTGAAATGATGAGTCACTAGGATGATTAGACCACACATGGTGAGGTGGTTGGGATTTAATAGGGTACAATGGTATACTAGTAAAGGAAATCTAGACATGTTTCTATTGGTATGATGAACCGATGTCAGCATGAAGGGGATAGAAGAAATATGCTGGTCTATACCTTACATGGGACCATATCGCACCGGTGGGAAACATAGAGAGATGGCCTTTTGGAATGGTGAGAAGTGAGAATCACTTTCTCCACCAGGTTTACTCATAGAAATGTGAATTTCATGGGAAGTCTTATACCTCTTGTCACATCCAGAATGTGAGAGATCTTGAGTGCAAGTAAATGAGGCATTAATAACATCACTCTAAGTACATAAGTTATAATCCACCATATGCAATGCGTGCATGCATGGTATGTCCATGCTTTGAGTCAAAAAGGGAGACTACTAATTGGCAAGAAATGACATCATGTATGATTTAGAATTTTGATTATTTTCTACAAAGCCTTTGGTCAATGAAGCACTACGAGATAATGAAGTGCCTTACTTTGAGAGAAAAGGAAAAATATCTCGTGCTATAATTTTTTAGAGAACCTGGTCTTGAGGCATGTCTTGATCTTGAGGAAATAGATGAAGAAGAAATGTTATGCATCGGAAATAAAAAGGAAAGGGTAAATTGGTATACATTATAGATGATGAGGAAGTAGATACCTTGGATGTTGACCATATTGAAGGTACGTGTGAGGTGATGGACACTGCGGCTGAGAAGGCATGCGCATATCACACACCAATGAAGACAAAGAAGGGTAACATTAGTACAAATGTTGAGCATAAGGAGTTCATTATTGGTGATTACTAGCCGACAAAGAAGTGGCTAATATTATTGAACTTTTGTGTGACTTCCAGGACTTATTTACGTGGGGCTATCATGAGTTAAAGGAGTACACCCTTCTTTAGGAGAGATGAAAATAAAGCTTAAGGATGGCGTGTGCTTGGTTAGGAAGAGGCCTTACAGGATGAATCCTAATCGTGTGTGAAGGTAAAGGAGGAAATTGACAAGATTCTCAAGTCTGGTATAATTGAGCTTATTGAAGAATTTGAATGAGTTATCCCCATGGTCATAAACATCAAGAAATATGGGAGGATAAGGATTTGTGTAGATTACAGGAGCTTAACACTTCATGTGTCATAAATTCTTTTCTAACCCATTTCATAGAGGAAATCTTTGGAAGGATTTTCTAGGCGTGAGATATATTATTTTACTGAGATGGATATTCGAGTTATCACCAGTGCACATTGCGAAGGAAGATTAGGAAAAGAAACCTTTCACCATTGAGTGGGGTATCTTTTCCTATACTATTAAGCCCTTTGGATGAAGAATACACCTGCAATATTCTCTTGCATTATGGTGTGGGCTTTTCATGATTTTGTTCAAAATTTCTTACATGTATATCGAGATGATTGGATAGTATATGGCTTAGTCAAGGACCATTGTGACAATATAAGACTCATGTTTGAGAGGTGCAAGTAGTTGATCATATCTCTCAATATTAAGAAGTGCATATTTGCAACACCTTTTGGAACTTTACTTGGGCACATAATTTACAAGGAAGGATTATTGGTAGACCCAGCTAAGATAGTTGTGATCTTGGGTTTGGAAGAACCTACCAATCAAAGTGAAGTGTGTGGATTCTTGGGACATACATGTTAGTATAGGAAATTCATCAAATGTTATGCAAAGATTTCGCACCCTTGGAATAATTGTTGAAGGGGAAATGGAAATTCCATTAGGGTGATGGGAAACAATATGTGTTTGAAACACTGAAGGAAAGGCTTACTAATACACCCATTTTTCACTTTCCTTCATGGAAAAACCTTTTCATGTTCATGTTGATGCCTTTATCCCGGAAATTAATATAGTGTTGGTGCAACCGGAGGAAGCACTTGAGGACCATCCAATTTAATTTACAAGTAAGAAGTTAACACCCTCAAAGCATAATTACACAACTACTAAGTGTGAATATTTTTCTATGATCTACGCGTTACAAAAGTTAAGGTAGTACTTATTGGGGACACCACTAATTTTCTATACAGATCATATGGTGCTTAAGTATTTGGTTAACAAGCCTAGTTTATAAGGGCGCATTTGTAGATGGATACTCTTGTTTCAGAAATTTGAGTTCATAGTTGTAAAAATAGGAAAGAGAAATTCGTGGTTTGATCATTTGTCATGGATCAAGTATAGTGACGACATGTAGAGCATTGAGGACATAATGCCAGATGCACATATTTTCAAGTTGAACCACATGCCCACATAACTAGAGGATATTGCAAAGTATTTTTACGTATTGGGAAGGTGATTGAAGGAATGAAGATATTAGAGAAGACACAACTTGTAATATGTTTAACACCTTATTAGTTGATTGGTGGATATTTATACAAGATAGGATGAGATAAATTTTTGCACCGATGTGTTCTGGAGCATGAGTGTGAGGCTATTACGGAAGAAGGTCATGGTGGGATAACAGGAGGTCATTATGCAGGTGATGCTACCGTGTGCAAGATTTTTATGGTTGGAATTTTATGGGAAACTTTGTATAAGGATACTCAATAATACGCCAAGGCATGTGATCATTGTCACTCCTTAGAAATCCTAGTAATAGAGCTTAAATTACGTCATGCAGCCTATTGTAAGTGTTGGACCTTTTGAAAAGTAGGATATTGACTTTATAGGCCCTATTTCACCATCCATGTGTAGGAATGACACCTACTACATCATTACCTACATATATTATCTAACATGATGGGCATGAGAAACACTTAAAAATATTTTACATCAGCTACAACAACTAGAATTTTATGGGAAAACATTATTAGGAGGTGTGGTTGTCCTTTGAGATTTACTAGTGATATAGGAACTCATTTTATTAATGATACAATTTGAATTCTATTGGAAGAGTTTATGGTGGTACACCATCAGACTAATCCTTATCACCCATAGGAAAATGGTTTTATAGAAGCTTTAAACAAAATTATGGGACATACATTAACAAAAATATGTGATGTTACAAGAAAATATTGGGATGATAAAGTGTCAGTTGTACTTTGGGCATATAAGACCACTTATAAATGGTTAAATAAGGAAAAACCTTTTTGGTTGGTGTTTAGCATAGAGACTATATTTCTTGTTGAATTCATGTTACCATTCCTACGTATTGCGAGTATAGGTGGACTAGCTGATGATCAAGTTGTGTAAGAGTGCATTAAAAAACTAATGCAATTAGATGAGTGGCACACCATTACGTGTTGGAGTCATAAGACTAAGAAAGAAAGACATAAGTTATGGCATGATAAACATATTAGGAATAATACATTTGAGGTTGGAAAGATGGTCCTTCTCTATGACTCCAAGTTTGCACGTCATGCATGGAAATTAAAAGTGCATTGGTTGTAACCTTTTATAGTAACCCATATAATTGAATCCCATGCTTGTCATTTGCAAGCATTGGATGGCATCGATATTTCCGGTTACTTCAATGGGAGTAGGATTAAGACCAACTATAAATAAAGCTTCTTGATGTTTGTAATAATTTAGTATTTCCACTTTGGTTAGATTTACCATTCATGTGTTTCCTTCCATTAGTTTTATGCTTTGTCAATTTAGTATTGTGTTTTTTTGTAATAAACATGCTTGCGCATGGGAATCTGATTATTATCTTTTGATATCATGCACAAAGTAATGTGCATACTTTTAGTATGGGGTGGATTACAATTGTGAGAAGAAGAGAATTTTTTTGGTATCAAGGTTGAATAATAAGTAAAGGAGTACATTCGTTGATGACGATGTCGGTTCTGCTGGACTAAAGTAAAAGAAAGAAGAAAAAGTTGTCATAAGAAGGATGGTGACGATAAAGATGAAGCTCAAAAGAAAAACCATGTATGAAGAATGGACACACAATGCAACACGAGGTAGCAAAGAACATGGTGAAATAATTAGTGAGAGGCGTAGAGGATTATAAAATTTGGCATATGGAAAAACACGCAAGGAGGTATGTGGCTTAAAAATTAGTAAAGCACGTCGAAGCTTATGATTTTAGTGCATAGAAGAAAACATAAGAAAATGCATGAGAAAAAGCAGAAAACTAGATTTAAAGTTGTATGGTGTTAGGTGGAGAGTATTTAATTGTTAGGATAAATTAATTATGCATTATATGATTTATTATTTAATTTATTTTATTAATTAAATAATCATATTATATGGTTATATTATAAACCATAATATAATTGTAAGTTGTTATATGGTTTTAAACCATATTTGTCTTTTTGTTTCACAGGATAATTGTTACAATTATTATAACAATTTATATGCTTCCCGGATGTATTATTGGAAGCAGTTGTGAGTATGGTTTTACCTGTGCAACATATTTGTTTGTCTACACATTGTTGTCCAATATGTATAAATATTGTAGCACTCCATTGTAATGGTTAATCAATTTCACATTAATAAAATATACAGGCTTCCGTCCCTATTTGTGAAATTACATTTGGTTTCAGAGCAGGTTGAAGGATATTGGAGGATTGCAGCAGAGTTTGAGGAGCATTGGAGAAGCTTGTGTAAGCAAAAGAGAGCCAGAGTTGCCTCTGCAACTTCCTAGCCCCATCCCTTGCAATACCGCCATCAAATTCCTCAAAACCACCTTTATTCATTGCAATTAAGGTTGAGGAGGATAAAATTCACCAAGGAAGAGATTACAAGCTCAAAGGAAGGAAGAAAAATGATCTAAGGTGCCATACACAGTCAAAACCACCTGTCATTTTTTCTCTTTGCTGGAATTTTTTCTCAAAACCACCTTTCCAAAACCATGGTTTTATAGTTTGGAAGTGTTTAATTATAATTTTCTCTTTACATATACTTGTTTAGCTTAGCCGCCCAAGTGGCTAGCATAACTTTTGTAAGACACTTCCCATCAAGAGAGGTCAAGGGGTCAAATCCCCCTCCCTCACCCACTACCAAATTTGGCAGAAAATTTAGTGGAACCGCTAAATTTAGTAGAAAATTCAAATTTAGTTATAACTAACTAAATTTAGCGAGAAAAACCCTATTTTAAGGTTAATTTTTTTTTCTCCACTCTGCATATTTTTGCATTCTGAGCACTTTTTGCCAAAGGAGGGCTATCTAAAAATTCATTTTGAGCTAGTTTTTACAGTTGTTTTCTCAGCAAGCCGTATTGGGCTTCGAAGGCCACCAGGGCCCCGAAAAACAATTTTTTTGCTTGCCATTCAATTTTTCCAAATTTTTGAATGTAATTGCATGCTTCAACATATTGTACTAATTTGTAGGTTTCCATAATCAATTGCAAACTTTGTAACTGCTTAGAAACTGGCAAATTTGTAATAAAAATAGTATAAAATTGGTTTTGTAACACTCACAAGATCCTAGATCTCATTCGCAGCGTTTGGTATATACGGTGCCTTTGGGAAGTGCTTACGAGTAAAGCCATCATGACTACTACTGCACTTAACGCCTAATATAGCTGTAACAACGTCATCGGGCATCGACCCTTTAAATCAACAAGGAGTAATAAGGTCACAAAGTGCACACACTATGAGCCATCCCATCCGTTTGTGAATGATTGCACGACATAAATCCAGACTGTAAAATTATCCAAGTATATAGCAAAGTTACGCGCACGTATGAGGATATTTCTTTGATCCGGTGTCAATAATCACACAGACCCCATTAGTACTATCTTGGTACCACGTATTGAATTCTTTCACGTACGTTAATGCCTCTTTCATGTACTGCTGGGTATATAGAAAGGACGAGCTTCTTCCACGATCTTGTGGGTATATCGGAAGGGCATGTATATAGAAAGGTTTGGTATATCGGGATCGATGGTATATAGATTGGGATTCCTTATACGGAGTGATAAGAGCCAAACCCTATTAGTGATTTCGTAAAATGGGAACCAATGCCCCAAATTTTTTCTTCCGATTCACAATTGCTCAAAGGAAGCAACTATGCTGCATGGAAGACAAAAATAAAGACACAACTTGAGTTTGAAGAGATCTAGTCTATTGTGAATGGTACTCTGACCAGATCAGCCACTGATACAACACAACAACGGTAGTTTGATAAAGCAGATCAGAAGGCCAAACTCATCATCTTGTTTGGAGTGTCTGATGATGTGCAACCCCACATTCGAGATGCCAAAATAGAAAAAGAAGCTGTGGGATAAATTGAGTATAGTATACGAGGCCAAGAACAAGAATGTCATATTGAATTTGTAGAGTCAGTTACATACACTGAAATTCAAGCAGAATGAGAAAATTGAAGCTTTCTTAAGAAGAGTTGCAGAATTAAGGGCTTCACTTCTATCCCTGGGAGAACCAGTCATAGATGATGCTCTTGTTCCCATTATTCTGAGAGCACTCCCCTCTTCTTACTGCATTTTTGTCACAACACTAAACATGACATATATGACAGTTGGTTTTGACAAACCGGTAAACCTACTGCAACAAGAGGAAGCAATGCACAATAAGGATGATGAAGAGGAGAAGGAATTGTCTTCACATCAAAAATGGAAAGGAAAAGGTAAAGGAAAACCTAATTCCTATCGAAGTCCCAACATCATAATCGAGTATCATAGGGACGATCAACGAAGAATAAATGTCCAATTTGCAAAAGAGGACATGACTTACAAGATTGTTGTTATAACACTTATAAGAAAGGTTCATCAAGCAACTCTAGACCACAACAACAACAATATTACAAGGGACATTCTAACAACTATCATGGGCAGAAAAATGGGAACTGGAAAAGAAGACCCCACCAGCAAGGTAATATTGCTGAGCAACAAGAACAGTCAGACAATGAAGACTTCTTATTCACTGCTCGATCAAGTGAACCATCCACGTCATCTAGTGATGTCTGGTATGTTGATTCAGAGCCACTCGACACATGACCAACCATAGAGACTGGTTTAT